>CM053594.1:247318731-247365481 GCA_028646575.1 Pseudocheirus occidentalis
AGGGAAGGGTGGGGGGAGGGTTGCGGGTATCACACCCCTCAGTAAAGGGACAAGGACAGGGTTGAGAACAAAACAAGGGGGGTGGGTGCAGGATAGGAAGGAGGGACATACAATCAGCCTCTTACAATATGCCCATCATAGAGATGTCCTGCATAATTATACATGTACAGCCTGTATTGAATTGCTACTCCTTCCAGTGGGAGTAGGTGACAAGGGAGGAATTGCAAGAATCTAGAAATTAATGCTATGCAATCAAATGCAACTGGAAAATAAGACATACAGGTACGGGGGTAGGGAGACCCTCCCTGCCCTACTAGAAAGTCAGAGGGGCGTTGGAGGAGGACATAAAAGGGAACAGATTGTGGGAGGGGCTTCACGGCGAGAACAGTTTTGGACTTGTGGGTAGGGGAAAGAAGCGGAGAAAATATGTAACTCAGAACTGGAAATGAATGATGTAATCAAGAAAATAAATTAAAATTAAACAATTAAAGTTGAAAAAAAGAAGTTTATATGTTTTTGGTGAGTAATATTTTGCATTATCATATTTTATATTGTATCTTCTTCTTTTATAAATCTTCACATCTAGTCTCTGAATTAGCCCTCAAAATTATGTCACTGGAGCATGTCTCTTTGTTCTATTCTAGCCACTCTCCTCATTTGTTGGCATTTCCTTTAGTCCTATTCCAATTGTTCATGTAGCAATCAAGAACCTGAGATATTAGTGGAGAAATAAAAAACAAAAAGTTTGTCAAAAAGTACTTATAGATAATTTCAAGTTTTCTTCTTTGTCGACCTTTTTCTAGATTTATTTCAAGTGTTCTTGAGCTTATTTCTCTTTGTTGAGTCCTTTACCAACTCTTTTATAAACCTGTTTTTCAGTCCACTATTCTGTTCCATGATATTTTACAAATGACTCTATGTTCTAAATTTCCTTCATCTTTGACTATCATATCTCAGTGTTTGGGAGTGAGATCAAATGCTTATTGACTTGGGAAGTTCCTAGAGTCTTTATTCTCTTTTTGTTAATTACCTTACATTGAGTAACATAAGTCTGTTTTTTCATTCACTCATTTTTAAGCATCAATGCCTCCTTTAAGTAAGTTGGATTTTTTTTTATTAGAAGGTAATTTCCTACATTTTAATGCTTTTCCTTCTGTTTAAGATGCAAGGCCACTAATTAGGATAATCAGGGCAAATCTAGGAAAAGCAAGAAAAAGTCTGCCATTTGGTAGTTTCCTGTTTACCTACTCATTCCAGCTAATTATTTTCTATGCCACTGAAGGAGTGAAAGTTTTGTTAAAATGTGAAGACAATAACTTTCTAAATTCCTTTTTTTTAAGTTACATGGATTTTTTTCTCCCTTCAAATCTTGGTATCCTTGAGCAAAACTTTGGTCACAACATCCTGATGGAGCAGGTTAGAGGAGGAGATTAACATCCACCATAAATCTCAATCCTTGTTGATCACATTTATCCTGATCAGTATAATATCAGCCCTAAAATCCATTTTAAAAGTTAGTTCTATTTAATCAATCAATTGATCTGTCAAATCTACATAAAACTGAACCTATGGAATATTAAACTATCTTACTACAATTTAGCTTTATGTAATAAAGCTGGAGGAGTTAAAATTATCTAATATATCAGGATTTCATAAAATATAATTTATATTTGTTCACCAAGATTGCATGAGAAAGTGAGTTACTGCAATAATTATATTTACCCACTTGTCATAGGCAAGGGACTCAACTCATGAACATAGTAGCATTCATCACCCTTAACTATGTTGTTCTATCAAGACAGTACATCACTCATTAGTTTTCCCTCATGAATTATATTCTAATCTATACCTCTAAGAAAATGTGTTGACCTGGCCTCTCTTTTCATACGTATCCTCCAACTAGTATGATACAACCTCTTCATTTGAATCAACTGGATAACATAAAAGAGACATGTCTCCAGGTTGGACTGGAATGATGGAGAATGGACCTTAAGGAAAGCATTACTTTCTCATGAGGTATCCAGGGTAATTTGTAGTTAGGAGTGGGCTTGATGTATTTGTCTAAATGTGGGACCTAGTAATCTCTTAGTTTTAAGGATACTAGAAACAGTAATTTCTATAAATGCTAAAGAGCTGAAAACTGAGTTGTATAACCTAAAACAGGAAAGTAGAAAGGGATAAAGAAAAAAAACCACAAAATATGGGTTCAGGAGAAATCTAACTGGATCTGGCATGTATTAAATATGCAAATTTAAACATGTCACTTTATTTTTCTGAGACTCAGTCTTCTCATCTGCCAAAGGAGGACAATAATACTTGCAATACATACACTCATAGAGTTGTTATAAGGAAATCACTTTGTAAACCACAAATCTCTATAATGTTAGTCGTCATTATTGTAAGTATAAGCATATGCACATTTGTATGTATTTAGTATCTCTGTAAATATGTTTACAAACTTGTATATGTGATATATACGTATTTGAAAGGATTAGGGTGTGCGAGCATCCAATAATAGTTCCCTGTGAAACTCACGGAAACAATGTTTTGAGTTTCTTACTCAGGAAACCTTCATAAAAGGTTCCTAAGACAATGAAGTCCATTTACACCTAAATACCAGAGTGTGATGATAAGTATGGCAGATATTCAGTGATGAAATATCCAAGTAGGAAATGTAGCATTAATAAATAAGATATTTGTTAGGGGAGATGGGTAGTATATATGTATTTGAATTATATTTTGTGAGATGGTAAAATGTAGGAGTATAACAGTCTGGAAGCTAATTGCAAAGATAACTTAAAACAAAGAACAAGTAGGTTACTGTTTACAATGCAAGTAGCAATAGAGATGCTGTAATATTGAATGTTTAATAGTAAATGTAGGAGTGGATCATACTTATGAATTATCTTCTTTCAATTAATTCAATAAGCATTTATTAGTATTTAATACAGGAAATACAAATACAAAAATAAAACATCCCTGCCCTCAAGAAACTTACAAGCTACTGAGATTTAAAGGAGAAGTATAGTGTATATACAGACAAGTAAATTAGCAGAAGATATATAACATAATCTTGGAAGAAGGCAAGTCATTAACATTTAGGGACATAAGGAAAGGTATCATTTTAGATGTGGGCACTTGATAGGAGACAGTGATTACTAGATATAATAATACAAATAATATACATTTTAGGCATGAGTAACAGTAATCTACCTTTTAGTCAGAGAATAATCTCCAGGCAGTACTTATTTTAAGGCTAATAATTTTGAGTATCAAAATTCTACTAAGTGAAGGTAGCATAGAAGTACAATAATACATACAAATTAAACAAAGTGGTAACAAAACAAAACAAAACATGGGCCAATAGCTTTAAAGAAGTGCCACCCATAATTAAAACAATCACATTTTTTTCCTTCTGTCTCTGTGTGTGCCTTTGTTTCTGTATCTGTCTCTCTGTGTCTCTCTCCCCCTTTGTCTCTGCTTCTGTGCCTCTCTGTGGTTCTGTCTCTCTGTCTCTGACTATCTCTGTCTCTCTCTCTGTCTCTGTCTCTCTGTTTCTCTCTGTCTCTCTCTGTCTCTGTCTGTCTCTGTTTCTCTGTCTCTGTCTCGCTCTGTCTCTGTCTCTCTGTTTCTGTCTCTCTCTTTCTCTCCCTCCCTCTCTCTCTCTCTGTCTCTCTCTGTCTCTCTGTCTCTCTCTGTCTCTCTCTGTCTCTCTCGCTCTCTCTCTGTCTCTCTCACTCTCTCTCTGTCTCTCTGTCTCTGTCTCTCTCTGTCTCTGTCTCTCTGTCTCTGTCTCTGTCTCTCTGTCTGTCTCTCTCTCTCTCTTTCTGTCTCTCTCTCTGTTTCCCTCTGTCCTAGGAACCTTACAAACCCTAAATGGAATAGGCATGATAGCTAATGACCTAACACTCGTTCATTTTTCACATCAGCAAAGAACTAAGTGTTCTTAGTTTTCATTTTAATTATAATTGAAGTTAATTGTTTCCTTGTGTAACTTAGAAATGATGCTCTGTATATAATTAGTGGCCATTCATAAATGAAACTCTGCTTAGGTCACAAGTATGCACAAATTCCTCGTTTTACTTTGAACAAAAATAAGGCTTAGCCATTCTTTCTTAGAACAAAATGTCTGACAATGAATTTTTTTAGTGTAAAAATTGTTTATACCTTACTCAGAACTGAGAAGTAAATTATATAATATCTATGTGTGTGTACACATGTATATATGTATATACATAAACACATGTGCACATATACATATAAATATTTGTATTTACAAATAGTTTTCCCTAGGTTCGCTTATCTTTTATGAGTCCTACCTTTTGAGCATATAGCAAAAAGAAAATAAGATGTTGCTTGGCTATGGAAATATAAACACGTTCTCTTCTGTTTCATATCTTGACTGCTAAGGAATGGTGAAAACAGAGACCTGTCTAGATGGTATCGGTGACGACATGAGTTAATTGAAACAAAAGTAAAGGCCAATCTATAAAGTTTATTAACAGATCCTTTAAAAAAATGTTGAGAGTGGCTATCTCAGTATGTGCTTTAGAAAGGAGTGATTGCGGTAATCGTGGCATTGTGTGATGATCAACTATGATTGTCTTAGCTCTTCTCAGCAATGCAATGATCTAAGACAATTGCAAAAGTCTCCTGATGGAAAACGTTATCCACATCCAGAGAAAGAACTGATGGAATCTGAATGCAGTTCAAAGCATACAATTTTCACTTGTGTGTGTGTGTGTGTGTGTAGTCGTGTATATGTGTGTGCATGTTTTCCTTTTGTTCTGTTTCTTCTTTCACAACATGAATAATGTGAAATAAGTTCTACATGATTGCACATGTGTAACCTATATCAGATTGCTTGCTGTCTTGGGAATGGGGGAGATGGAAGGAATAGGAGGAGAAAAATCTTTCAAAAAAGGAATGTTAAAAATTATCTTTACATGTAATTGGAAAAAAAATACATAAAACACCATCAAAATTTTATAAAAGAAAGGAGTGATAACCAAACATTCTCTCTTTGCTCAGTCATTTTGAGAGTTTAATGCAGTTTAATGACTTAGCCTAAGATAACTGGTCTCAGGAGCTCTTTTGACCTTCCTTTCCCAGTTTCTTCTTTTCCTTCATAGTAAGTACTCAGAATGTAAAAAATATCCAATTATTTTTATTTGGTGACAAACGTTCTTATATAAATAAAAGCAGGAAATACACATGGTTTAAATAGCAAAAGAGAACTCCAAATGGAGTCAGAGCCCTTCCTTGTCATTAACTCATTACTGTGCTAAACTGTCCTGCCCTTCTCTCTTTTCTATAAAGAGCCCAAATCCTGGGTTTCCCTTGTCTAGCCAGGCTCCCCAACTCATCATACTTCAGTTCCTTTTTCTACCTGGGAAAATTATTCTTCCTATTGTCTCTCTTGGAAATAATGGGCTACATCTTATTGCTACTTGTTTTAATTGTCCATCTTTCACACTTAAATGAGCATGTGAAAATCATGCTAATTTTATTAATAGAAATAATTTTTGAATTATCTAATATTCCAATAATTTAATAAATTATATCCCTTGTCATGCAGAAAAAATGTGTTTTCAAAACAGTCTTTAAAACTGATTCAGCACTTCCAGGAGCCAAGATGGTGGAACAAGCAGTAAATCACTGTAGCTCTCCCTTATTAACTTCCAAACAATCTTAAAATAGTGCCCCAGAACAAATTCTGGAACAGTGGAGACAGCAGTAAGAGGAGGTAGGGATGTACTTTAAGTTTAGAGACTTGGAGGATAGGAAATAAATGGCCACCTCATATGGGTAAAAGGGAAGTGCAGACCAGAACAGAGAGCATCCCAGCTCATAACTGTGAATGTGAATGTGATGAACTCTCCCATGAAACAGAAGCAGATAGCAGAGTGGATGAAAAACCAAAATACTACAATATGTTTTTTTACAAGAAACACAACTGAAGCAGAGGGATACACACAGAGAAAGGGAAAGGACTGGGGCATAATCTATTATGCTGCTGCTTAACTTAAAAAAAAACAGGTGCAGCAATTCTCCATCTCAGATAAAGAAAAAACAAAAGCAGGCCTAATTAAAAGAGACAAGGAAGGAAACTACATCTTGATGAAAGGTACCATAGACAATGAAGCAATATCAATACTAAACATATATGTACCAAATAGTATAGCTTAACAAATTCTTAAAGAAGAATTCAAGTGAGTTATAAGAAGAAATAGAGAGCAAAACTATAGTGGTAGGAGACCTCAACTATCTCCTCTTAGAAATCAATCAATGAAACCAAAAATTAAACAATAAACTAAGGATGCAAATAGAGTATTAGAAAAATGAGATATGACAGACCTAAATTCTTTAAGATGAATATAGTCATTAGGAAATATTTTGCCCATATATATGCCAATAAATCTGACCATCTGAGTGAAATGGATAAATATTCACAAAAATATAAATTGCTTAGGTGAACAGATCAGGAAATAGAATGCCTAAATAACCCCATCTTAGAAAAGGAAACTCAACAAGGTATTAATGAATAAATTCTATCAATGATTTAAAGAATAATTCATTGAAATTCTATATAAATCATTTGGAAAAATAGACAAAAAAGGAGTCCTACCAAACTCCTTTAATGACAAAAACATGATGATGTTATGTAAACCAGGAAGAGCTAAAATTATAGACCAATTACTCTGATGCATATCAATGCAAAAAATTTTTTAACAAAATACCAGCAAGGTGATTAAAGCAATACATCACAAGGATTATACGCTATAACCAGGTGGGATTTATTCCCGGAATGCAGGGCTATTTCTGTATTAGGAAAACTATCCATTTAATTTGTCATATCAATAACAAAGCCACAGAAATCATATTATTATCTCAATTGATGTTGAAAAAGTTTTTGACAAAATATAAAACCCATTCCTATTTAAAAAGCTAGAGAGGATAGGAATCAAGGGAAAGTTCCTTAAAAACATAAGCAGTATCTATCTAAAACCATCAACAAGCATTATCTGTAATGGAAATATTCTTGTAGCCTTCCCAATAAGACCAGAGGTGAAGGATGCCTAACATCACCACTATTATTCAATATTGTCCTAGAAATGTTAACTTAAGAAACAAAAGAATAAAAAGAAATTTAATGGATGGTAATAGGCAATGAAGAAACAAAACTTCACTCTTTGCAAATGGTATGATGGTATACTTAGAAAACCCTAAAGCATCATCTAAAAAGTACTTGAATTAATGAACAACTTTTGCAAAATTGCAAAGTATACAATAAACCCACATATATCATCAGCATTTATTTTATCAACAAATATATATTATCAACAGAACCCAGCAGCAAAATGTAGAAAGAGAAATTTGATCTAAATTGACTATAAACAATATAAAATACTTAGGAGTCTACCTGCCAAGAGAAATCCAGGAAGTGTAATAACACCATTACAAAATGCATTTTGCACAAATAAATTTATATTTTTAAAAAATGGAAAAATATCAGCTCCTCATGGGTAAGCTGAACTAATATAAGAAAAATGACAATTCTGCCTAAACTAATTTACTTATTCAGTGCCATATCAATCAAATTACCAAAAAAATTATTTTATACATGTGGAAAAAATAACAACAAAATTAATTTGGAAGTACAGAAGATCCAGGATATCAAGATAATTAATGAAAAAAAGAGAAAGGAAGGAAACCTAGCAGTACCAGATCTCCAATTATATTATAAAAACTAATCATTAAAATCATCTGGTAGTGGCAATGGTGGATCAACAGAATAGAGTAGGTACACGAGACACAGTAGTCAATGAACATAGTAACTTACAGTTTGATAAACCTAAAAACCCAGCTATTAGGATAAGAACTCTGTATTTAACAAAAACTTCTGGGAAACTATAAAACAATCAAGCACAAAACAGGTACAGACAAACATCTCAAACTGAATACCAAGATAAGATCAAAATGGGTTCATGGTTTAGACATGTAGAGTAACACCATAAACAAATTGGAAGAGCAAGGAACAATCTATCTGTCAGATCTATGGAGAGAAGAAGAATTCAAGACATAATAAGAGATAGCATTAAAAATGAAAAATAGATCATTTTGATTATATTAAATTTAAAAGCTTCTATAAAAACAAAATTAATTCAACCAAGATTAGAAGGAAAATAGAAAGTTAGTAAACAGTCTTTCCAGTGTTTCTGATAATGGCTTCATTTCTTAAATACATAAATAATTGAGTAAATTTATGAAAATACAAGCTATTTTACTCCTTGATAAGTGGTCAAAGGATATGAACATGCAGTTTTCATATGAAGAAATCAAAGCGGTCTGTAGGAATATGAAGAAGTGCTCTGAATCACTTTTGATGATACAAATGCAAACTAAAACAACTCTAAGGTTTCACCTCAAGCATATCAGTTTGGCTAACATGACAAAACAAAATGCGATAAATTGCAGAGGATTTGGGGAAATTGCAACACTGATGCACTATTGGTGGAGTTGTGAACTGATTAAACCATCCTAAGCAAACAGTTTGGAACTATGCCCAAAAGGCAACCAAACTGTGTATATCCTTTGATCAAGCATTATCACCACTAGGTCTGTACCTCAAAAAGATCATAAAAGGGAAAAAGACCTACACATGCAAAAAGAATTACAACAGCCTTTTTTGTTATGGCAAAATATTGGAAACTGAGGGGATGCCTACCAATGTTGAATGGCTGAAAGTAGCAAATTAGTATAATGGAATACTGTTGTGCAATAAGAAATGATGACCATGCAGGCTTCAGAAAGTCCTGGACTTTATGAATTGATGCAAAGTGAAATGAGCAAAATTAAGAATACATTGTACACAGAATCAAGGACATTGTGTGATGATCCATGATGAATTATTCAATTCTTTTCAGCAAGTCAATGACCTAAGACAAGTAGAAAGTATTCATAAAAGATAATACTATCCATATCCAGATAAAGAACTGATGGACTCTGAATGCACATGCAAGTATTTTTTCAGGTATTTTACTTTTTTCTCATTTTTATCTGTTTCTTCTTTCACAACTGTGACTAATGTTGAAATAGTTTTTACATGATAGTAAATATATAAACTATATCAAGCTGCTTACCATTGCAGAAGAGGGGAGAAAATGAGAGAGAAAAAAATTAGATCTCAAAATCTTATAAAAACAAATGCTAAACATTTTCTTGATATGTAACTGGGGGAAAATAAAATAATATAAAAAAGAAAAAAGAAAATGAAATTGATTCCGGAGCATTTATTAATTATCTTTAATAATTAATTGCTTACTGAGGAAGATAAAAAGCAAGACCTGTTTATGGTATCTTTTTTTATGTTCTGTCCTCCTGTGAAGTCTTCTCAGATGGGATTTGATGGAAGGAAAGCTACCATTGAATCAGAAAGCAATTATCACCGGTCACCAACCAATACAGCAAACAGAAACTGTCTAGGTATTCCAGTACTTAGGTTGTTCAGTCATATCCAGTTTTTCATGTCCTTATTTGGGGTTTTCTTGGCAAAGATACTGGAGTGATTTGCTATTTTCCTCTCCAGCTTATTTTACAGATGAGAAAAATGAACAAAAAGTGTTAAGTGACTTGCCTGGGGTCACACAGCTAGTAAGTGAATGAGACCAGATTCAAACTCAGGAAGATGAGTCTTTTGACTCTGTCCATTGTGTCACCTTGCTGGCCCCAACTCTTGGGAACCTTCTATATTGCTAAATCCTTCCTGTTTTATTATTTACTTCATTTCCATCTAAGGTATCCTAATGGATCATTTCTAAGGTTCCAATAGAATAACTTCAGATTACTGTCCTTGTCTATTGACACTACCGCTTTCACCCTGCCACTTCCCCCATAATTCTACTCTTCCTGCTGCTCTCAAGGAATTTATATAGTCTAGTTGGTAAGACGAAATTAACACAAAACAATAATTAAATGTTAAACTATTCCAGGATAGTAGTTGTCATTTACATAATGCTTTCTATATCCATTATCCTGGTAGATTCTCATAATAACCCTTCTAGGTGAGCACCACAGTTGTTGTTTTCCCCATCTTGTAGATTAGGAAATTTACACTTCCAAATATTAAATGACTGGGAAAGGTTACACACCTATATTTCAAATGAGGAACCAGATACCTCCTAACTCATTCCATCATACATTACCTAGGATTCAGAAAAGGGTGAGAAGAGTGCCAAACTAAGAGGTGAATGTCAAGTTCATACTTACTCCAACATCTGCATTTCCCCCCCCTTTGTATCCTCTCACATTTATTTCTCAATTATTTTTCAGTACTAAACTCAGTCATCACCTTGTCTGAGTAACCTTCCCTGGTTACTGAAATTGGTATTTATCTTCCTATTTTCTGATCTCCGTTTATATTTATCTCTTCTGCACAGCTTATCACTTAATTATTTGTTACTTTTAGTTATTTGTTGTTTTTAGTATTCTGTAATTGAAGTGTAGCAGGGTAAAGGAGATGAGAGCAAATGTATATGTTGAAAAGATTACTTTTGTAAGAAGGGAACTAAGGAAATTAGACAATTCAAAATAGCCTCAATGAAACTACGGCAGAGAATTAATAGGAGATAAAAGTAATTATTACTAAGCAGGAGTAGAAGTAGTATGGACCCTATTGAGACCAGACTATATAAATCTGTAATAAATCTAATAAAAACAATTTTATCATTGTCTCAAGTCGAGTTACTTGTAAACGAGAAAAGGTACAGAAAATCTGGAATGTTGCAATTATCTAGACCTGGTAATTATTAAACAAGAAATGATCTAAGTTCAGGAAGTGAAGATCCTGGTTTATCCTGATTGTCTTTCCACAGTATTCAAATTGTTTCTTCTTGGCAGCTTGTAATATTTTCTCCTTGATCTGGGGACACTATAACGTGACTATAACATTCCTAAGAGTTTTCTTTTTGGGTTCTTTTTCAAGAGATAATTGCTGAATTCTTTCAAGTTCTATTTTGCCCTCTGATTCTAATATATCAGGGAAATTTTCCTGGATAATTTCTCGAAGGATGCTTTCTAGGTTCTTGTTCTGATCATGGTATTCAGGTAGTCCAATAATTTTTAAATTGTCTCTCCTGAATCTATTTTCCAGGTCAGTGTTTTTTTTTCAGGGAGATATTGCACATTGCCTTATCTTTTTTTCATTTGTTTGGATCTGTCTAATAGTATCTTAATTTCTCATAAAGTCATTTGCTTCCATTTGCTCCACTATAATTCTGAAGGAATTATTGTCTTCAGAAAGATTTTGAGACTCTTTTTCCATCTGGCAAATTCGACTTTTTAAGGCACTCTTCTCCTCATTGGCTTTCTGGACCTCTTTTGCCAGCTGAGTTAATCTATTTTTTAGGGTATTTTCTTCAGTCAGGTTGTTGACACTCTTTTCATTATTTTCTTGCATCATTCTCATTTCTCTTCCCAATTTTTCCTCCATTTCTCTTACTTGATTTTCAAAATCCTTCTTGAACTCCTCCATGGCCTGTAACCAATTCATATTTTTCTTAGAAGCTTTTGGTGCAGGATTTCTCACTGTGTTGTCTTCATCCTTTTTGATCCTTTGAACCTTTATGTCCCCAAAAAAGGAATCTAAAGTTGGATTGTTTTTCTTTCTTTGTTTTCCTTTGCCTGCTCATGTTGCCAGTCAATTACTTGACTTTTTGGCTCTGTGGAATTCTGCTTCCAGAAGGGAGAGCTTTGTCTCCCTACTGGAAGGGTTTTTGGAGCTGCTGGGGTTATTAGGAGGCTGCTGTAGCACCCACCAGCTTTGGCTCACCGACGACACACCCCAGGACCACCACCCAAGACCACGATCCTGATCTAGGCCATTTAAGACAAGAGCACTTAGCCTTTGAATGATCACTTGGTCCCCCTGCAATCTTCAGGCCAGGAACTTCTGAAGCAGCCATGTGGAGGCAGCCACAGGGCCACCACTTCTGCTTCTTCCTTACCCTGGCGGCAGTTTGGTTGGACTCTCTTCCCTGAATTTGGCCAAGTTCCACTAACGTGGGCGTGTAACTTTCGGAAGAAATCCAAGTCATCAGCAACTATATTTAAAAATCACTAGTGATTAAAGAAAAGTAAATTAAAGAAACTTTTTTTGCATTACATTAATTAAATTGGCAAAAACAATAAAAGAAGAAAATGACAAATGTTGGAGGGGCTGTTGGACAACTTACATACTGCTGCACCTTTGGTGGAGTTGTGAATGTCTAACCATGTTGTTGATTTTTTTCAGTTGTGTCTGACTTCTCATGACCTCATTTGGGATTTTCTTCATAAAGATACTGGACTTGCTCATCATTTCCTTCTCTAGTTCATGTTACAGATGAGGAAACTGATGAAAACTGGGTTAAGGGATTTGCTCAGGATCACACAGCTAGTAAGTGTCTGAAGCCAGAATGGAACTCAGGTCTTACTGATTTCAGGTCTGATATCTATCCAATACACTATCTGACTTTCCCAATCTAACCATCCTGGAAAGCAATTTGAAACTAAGCTTTCAAAGTTAACACATTATGAATAACTTTTGGCCCAGATACACCACTACTAGGCTTATATTCCTAGAAAAATCAAAAAAAAAGAAAATGACCTATTTGTTTGTATATGTGTATATAAACCCCCCATGATAATTTTATATTCTAATCTTCCTGTTGCCCTCAAAGAACTGATAGTCAAGTTGATGAGATAAACACAAAACAAAAAATAAATACTGAAGTATGCCATGACTAAGGCTGCCATTTACATAATGCCTTCCATATCCCTTATCTCACCAGATCCTCACAATAACAATTCCAGATGAGCACTACAGCTCTTTTCATGTTAGGTAAAAATTGGAGACTAAGGTGGTATCCACTTATTGGAAAATAGCTAAAAAGAAATTGCTATACGAATGTAATAGAATACTGTTCCACAACCAGACATTGATGAAATTGGCAATTTCCAAGTAAAATTAATTGACTGAGTGAAGAAAAACTGAGAGTGTAATTTATACAATGATAACATTATAGAGAAAAAAGACAAACCTGAATGACTTTAGAACTTAGATTAACATAATGATATACTCTGAGTGCAAAAGAACGAATATGAGAGATGATATTAATTTCCTTCCAAAAATGTAATGAATTTAAAATGCCAAAAGACATGCATTATCAGCATTTCACACTATATACCAATATAAAATAAAAATGGATAAATAATTTAGACATGAAGGAAGGCATGAAAAAGCATACCTGTCAGATTTAAGGATAGAAGATTTTATCACAAAACAAGTAGGGAGGATAATTTTGATTACATGAAATTGAAAAGCATTTACAAAAACAAATCTAATATAGTCAAAATTAAAGGGGAAACAGGAAACTGAGAAAAATATTTATATCGTGGTTCTCTGATAAATGCCTTATTTCTCAAATATAGAGAGAACTGAGCCAAATTTATTTTAAAAATAGAGAAATTCTCCAGTTGATAAATGGTCAAAAGATATGAAAAGGTGGCTTTCAGAAGAAGAAATTAAGGTTATCAATTTATTGTTGTTCAGTTGATAAGTCATATCTGCAGTTCATGACTCAGGGGACCATAAGCCTATACTCCACTTTATTTTGTAGTATGTCAAAAGTTCATGTTGTTTCCATAACACCATCTATCCATTTCCTCTTCTGTTATTCCCTTTTTTCTTTTTCCCTTCTATTTTTTTAGCATCAGAATCCTTTCCAAGGAGCCCCATCTTCTCATTATATGACAATTATATGATTTATCATAAGTATTTGACCTTCCAGGTAATTGCCTGAATTAATTTCTTTAAATGTTGATGTATTTGATCTTCTCACTATTCAAGGGAATCCCATAAGTGTTGTTCAGCATTACATTGTGAAAGGCCTGATTCTATAGTACTCAAATTTGCTTATAGTCCAGCTATCATAGCCACACATTACTACTGGAAAAAAAAAATCATAGTTTTGATTGTATGGACCTTTGTTAGAAAAGGTAATGTATCTGCATTTTAGTATGCTGTCTAGATTTGCCATAGCTTCCCTTCCAGTGACTAAGCGTCTTAATTCTATGGCTTCAGTTGCCTTCTGCAGGGATCTTTGAGCCCAAGAATATAAAACTCGTCACTGGTTCCATTTTGTCTCTTTCTACTTGCCAGAAAGTAACGGGCCAATTGTGAAGATCTTAGGCTGTGCTTTCTTGGTTGTTTTATTTTTTTTAATATTAAGCTTCAGCTACCTTTTACACTATACTCACATCATCAAGATCCTTTTTAATTTCTCTTCACTTACTGCCATCAGAATGATATCATCTTTATATCAGAAACTGTTATTTTCCTGGCACCCTTTGATTCATCCAACGTGGCATTTTGTATGATGCACTCTTCATGTAAATTAAATAAATAAGCTAACAATATAAAGTCTTACTGTACTCCTTTTCCAATCTTAAACCAATCAGTTGTTACATGTTTGGTTTTCTTGCTTCTCAGTCTGCATAAAAGCTCCTAAGGAAATAGGTAAAATGATCTGGTACTCTCATTTCTTTGAGGACTTACCAGGTATTCCTGTCATTCACCCAGTCAATCGCTTTAGTGTAGTCAATGATGCAGATGTTTGGTTTTTTTTCTGGAACTCCTTTGTTTTCTCCATAATTCAATTTGGTCTTTGGCTCCTCTCTCCAAAACCTGACTGCTTTTTTGTTAATTCTCAGTTAATATGTTACTGAAGCCTAGATAGCAGGATTTTAAGCATAGCTTTGCTGGTATGTTAAGGCACAGTTGTTTGGTAATTTAAACAAGCCTTAGCATTACCTTTCATGAGAATTGGGGGCGTAAACTGATTATCAGTTAAGCTTACCAATAGTCACATGAAAAACTATTCTAAATTACTAATGAATAGAGAAATGTAAATTAAAACAACTCTGAGGTACTACTTCACACATATCAGATTGATTTACGTGACAGAGAAGGAAAATAACAAATGCCGGAGGCAATATGGAAAGAGAGGGGCACTGATGCCCTGTTGATGACATTGTAAAGTAGTCTACCCATTCCAAAGAATAATATGGATTTATGCCCCACAAACTATAAAGCCCCACATACTCTTTGACCTAGAAATACCACTACTGGGTCTATATAGCAAAGAGATCAAAGAAGAGTGAAAAAGACCTATTGGTACAAAAATATTTAAAGTATCTCTTTATGTAGTGGCAAAGAATAGAAAACAGAGGAGATGCGCATCAATTGGGCAATGTTTGAACAAGTTCTGATAAATGATTATGATGAAATTCAACTTTGTTATAAGAAATAATCAGCAAGATGGCTTCCAAAAATAAAAATTGGAAAGATTTAGGTCAACTCATGCAAAGTAAGCAGAAGCAGGGGAACTTTGTATACAGTAACAGTAACATCTCAAGGATGATTAACTGTGAAAGAGACAATATCCCAGGCAATTCCAAAGGATTTATGATGAAGAATGCTATCTGTCTCTAGGAAGAGGACTGGTGAACTCTGAGTGCAGAATGAATCATATTTTATTTTATTTCTGGTATTTTTATTTTTTGTCTATGTTTTATTTTTCAACATGACTAATATGTAAATATTTTTTGCATCGTGTCACATATATTGACATAATTGATATAAGACTGCTTGTCTTCCAAAGGGGAAGGTAGAAGCAGGAGATAAGAAGAGAATTTTGAATTAAATTTTTAATGTAATTTTTTTACATGCTATTGGGAAATATTTAACACAATAAATAAAAAATTAAAGAGATGAATTTTTGGACAAACGTCATGTGGTAATTTGTTTTGTCAGATTATGCATATATGCACTGTGTGCTTCATCATTATTTATTTGCTTTAGGAGGGTATGTGTATGGAAGGGACAAATGAATGAATTAATTTAAATAAATGTACAGAAGAAAAAAATGAAATGAAGGAAGTGATAGAAATCAATAGTTCAATTTACTTGCTACCTTCTTGAATTTATGTATATTTGAAAATATTATACATAATAGCTGATATTTTTCATAATTCTTCTTTATTCCTTTTTTGTCTATGTTTTTCCTTCACACTGAACTATTTATTTTTATGGATATTTGTTGAATTCATGATAACAATAAACATAAAAATATTTTGACACTTTTAAAAAATATAGTTTTTTAATACTATATACTTTATTACATTTAAGAATATAATTCTCATAAAGATTCCACAGTTTTCATTAGATTTGCAAAGGGGTCAATCACACACAAACACACACACACACATGCATGCACGCAGAAATGTTAAAAACTCCTGGTCTAGAGATTTAAAAAAACAGACATTCTCCTAGTAGAACAGTTAAAGAACAGTTAAAGAATAAAAGAATAGCAATTATAAAGAAGAATTTTAGAATTTTGTTCTTGGAGGTAGAACTTTTTTTAATCCCTTAAAGTTATTTTTAAGCTTAATGTTGAACATTAATGTAACCCACTAAGCTTACTTAAATTCTTTTAATTTGATCAATTGTTTTAACACATAAAGTATTTTGAGGAGGTGAGAGATAGTTAGGAATTAAGGATAACATCTAGATTGTGAATCTGGGAGACTAAGAAGATGGTGATACCCTAAAAATTAGTGGTGACGTTTGGAAGAGGGGAGAGCTTAGAGAGAAAAATAATGAATTAAATGGTGGAGATATGAGAGACTTATGAAAACTGAGCAAAGCACACTGACACCATCTTGTGATTCAATTTTGGAGCTAACTTATTTCTCTTTCTATACAATTATTGGTCTAGTTCAATTTCTGTCTTGTGAAAAAATTTTATTCAATTTTGGAATTGTAATAAAACTTTCTTGCATTATCTGAACCTTAGCATGCATGGCTAGAAAGCTGGGCCACCTCTACCTGTTGTTTAGAGACCTTTAACTAAGAACCTGACCAGAGTCATACAGAAACCTCGTCAAATCCAAAGATTAATGAAAGGACTTTTCTCACAATTAAATATATACACAAATATATGTATGTGTATATATACACATGCACATAAATATGTATATATGTGTATACATGCACACATACATACATACATATATTTCAATTTTATTTGAAGAGTGGTCCTACCCTGTTCAACCTGCTTCTTTGCTCCTTTGATTGAATACAGACATTTGAGAGGAATAGGAGACTTTTTTTTCTGAGGTTAGAAAGTTGACTATTTAGTCTCCCTATTTGGAAAGCCCCTAATCTTTCCTCCAATTAGAAATCATATTACCTAATTATTAATCCTGTTTTGTAGCCTACATATTGTTATCCTTTAAAGCAGCAGTTCTCAAGTTATGGGTTCTGTTCAGTTTGTAACAATGAAAATACATCCTGCATATCCGATATTTACATTATGATTCGTTAAAGTAGCAAAATTACAGTTATGATGTAGCAACAAAAATAATTTTATGGTTGGGGGTCACCACAACATGAGAAACTGTATTAAAGGGTTGTGGCATTAGGAAGGTTGAGAACCACTACTTTAATGCATACTAATCTGTCTCCCCCAATATTTGGGGATCATTGCCAACTTGATGAGGCCTGGTCTTAATTTGTTATGTAACTGGCATACATTACTCAATAAATTGATAGACTTGGTACTTAAACTTTTATTTCCTCAACTATTTCAGATTTTAACCACCACACATGTTGAGTTTAATACTAGACATTCTGTTTGAGACGTCTGAAAGACAGGTGGAGATGTACAACTATGGTTTAGCAGAGAGGTTAGAGCAGGATAGGTAGATTGGAGAATCACCAGTACAGAGATGAGAATCAGCTACGTGACAATGGGATAATCAAATATAGTAGCAGAGAGGGAGAAAAGAAGAGGGCCAAGAACAAATTGTGAGAGCTCTGTTGGGGGGCATGACCTGGATGAGAATCCAACAAAAAGGGCTGAGGAGAATTTTGATAGTTAAGGGGAGAAACAGGAAAAAAAAGAGGTCCGAGAGAAAATTGTCTTTAGAGAGAAAAGGGTACCATGAAGAATAGTTTGATCAGTAGTGTTAAAGGTTGCAAAGAGGTAAAAAAGAATAAGGGTTGAGAAGAGGCGTTCATTACACACAGCAATTGAGTGATCGTTGGTAACTTTAGAGAGAGCAGTTTTGGTGGAAAGATGAAGTGAAGCGTCAGCGTGTAAGGGGTTAATAAAAGAATGAGAGGAGAAAAAGGGAACACACTATACACGGCTTTATTGGTCAAAAATATGCAAATAGTTTAGTGGAATGGAGGACAGAGTGGTGTTTTCTCAAGACGGGGAGATTTTGGCAAGTTTACGGTCAGTCGGGATTGAGCCAACAAACAGTGAGAGATTAAAAATTAATGATAATAAATAAGGAGACAGAGAAAATATTTTTTGAAGTAGATAGGATAAAATTGGATCACTTGTGCAAGCAGAAAGATGTATTTGCCTTCATAAGGAGTAAGGGCACCTCATTGTATGAGAATGGAGTGAAGGAAGAAACAGTAGCAGAAGATATGTGAGTGATTACATGAGGAAGAATGGAGAAGAGAAAGCTCATGGTGAAAGGCCTAAAATATGGGGGTAAGCCTGCCATCTGAGAGAGTGAGGGAATGGGGAGCCACAGGAGATTTGAAGAGGAACAAAAAGTTTTGGATGAGTCACTGTGGAGAATGAAATAGCGTTGATAAAGGTAACGTAGGATTGGTATAGCAATTGTGTAGCACTAGTGAGGGTTCGATTGAAGTTGTAGTTTGCTCATTTAGAATGAGTGCATGATTTTCTCAACCTTTCCACAAACATCATTTGTCAGGGGCAGATAGTGATAGCCATCTAAGACTGAGACTTATTAGGGTTCAATTGGCAATATGATAAGTGAACCAGGAACTCAAGATAATAGTACACCATAGAGTTGAACTGTTTCACCTTGCAGTCTAGATGGAGAAAAGAGGAGAAAGTGGCTTGTCCAGGGGAGGTAGCCTGAGAGATAATTGATGGGTTGAGGGATTGGAGATCCTAATGTGGAAAAACAGCAATGGTTAGTAAGGGAAGGTAGAAGGAGAGGTGAAAAGCCAATAGATTATATAGATTATTATAAGACAAGAGAATTTCAGAATTCTTGAACACAGAGATATCACGTTTTTGGTTGATAGCAAAATCAAGGTCAGAATATTATTGTGTTTGAGGAGAGATAGAGAAATAAGTTATGAGAATTAATTAGGTTGATAAATGAAGTGATTAGGGAGGGAAAAGCGACACTCTTTTGAAGTCCTCTAGTATGAGGATGAGTTGGGAAAGAGAGGAAAATTGTGAGCCAGGCATAAAACTTATTGAGGAAGGAAGGGGAGTAACATTAAGTGTTTACAGACAACAGCTAGCAGGATTTTGATTGCATGGTAGTTATTGATTGTGTAAACCTCAAAGGAGGAGAGGTTACTGATTTATGGAAGTAACAGGAGAAGCTGGCACTGATGCTTTGGGATGCTTAATGTGTTAGATAGAAACCATTGAGACCACGGAGTGAATATAAGTGATGGCCACAGTACCTTTTGGTTATAGGATACTTTAATAAATCTTTCATGATTTGCTGATGTCATTTTCATTGCCAGATAAAATGAAATCATTTTAGTTAGCTTATTATATCACTGCCAAACTAAGTGTTTTTTCACATTCTCAAATCATTGTAATTTTAAAAGAGATTTCTTTAGCAAGACCTTTGCATAGCAACACAGCACAATATTTTTGAAATATTCATTAAAATATTTAAGATGTCATATCTGCTGAACAGAAAACTGTAAGTTGTCAATGCAATGTGGAGCAACAAAGGAATTGACAACTTGACATGCAATCTCATTGAGTGAGTAGGAGGATTTTGCCCCCATTTGGAATGGAATATAAAACAGAAATTCAAGAATTTTTGGTTTTTTGAAACATCTTTGAGCATTTTGTCACTTTATATGAAGTTTTGTTTTGTCCAATATGTCTGGTGATTGTTTTTACTTTTGTTTAAGATGTTAAGATGCTGCAATATGGGAATTGTCATGTCAGACTTAAGTGACTATATCAGACTATCAATAAATTCAATTGGTTTTTTCTTGTTTCTGCATTCTTACAAAACTTATGTCTAGAATCCCTCTGCTTGGTATTTTGTCTCGTCCCTATTATTTTTTATAAGGGGTCAGGTGAGTCTGGAAGATGAGAGGAGAAAGGTATTTTGAAAGGAGATCTAATAATCTAAATTTTTGAGGGAAAAAAGTGAAATTAATTACATAGAGTTTTACATAGAATTCATAGAAATTCATTAATTACATAGAGTTTATTTCGATTCTCTGTGCTTCAGGGTGTCTTGCATTCATGAAATCAACTATACCAGATTCTACTTTCTCAAAGATTTCAAATATAAGCAAACAAACTCTATAATACATACTAGATATTATATAGGAGCTTAGAGAACTGGGAAATCATTAAGTACTGGACAGAGATATAATCAAGGTATGGTACTTGAACTATATGTAGAAAAAAATAAATTGTATTTAGACAAGCTCCCTAGTAACTCCTTTTTTCCCCTTCTCTAATGTCTCTTAGACATTACTATAACATAATTTTTTTATTACTTCTCTGTGTAAAAAAAAACTTCAAATTTTATCTATTGTCCCTAGGATAATGTCTAAATGCTTTAATCTGGCATGGAAAACCTCCATTTTCTGGTCTCACCTATCTTTTTCAAGTTCTTCAGACAGGATAAGGCAGAAGGAGTGGGCATGTTCAGAATGCTTGATGGTTTTTTTTTTCCTGTGTAATAACTAATCTACATTCTATTATGATTTCCCTAACAAACATTGTTGCTGCCTCCATAGTATCATGTATTTATTTCCCTTGCCTAATATGCCTTTTTCCTTTTTGTAGGTTAATCTGAATTCAACTCATTTTCCAAAGCCACATCAAGTTCTGTTTTCTCCATGAAGGCTACCCTGACCAGAGAAGTCCATGGTAACTTCTTTTTCTATTTCACTCTTTGTCTATGCAAATCCTTATCCATTAACTTACATAGAGAATGTTGTTAGTTATATTTTTAATAAAATTATAACATTTCAGAGCTGACAGAGATCTTAAAGATTATCTTGTAGAAATCTTTCATTTTATACAAGATAAAATTAAGACAAACATGTCTTAAGGTTAACATAGGTAGTTAGTAGTGGCATACCTTGGAAATTAAGTCTCCTAATTCCTATATCATTGGTCTTTTCAAGATATTATCACATGGTAATGTATGTATTGCCCCTCCAACTACAGTATAATCTCTCTGATGGCAGAAATAAAGAGTTGTGCCTTTCTATCCCCAATTTTTATAACATAATTTTTCCATATGATAAAAAAATCATTTTAATCTTTGTTGTTATTAACATATTATGGAAAGGGTTTTGATACATAATTTTTATATAACTAAACATTTTCCACAATATTTTCATAACTAATACTGGTTATTTCATTTATATACAACATAGAAAAGATAAGTAATTACAGATAAGAGAGGAAAATGTGAATAAATTCTTAAAGGAGGGAATGAAAATGATAACTTTGTAAATTAGTGAGATGATGTGTTTTATTAGAGAAGAAGAAACCTGTTTGAGGAGTAATGGAAAATAAATGTAGCAACAATATCCATATCATAATGTCCATTATAACTTGAAAACCTACTACTTTAACCAGTTTGGTGATGGGGCACTTTGCGAAATCAATAATGCCAGTCTTAGACCAAACTCAAATGATGTCAGTTGTCTCTATTTCTCAACTATGTATACACCACACGTTAGACTTGGCATCAGAAAAGATATGAGTTCCAATCTCTTCTAACTGCATCAATTGACCTCTCTTTCTAAATTTATTTTCTTCATTTGTAAAATGGAGGTAATATTCATTTTATCTACTTCATAATGTTTCTGGGAGAATTTATGAGATGAATTGTGTAAAGTTCTTCATAAACCTTAAAATGCTATATATATGTTATTAGTATGTATATAGACTTCATTACCTTAAAAGGAAACAGGTAAAAATACAAATTGACTTCTGCAAATTTAGATAAACTCTTTTATGATGGCTTCTTCATTGTCAATAATTGAGGGTAATTAGGGATATTTGAGGTATGACCCTAAACATTTTCAAATTATTATGAATCTAGATGGTTCCCTGTCATGCAATACCATAGTTACTGAAGAATTAAACTTGAAGCTCAGCTAAATGAAATGGAAGTATGTAAAGAGAGTTTGAATAGACTGTACATCACTGCAAACAAAGCCTCGTACAAGAGAAGTGATGCGAATGATTTTATCAGAGATATATATTTCTTCAAAGAGAAGGTGGTAAGAATCATGTGGTAAAAATCAAGGTAAACTATTGGATACCTGAGATGCTACATTGGTAGACATATGAGAAGTGAAACTAGTGCTTTACCACAGGAACTTACATCTTAGGAAGCATTTTCAGTGGTTCACAAGGCATCTAGGTGGCTAGTGGATAGAACCCTGGACTTGGAATCAGAAAGACTTAAGTTCAAATTCAGACTCAGACACTTACTAGCTGTGTGATCACGGGCTTGTCTCTACCTTTGCTGGTCTCAATTTCTGCATCTATAAAATGTAGATGGGGTAGCTAGGTATAGAGAGCACTGAGCACATCAGGAAAACTCATCTTTATGAGTTCAAATCTGGCTTGGGTGACTCTGGGCAAGTCACTTAACCCCGTTTGCCTAAGTTTTCTCATCTGTAAAAAGAGCTGGAAAAAGAAATGGCAAACTACTCCAGTGTCTTTACCAAGAAAACCACAAATTCGGGCACAGAATCAGATATAACTGAAATGATTGAACAACAACAGAATGGGAGTAATAATTGAAACTACCTGTTTCTATGTTGTGAGTATCAAAGGATATAATAATTTTAAAGCCTTAGCACAGTACCTAGAACATGGTAAGCACTATATCAATTTTACCAATTACTTATTGACCTATGAATTTTAGGGGGTAAGGCAGCCTTGGGAGAGAAGGAAAGTATAGCTACACTGGCAAAAAAACAAAAGGAGTAGAAAGGAACAGCAGGAAGGGACATCCCCTGTCCTCACTAACTGCACTTGAGCTCCGAACCTCCCTGTTCCAAATCTCCGAGAAACACAGGGTGTATTCTTTGGAAGCCAGGGTGGTAGCTCCTCCCCTTATCCTTTTATCATGTCTGAAAAATCCTAGTTATGTATCTGACGACTGATATCCACGTAAAATCCAGAGAAATAGAGAAATATCTTCTGTGCACTGGGCAGGCACCTGAGTAGAGTTTATAGGAAGTCGTGGGCCATAGTCACAGGAAGATTTAGGCATAGGTGGCTTTTGATCTTCATTATTGGAAGGAGTGCCTGTTCTGATAAGATCACAACTGAATTAAAGTAAAGATGTTTGAAATATCAATGTTAATAGGGACAAATGTCCTACAAAATATTTTAGTTGACACTGTCTGGGTGCAGAAGCTGAGTGACTGAAGCGTGGGTGAAATTCATCATCAACTTCATTTTACTTTCATAATAATTTGAAAACAAAATTTCAAAAAGACTATTTGCAAACCAAAAGTAGACTATTTCTTCTCATAAGAAAGGTAATATGGCATTGTAAATGCAATTCTAGGAAAAATCCAGTAGATGGCATAAATACCCCTTGGTTTTAGAAGTAGAATAGCATTAGTAATCAGAACAAGAACGCTGCAGCTCTCCAGACAGGATAAAGCAGAAGGAGTGGGAGTGTTCTCAGATGCTGCTGAAAAAGTGATACAAGTCTTGATTTGGAATTAGGCCCTGCCTTTTGTAAACAGGAATGTCTGTCTTCATCTGTTTGTTATTTGTGGTTTCTGAGTCTTCATAGGAATAGAATGGCAAGTCACCAGTGTACCTCATAAATGTCTATATCTTAATCAAACACAAGTGACATTATGTATGAACACACACATAAAAATTAAACAAACAAAGTGATGGATCTGACCTAATCCCACAAAATTCATGGAAATTCATTGCCAAAGGCTTGTATATAACCTTTAATCAAGTAATCTCCCTGATATGGAAAACCAGTCACTGTTTGGAAAGTTCCCAAGCACAGAGAGGTTACAGATTCATGATGATTACTAAGAAAAGAAATCATAAACTAAACCATAAAATTGTATGCAGTCATCAGCATTGCTGATTTCTGTATTCATGCAGTCATACTCTTCTTTCATCATCTACATGCCTAGAACCTTTGTCAGTTCTTCTCTAAGCTGTCCTCTTCCCTTGACCCTGATCCTGCCCTTCCTATTGAACTTTCATGCCAAACAGGTAGGAGCCCCTCCCAGGTTAGTGTTGGGAGAATAATTTCAGAATATTTTAATAGAATTTCCCAGATCTAGAACTGGGAAGTAACTTATTAAAGTTGAATATATTGGGAGTGTATGCATACATTTCTGCATGGTACATATAAAACCGACTATTAATATAATTAGAGCTTTCTATAGAAGTTCATTTCTACAACTGTCTCCCACATACATTAAATTCTTATTCTCTCTCATTTTGCTTCAGCCCATTTCCCTTTTAACAATGATACGTAGATATATGTTTTCTGGCAAGCACCCTGTCCTCTAGCCTGACTTCAACATCTTATTCACCAAAACAGTTATTGCAAAGTCCTCCAAGAACTTTTATCCTTATATATAACTTCAAAATCCTGAAATGAATTAAGCTTGAGCTTCTTCATGTGCAAAAGAAGTGCAAAAGGGGAGATGATCTTTAATGCTCTCCATATACTTAACATTCTTTTGATACTATTATCCAAAGGTTCATTTATGAGTATGTCATCACTGTTAAATTCACTGTCATCTTATTTCTCTTCTTGGAAAATAAAACTGTCCAAACTAAACTGGCTTTTTCCTTACTCAAAAACATCCTGAAATGTTGCCAAATTTGGGGGTTTTACTACATTATAGTGTGTTTAAATACAGTCTTCCATATACATATTGAAAGATAAATCTTTCATTTCATTTTTTATTTCAATACGGTTAGTCATTTATACCAAATAATTTGAGGAGTACCAAAAGCCCTTCACTGACAAAACTATTAAATAGCCATTCTTCCATGCTTCCTATAACTTTAACGTCCCTTGCTCATTAGGATGGAACATTCTAGTCCCTTTTAAGAAGTAAATTGTTTCTGGAAAGAAGAGGTCAACATGTCATCACTTCTTCAGAATTTACAAAAAATGTCAATTAATTTTTTCTTCAGATTATTTAATAAATCTCAAAGGAAATAGAACACTATAAAAGTAAATTGACATAAGGAGACAGTGTAATGGGCCGGCCTGGCTCATGCCAGTCTCCTGTCTCCTATTAGTTTAGATTTAATATTGAATGAAATGAGATACTCTTAAGGCATTCCACATTTTTTAAAGGAGCTTACTTGAATATGGCATATAGGATATTAAATGAGGGTATTAAGGATTTTAAACAAGAATAAGGAAGCACTTAGGTTGAGGAGACATGATACATTTTACCCCTTTGCTTTTATACAGAAATGTATCTGGTCAGCAGGATAGGATGGGATGACTTTTGCAACCTTGGGACAATTACCAAGCCTGAAGGACCATAGCTTCATATGGTCTGACCTTTTAATCAATGGAATGATGGTTTGACCTTCAAAACTCCTTCCTGACCCACCACCACCATGTCAATCCAATCTTAGGGACAGCTTCTTTGCCTTTTAGATAAATACCTTACCTTTGTTATTATGGAGGGGGAGAGAACTGGTAGATAGGGATCCTGTAACATCCCACCCTTTTGTGTCAGGCCCTAAGGATGTTCCAGAGTAAATTCCACCATATAAATAGCTAAATGGCTTCAGGGTTTTTACTGGACAATCCTAATCTCAATGATGTGAGGGGCCTGTCATAAGGAAAACTAGGAAGAAGGAAGGGAGAACTAGATTAAAATGATAGTAAAAATAAATCAGATAGATAATAAAACTGTCTAAGAACCTCCAAGGTAATATAAAAAATAAATTAGCAAATGGAATCCAAAAATTCCAGACTATGCCTTCCCTCTTTGGAATGATTAAGGCCTAAATGGCAATAATCTGTGCATAACAATACCGATAATGTAGGTGATGTAAAATTATTGTACATAAAAGAGGTTCTCCTAATGTAATGTAGTGATGAGGAGCAGGAGAAGTACCTGGAAGATAAGTGCCGTAGCCTAGATCTTGCTGTTTGGGGAGTTAGTGCTTCCTCATCACGTGTCAGGGTCATCTGACACTTGTAAAGTAGGTCAGAATTTTCTTATATCCAACTTATCATCTGTACTGAGTAAATATTGAACTTTAGGACCAGATATTTCTATTATTGCATCTGCCAAAGAATTGTGCATGATTTTTAAACATGCTTAAGAGAGACCTACTTTATAGTCATCAAACAATAATTGTAGTATGATCTCATATTCTATACATCCTTATCAGTTGTATGTCTGTAACAATCTTCCTTGCTATGTAATATTACTGGGAAAATCTTCTTAGGTTTTACTTGCATCTTCATTTAATATTCTCTTGGTAGATACAAAGAGCAAAAGCAAACATACAATGTTGATAATGAGGTAGGTAGAGCAGTAGGACTGGAGTCAGGAAGATCTGACTTCAAATATGGCATTAGATTTATGCCAGTTATATGACCCTGGGCAAATTAGTTAGCCCTTGTGCCTCATTTTGCTCATCTACAAAATGGGGATAATAAAAGTATCTAATCCCAGGGTTGTTGCAAAAATTGAATGAGATAATACTCATAAAGTACTTATCATTGTGCCTAGCACATAGTACGAGCTATATAAATGTTAATAATAATTTGTTTTAAAAATTATGTAAATAATTAACATATTTGAATTAGAATACCAATCATTGATATTTTAGTTAATCATTTTTAGGAATAAGGTCTATGTTTCTTTTCCCTAAAATTTTAGATTCCTCTTCCATCGCTCTTGAGAATTGATCCATTAATGCCTTCAATATTGTACATCTGAGCATAAAAGGTACATCAAGTCTAGTGATTCTTTCTACAATTTCTATAGTTCCATTTTTAATTCCTCATGGATCGTATTAGTAACTACTAACATTAGTGTCCAAATGCAATGATTTCTATACCCTTGAAGAAAACAAATGACAAAATATGGCAGATTGTTTTATTTTTCATCTTTGTCATCCCCTGGAAACTTTAATCCTTTACTTTTCTTGGGATGATGTAGATTAATTGAATATTTCCCCGAGCTTCTTATATACATTTCCTCTTCAATTACTTCTTTATCTTAGGAAAATTGTGAATAGTGTTGCTCTTTACTCCTCCATAAGATTTCCTAAATCAATTGCAGTCTAAATTGGAATTGACTTTCACTGCCTTATTTCTCTATATAGCAGGGGATAAATACATACAAAAATATCTGTCGGAGACAGTGAGACTGTTTGAAGGTAGAAATGACAAGATTTGACAACAAATTGGATGTAGGGGATAATTGAGTATGAGGAGTCAGGAATGGCAGATGTTTCAAATTTGGGTGACTAAGAAAAATATAGTATTCTTGCAAACAATAGGAAATTTGAGAAAAATTGAACTTATTTTGGAGTAAGAATGTTAAATTCTGTTTTGGATACATAAGTCCTATCTATAAGACATCTGATTTGAGATGTTCAAAATACAGTTAATGGGATGTGAATAGAAAAATAAAAATATAGAGGAGAGATGCACAGAAAATTTTTTAATCAATACCTTCTGGAAATGAATGTTGAAGACTAAAAAATAAATAAAAATTTTTAATAAAAAATTAAAATGGAAAAACAGCATTTATAAAGGGAAAGCTATGTGCTTGGCATATTGAAAATATTAACTCATTTGATCCTCACAAAAATCCTATAAGGTAAATATTATTATACCCATTTTATATTTATATTATATTACATTATCATTTTATATATATAATTTATATCATATACCATTTTATAGTACAGGAAACTGAAGCAAATAGAGCTTAATTGACTTAACTAGGATTCTACAGCTAGCAAGTATCTGAGATCATATTCAAATTCAAATCTCTCTGGATCCAGCCAGCATCAAATTCCTATTCTTAGTGCCCCTTGAATGCTTAGATCTCAGGAGAAACACTAGGTCTGGCTATGTCGATCTGGTAATCATTTATAGAAAGTTGATTATTGAGCTCATGAGAACTGATAATATCCCCAAGTGAAACAAAACAAAAAGAGAGTAGGGACCTGCACTCAGCTGGGCTCTTTCTTGGCAGATATGTTGGCAGGACCATATCTCAAGAGATGAGATATTGCTAGAATAGCCTCTATAATACCCAGGGTTAACTTCCATGCTGCCACAGAGTCATTGAAGTAGGACTTTATGCTATATCCTAATGATAGAGATGTTCCACATACAATAGCTTAAAACTGACAGTACGTATTAAAAAAAAACAAACATTTTTTAGCTATGACTGGAAAAGTCACTAAACCTTTCTCAGCTTTAGTTTCCTCAACTATAAAATGGAGATAATTATAGCACCTACATCACAGGATTATTGTGAGGATCCAATAAAATGTGATAATATTTGTAATGTGTTGAAAATGCCTGGCACATAGTAGGCATTTAGTAAATGCATATTTCTTTTCCATCTTTCTACTTAATATTGCTACTATTTTACTACCAGAGTGATAATGATGATGATGATACAAAGCATTTTACAAATGTTCTTGTTAATGTAACCGCAATATTTTTTAAAATCTTCTTATACAAAATTGCAGATCATTCTTCATTCTCAGCAGTTTAAAAACGCTTTAACCTATAAATAATAGATTTGTTCCTCCATATTTAAGGAAAGCAAAATGCTATCTTGGGAGATGCAATAATTTCTGGCAGACAGGGTCCTCTTTCTGAAAATAAATTTGTTATGATCTTAATATAGAATTCCATTTTTTTAAAATGGAGATAGGAGACTTTATTTGCATTTCATTTATTTTTTGGAAATTCCTTCTAATTGGCATGGGCAATTGAAATCAAAGTGATGCACTCAACGGGCCCCATGCTTCCTAGAACACTCCTAAGTATGATCCAAACCAAATTAAAATGCAATTGGGAAATATTTAACAAAATAAATACAATTACAATAAATATAGATGATATTAAATTTTAAAACCAAGTCAGTCTTCAGGCCCCAAAGATCCCTAAGTTCTAATACTATAGTTATGATGCTCTATGATCCATATGAACATGGAAAATCTTTCCGGTTTTTGGAAATGCCACCTTGTCAACAGAAGAAATTTCACCTTGCTCCCCCCACACACCTCTAAACTACACAAGGAACATATGGCTTCAAAACATATTAAATATCTCTATTTGGAATGAATTGTCTAGACTATTTTCATTAGTGGTGGTTTCAACAGTCATAACAAAATCTCAGATATCTGGTGAAACTAAGACATGTCCAAAAGTCTGACCTTGAAACTAAGTTACAAAATCCAAAGTCTTTGTTTTGACCCCACATTTGTCTTGCTGTCAAATGTGCTGGTATTGCCCATAAAACATTTCCTCGTACCAATCATTTTTCAGAAACTCTGAGACTCAAGAAAGTGATGTTATTATAAAACATTAACTCTTTAAAATTAAAAATAGCCCCCAAACTACATCTGTACATCCAAATCATTCTTGCACTTCAAAGTTGCCTCATGTAGGGTAAAGGTAAATTATAAACTATTACATTCACATTGTTAAGAAATATTATTAATAGTACTTTCTTAATCATAATGAATTAACCATGTTATTGCAGAACAATATAACAGTTGGGCAGCTGGCCTCAGATTCAGGAAAATATGGTTTGAAATCCTGTTTCTGAAGTACACCATATATGTGACCCAGGATCAACTTTTGGTGCTCCAGGAAATTCAGATTAAACTGCTAAATGATTTTAGAGGTTATGAGGCTTTCCTCCACAGGAGTTCCTTTTTCCAATGAAATTAAAGACCAAAATTTAAAAAAAGAAAGAAATGACCACATCATGTGGATCAGACAAATTGTATAAACTGTGTGACTGTACAGAAAAGTGATAGGTACATGAGAGAGGTGGGAAGCAGGTGCTATCAAAAGTCTGAGGAAAGAAAGATTATTCTCAAATGGGGAAGGGAGGTCTGAGAAGTATTTTTTGAATAAGCATAACATCTTGGATCTAGGGAAAATATTCTGAGACATAGCAACCAACAGGTTGGAGATCGGTACATTCAAAGGTGCTCAAAAGGCAAATAAAAAATATCTACATAAACAGACTGTCAATCCATATGAGTCTTCAGTTTTATTAAAGATCCCTGGCTTGGGAAACATGACAGGAGTCAGTGAAAGCTCCCAAAAGAATAAGAGCAGAGTTCATAGTCACAAGATATGAAGTTCAGAGCTTCCTCTGCCTCCCGGCACTTGCTTATAAACACATTCATCATCACACCTGACTGCCCTCTAAGGTGAACCTAACAAAGCAGTTTGGCACAAACAGGAAGTGACATTTGAGTCTGGTTTTTAAAGACAAGAATAATTAGAATTTCAATAGGAAAAGATTTCTTTTACTAGTGGGGAGGGATGATGCCCAAGGTATTCCACGTTTAGGAAATGATATAAACAAAGATAAAATACAAGTAAACAGTTTTAGTGGGGCATGGAATGGCCAAATTTGATTATAGCATAAAGTTCCTGAGAGGAAATAGCATGAGACAGGAATGGAAAGGAGAGTCAGCAGCCATTTACAAAGGGAAGGACTTGAATCATATTCACTGATAGAAGCTCATTTCATAGAATCACATAGACTCAGAATACATGAATTGAAAAGAACCTTAGAAACCATTGAGTACAACATAGAACAACAAGAATTATCTCTACAACAACACTATCAAGTAGTCATCTGGCCTTTGCTTGTTGACCAGTAATAAAGAGGAGCCCATGATGATTTCCAGAAGAGCCCAACTCACATTATTAAGAAGCTTTTACTTACATCAAAGCTAAATGTGCATCTTCTCAACATCCACAAACTAAATGTTACTAATTTTGCCCTCTGAGGCAAAGTAAAACGAGTATACTTTCTCCTCTCCTCTCACCTGCCATGACAGACTTTCAAATGCAAGAGGACATCTGGCACATATCCTAGTCAAGTTTTAACTTTAGCACAAACATTTCCATTTTCTCCAGGGATGTTCATATGAAATTAATTTTAAGGTTCTTAGTTATCTTGGATACTCTAAGCTTCTTGAGCTTATGCATGTCCATATGAAAATGTGGCCTCCAGAATGGAACATCATACCCCAGATGTGGTCTGATCAAAGAAAACTGTAACATACTACCATCTCCTTAGTCAGAGGCACTGTTACCCTCTGTTCTGTGGTTCAGCATTTGCCTCCTTCCTTTAACATACCTGGCCCTAAAGATGGTCCCCCATAGCCCTGGAAACAACTTAAATTTATCCACATATGAAGTACAGATAATTAAGAAAAAAAGTTTTCCACTTCTCCTGTTATTTTCATTGTAATAATATATAGCAAGCATGGCCAGATGCATATAAATCAGAGAGAGAATTTAGTGGAATAATGATAATTATAAGATTCCACTAAAGTTGCTCTTTGATTTGTGTGCTGCTGGCCATACATACTGTAAATATATAGCACTTGCTATAGATAATACAGGAATGGATAAGAGCTATGAACTTGGAGCCAGGATGATGCTGATCTGGAATCTCATCTGAGACCCTTAATATCTATGGGATCCCATACAAGTCACTTCACCTTTCTTAGACTCAGTTGCCTCATCTGTAATATAGGAATCCTAACAGCAGGTGATACAGTTGCTAGAACACTGAAGTTAGACTCAGGAAGACCTGAGTTCCTATCTCAGATACTTAATAACTATTCCATCCTGGCAAGTCATTTAACTTGTGTGTGTGTGTGTGTGTGTAAGCGCGTGCGCATGCATGCCAGTTTCCTCATCTCTTGAATGGGAGCACCTACCTCCCAAGGCTGTTGTTAGAATCAAATTAAATAATATTTATGAAGAACTTTGCCAATCTTAAAGTGTTATATAAATACTAGTTCTTATTACCTTTGTTGATATTGTTGTTATTGTTATTTTTGTTTGAAATCAAGGCAGTTTATTTCTTGTTTTGAAATATATTTACTAATATTTCTCAAGGACAAAATGTACACCTAAAAACCAAATCATCTCTTCATGATCTCTGTCCTCCCTTCTCCCATCATAACACACACATACCCATACCCACACCCACACCCACACCCACACCCCCCCCACACACACAAGTGTGATGTTTCTTTTTATGTGGATCATGGAAAAATACTAATACTTTCATGAAATTCCTATATTGATTGCCTAAATATTATTTCCATGGTGATGAACACAGTATGGTTATAAAATACAACTTACATTAGATGTATTGAACCAGAGGCACACTTTAATTAACTCAAGATGCTATGAAAAGTCTGTTATGTATTCCTCTCCAAGAGACTTATTCCGTTATCATAGGATTCCATAAGGGAGTCAAAAAGCTTATTTTCTCTTTTATGAGACTGAAACAGAGATAGGAAATGGGCAGCTTGTTTTTTTTTCTTTTTAGTAAAGATCCATTTCCCCCTCAAACAACCTCAAAATATTTCAAAGTCATGTTACTTGGGTAAATCAAATTATTTTGCTTTAATTTGGAGAGTTTAAATGCTTGCAGAATATTGTCCTCATGATAGTATTGCCAGGTGTGTTGTACAAGTATTATTCTTGCCATTTTACATATTTGAATACTGTGGCAGAGAGGCCAAGTGACTTTTATACAACAAGGCAAGAAGAAGGCATTGGACTGAATTACATAATCTATGTATATGTGTTAATTTGATGTCCCTTTCTAAAATTCCATTTCAAAGCCTCAGGGCATGGAGGTAACCCTGCATTCCCAAAGGCCCAGACTTCAGAACACAGCTTTGGCAAATGTCAGACTATAAAACGTTATATATGCACTCAGAAAGTTCAAGTATCAATAATACTTTAAAATGTGACAATATCTCAAATACACACAGTTTCAAAAATAAAAGTCAGCCAAAGCATTCAAATTATAAAGACCAGTTGGAAGATAGCAAAACAAAACATGATGACTGGACAAGTTGGTAGATTCATTCTTGTCATTCAGTTTCCTTTTGGAGTGGCCCCAAGAATGTTTCCAGTGAGTTTGCAGAACATGAGCTCACATCTTGATAAACTGGTTCCAACCCCCAAAGCAGTCATTTTATTTACCTGCAGAATTGACAGCAGAAAAATAGACGAGAAAAAATGATAGAACTCGTTCACAGACTATCCTTTAAATGGTGATGAGGAAGAAGAGGATGATAATTATTATTATTTTGTCATTCTAACAATTTCAAATGAAGTCATTGGCCTTTTATTAAGGAAAAGATTATTGTCACCAAAGAATTCCTACTAATTACTCTTAAGGACAGTGGAATAACTGACCAATCCAGATGATGCAAATAAATTAAACAATCTGCACAATGCATCACATCAAAGTGTGTAATGTATCACTATAAAAATTTGGCATTTATCAAAGACCTAGAAAGACATGATAGGTTATCTAAAATTATGCCTCATAAAATTATGCTCAAAAGAACTTATTAACTTTCACAATCAAAGAGATGATGAACTCCATAAAAATATTCACATTTTAAAATATTATTGATAATTTAACTAATAAACTCTAATGAATTTGGACCATAACCACGTGGAAACAGTCAATAAATGTTTATTAAGCACATACTATGTGCCTAATATTATACTTAGGGCTGGAGATACAAAGAAAAGGAAAGGAAAGTCACTGATCCCAAAGAATGCCTGCTCCAAAGAGAGAGATGGCATACAAAACAAAACAAAAAACTATATATGTACAACATAAACAGAAACATCATCCACAATGGCTTATACATGACAAGGATACCAAAAATTTAAGTACTTTTTAAAAATTGATGTTGAAATGCCAAATACAATCACCCAAACTACATGGAAAAACAAGCATAACAACAACAAGAAAAATCTTTCAAAATACAGAGATCTGAAAGAAGAGATCAAAATCATATGGGAACAGGATGAACAAATTGTGGTTTTATGAATGGTATATACTATTATTTCTCCATAAAGGAATGTGTATATTGAGAATTCAGAAAAAATAAGATGGTTTGACTTTTCTGAAATAATATGTTGTGAAATAAGCAGATCCAGAATAACATTGTTCACAGTCACTACACTAATGTAAATAATGTAAATGAGAAGAAGATGAAAGCAAAGCCAGACTCTGCGTGTGTGTACTGATCTTTACAATCTTTACTCTGGGGAATATAGAATGAAATGCATCTACTTTCCTTTGGTGTGTGTGGGAGGCTCCATATCCCATCAGTCATTGTGACAGTTGTTTTGTTTAATGGAGTTTCTTTGTTACAACAGGGTTGGGGGGAGGGGTGTGTTTCTCAGTGTTTTGTTTTATTTTCTCTTTTTGGAGGACTTGGTATATCCAGAAATTATTTTCCTGCTAAAACCAAGCCCAGCAGTTAGCCTTTTTTAAGATGGAAAAAGACATGTATGTCATTTTAAAAGATCTTAATTTTAAGTTGTCTAGACACTAACCTTTTCAGCCCTTGGTTGTCTCTTTAAAATTAGGAGATCAGATTAAACGAATTCTAAAAGTTCCTGCTGTTCTAATATCTGCCATATCAGCTGGTTTTGTAATTCTATATTAATTTTGTCGTGAAAACCTGTCATAGCCTTTAGGAATTCTAGTTAACACTGGATGAAGTCAATGGCCTGAGGGTCTCAAATGAAGTTTCTGACTCTTTTTTTTTTCTTTTTGGAGGAGAGGCAGGGCAATTGGGGTTAAGTGACTTGCCCAAGGTCACATGGCTAGTTTTTTTTTTTAAGTGTCTGAGGTCAAATTTGAACTCAGGTCCTCCTGACTCCAGAACTGGTGCTCTATTCCCTGTGCCAACTACCTGCCCCTGTTTCTCACTCTTTACCTGTGATCCACCTTCCTATATGTGAACCACTTGCAAGGACCAAGGCTGTGTTTTTATCACTGATAGGAGGAGCTACCAATGGATAAGGAAATGGAATAATTTTCTAGATCTTTAAGGTTTAGAGCAGCCTATGCACTGTCTGGAAATCGCAAAGATCTGAAAGGGAATGAGATAATACAGTCATTCAGTTTTTATTTTATTTTAATTGCATTAATTAATTTGATGTCAAAAATCAATGTTGTACAGAGCTACTCAAGTCTGAATTCTCGAGCAAGAACTATAAATCTTGATTTTTATCACAATTCATTTTTCATGTTTTCTATTCCCACTCCTAGCCCTCTGCCTCTTGCTGGGAGAACTATAATCAAGTCAGTGCTACTCCTGCATGTGGAAAGGTAGTGCCAATGGCTTGCCACTTTGGCCCATTCATCAACCTTAAGACAGTATAGACCCAAGCCCACTTTCCTGGCTACCATTGCTATGTGTGAGTTAATAACCCTCTTAAAATGGATGCTCCTAGAAGTTAGGGAATGTCTCCCTTTTTAATTTTTCTCTCCTCCACTTAACATAGCACTTAGTACATAGTACTTGATTAAAATGCTTTTTTCTTCTATTTATGCATTCACTCCTATGGGGAAATGATTCCATTATGCCAAAGTCATTTAATGAGGGCTAAGTTAAATGTAAAAATTTCAAAGAGAACTCATGTTTGCCAGAAATGAAAAATGGATAGCTAATTTGGAAAGTGAGAATTATATTCTAATTTATACTCCTAAAATAGTAAGTCTCTAAGGGAATAGAGTTTTCCATTCTCTGATAGCCCTTAATAGCTTTACACTTTCATTCCCTGGGCTAACAGAACACCTGTAAAACAGATAGGGTGGGATAAGAAGGTCTCTGAGGTCCCTCCCATCTCTAGACTTCAAATCTTGTCATATCCAGTGATGTCCAAACCAGGATGAGCCCAACATTACTAACACATGATCCTTTTAGCTGTAAAGGATCAGGTTGATGGCTAAGAAATGTTACAATAGAGGGGGTGGAGTCAAGATGATAGCATAAAAACAGGAGAACTCTGTGAGTTCCCCTCATAGCCACCTCAAATATCCATAAAATATGACTCTAAACAAACTTTAGAGCTCCAGAGCCCACAATATCACAGAGAAGCACAGCTCCTGCTGAAGTCAGCCCAGCAGGCAGATGGGAAGGGTTCATCACAGGGAGCTGGGAGCCCAGACCAGACCCATGAACTTCAGGCTGTAACCCGAGGGCAGTGAGGACAAGCCGAGGATAGAGCACTTGAGATAGTGGATCACCAGCAGCTGTGGCAGTTTCCAGAATTATGAACCCATAAGGGACAAGGACAAAGGGAAAGGTTAGTGGAACTCAGCTAAATTTTGGGGAGAAGAGAAGATCTGGCCCCTGCTTCCAGAGAGAAAAGAGGTTCGAAGTGCAGCCCTGCAACTGCCTTCATGTGGCTGCTTCGGAGGTCCTGGCCTGCAGATTGCAGAGGGACTAAGCAATCATTCAGAGTCTAAGTGCTCTTGCCTTGACCTGCCTGAATCAGGATTGTGCTCTTAGGTGGTGGTCCTGAAGTGCGTGACTAGTGAACCAAACTGGTGGGGGCTGCAGAGACTGCAGCCACCTAATAGCTCTGGCAGCTGCAAAAATCCCAGCAATTTCAGACAGAGCTCTGCCCTCTGAAATCATAGTTCTACTGAGCCCCAAAGTCAAGTAATTGACTGGCAACATATGCAGGCAAAGGAAGAAAAATTGGCTCAGAAATCGAACTTTAGATTCCTTTTTTGGGGGACAAAAAGGATCAAAACATGGAACAGGAGGAAGAGAACACAGTCAGAACTCCTGCACCAAAAGCTTACAAGAAAAATGGAAACTGATTACAGGCCATAGAGGAGCTTAAGTAGGATTTTGAAAACCTAATAAGAGAAGTGTAGGAAAAATTGGGGAAAGAAATGAGAATGATGCAAGAAAATCATGAAAAGAGAGTCAACAACCTGACTGAAGAAAATGACACCTTAAAAATAGACTAACTCAAATGGCAAAAGAGGTCCAAAAAGGCAATAAGGAGAAGAATGCCTTAAAACATTGAATTTGCCAGATGGAAAAAGAATCTCAAAAGCTTTCTGAAGAGAATAATTGCATCAAAATTAGAGTGGGGCAAATGGAAGCAAATGACTTTATGATAAATCAAGATACTATTAAACGGATCCAAACAAATGAAAAAATAGAAGGCAATGTGAAATATCTCCTTGAAAAAACCACTGACCTGGAAAATAGATACAGGAGAGAATTTAAAAATTGTTGGACTATCTGAAAGCCATGAGCAGAAAAAGAACCTAGAAATCATCCTTCGAGAAATTCTCAAGGAAAATTGCCCCAATATTTTATAACCAGACGGCAAAATAGAACTCGAAAGAAGTCATAGATCACTTCTTGAAAAGGATCCCAAAAAGAAAACTCCTAGGAATATTATAGCCAGGTTCCAGTGTCCTCAGATCAAGGAGAAAATATTCCAAGCTGCCAAGAAAAAAAACAATTTGAATACCGTGGAAAGACAAGCAGGATAACGTAGGATCTAGCAACTCTGTATTAAGGGTTTAGGTCTGGAATATGATATTCCGGAGATCAAGGGAGCAAGGATTAAAACCAAGAATCACCTACCCAGCAATACTGAGTGTAATGTTTCAGGGGAAAATATGGTCATTCAATGAGGTGGAAGACTTTCAAGTACACTTAAGGAAAAAAACAGAACTGAATAGAAAATTTGACATTCAAATACATGAAGCAAGAGAAGCATGAGAAGGTAAACATGGAAAAGATATCATAAGGAACTTATCAAAGCTGAACTATTTACATACCAACATTGAAAAATGATCATTGTAACTTATGAAACTTTTCTCAGTATGAGGATATTTGAAGGGAATATAAATGTGTGTGTGTATATGCACATATGTCTATATAGGAGGGTATATGTGCATATTAATACATATGTGAGTGTGTTTATATATGTGTGCAGGTATACATAGACAGAGGGCACAGGATCAGTTGAATAGGAAGGGATATTTTAAAAGGTGAAACTGAGAGGTGGGAGAGAAATAGAATGAGAGGAGTCAGGGAGAGACAGAATGGAGTTAATCATCTCATATAGAAGAGCCAATGGAGGGGAAGAACAGGAAGGCAAAAGGGAATGGGTCAACCTTAGGCTCACTGAATTTTGCTTAGGGAAGTAAAGAGATACACTATAAATTGGGTATCTTGCCCTACAGGACAGTGGGGGGGGGAGGGAATGAGGGAGTGGATGATGGAGGGCAAGGCAAGTTGGGTGTGAGGGCTGTTAGAAGCACACATTTCTGTAACGGGACAGGGACAAAGTAGAGAATAGAACAAGTGGAGGGAGGGATAGGAAGGAGGAAAATAGAGTCAGTATTTCACAATATGTCCATTGTGGAGATGTTCTGCGTAACTTACACATATACAGCCTGTACTGAATTGCTTGTCTTTTCAGTGTGGGTGGGTTAAAAGGGATGAAGGGAAAGAATCTAGAATTTAAAGTTCTAAAATCAAATGTGGATAGATAGATAGATAGATAGATAGATAGATAGATAGATAGATATCTCTCTATCTCTCTATCTATCTATATCTATATATATATATATATGAATATATATGTATATATGAAATGTTACAATACTTTACATATCCTGCCTTTTCAATGGGTAGTGGAGAAGTGGGAAGGAGGAGGGAGGAAAGGAGAGAATTCAAAACTGAAAATTCAAAATTTAATAATAAATTACCAAAAGTATTTCTCTGGGTAAACACTCAAGGGACCACAAATATCTTGTATCCATGGAAAGATGTAGTGACTTTGTCAGTTTGTTTTAAAGGAATTTCTGTTTGTTTCTGATATGAGGGAAGGCTCTATAGTGGCAGGTATTGCTAAAAAGTTGTGCCATAATTCAAAACAAAAGACATCAATTAAATAGTTTTATTCTCTCTCTCTCTCTCTCTCTCTCTCTCTCTCTCTCTCTCTCTCTCTCTCTCTCTCTTTCTCTCTCTCTCTCTCTCTCTCTCTCTGTCTCTCTCCACACGCGTGTGTGCATATATATTCACTATATTCACACATAAACATGCACATATACATACATGTGTATATATATACAATATACGTATGATATATAGGTGTACATATATCTATACGTGTGTATGATGAACATAGATATAGATTATAGCAAATATACTGTTCAAATAGAAAAATTAGAAAGACACAGTCAGGCAATACACTGGATAGAGAGCTGGGCTTGGAGTCGGGAAGATCTCTGCACAATTTGAGTGTTGTTGCCTGACCAAATAGTTCCTGGGCAATGTCCCAGCTCTGCAAAAGTAAAGCAACTAGCATTCACTGGATACATTATTAGAGTGTCCCAACTCTGTCACTTATTGTATGATCCTAGGTAAGTAACATATCCTCTAATGGCCATATAGATAATAGGAGAGCAATTTTTCAACTACAACTTATGAAATTTATTTATTAAAGTATTTATAACTTGTGATCTTTATCAGTGGAGAAAATATCTGCACTGAGGAAATCAAAGTTCTTTGAGTTATAGAAGAATACACTAGGTTGAAAGAGAGTTGTAAAGCAGAATGAAACCCTTGGCACAAATCCAACACTTAGTGTCAGACTACTTTTGATGAATCCCCTTCATACTTAATTTGACTGATCCTTGGAGAGCAGGTGTTTTATCTATTGGACCATTCCAAAAACTGTTACAAACTTGGCAGTATCTACTGGAACCTTCCAAATCAAATGTCACCCTGGCCCCATGATGAAGTACTAGATTGGGGAAAAAGAATATACTCTTAATTATGTCCATCATTCCCTATTCCCTTCCTCCTAGGTGAAAATATGTGCTGTAACAGCTCTTAGAATATACCTTTTTTAATGTTACTGTCATTTAAAAGATGATTTCCTTTTTCCATCTTTACTACTCTAGATAATCAAGTATCACTTAGAAATAAAACGTATGAAAAATCCATTGTTATTTTCCTCATCCCTTCCTCCTGCTGCACATCTTCTTTTCCTAACCTCCATTTGATATATACCCTGCTACCCTCTACCCCCACCAAAACAGAGTGAACTTCTTCTCTTAATAAACAGTAATTCCACCTGGATAATTAAGTTACCACTAACTAGTTCCTCGCTTTAAACTGTCACTTAAAATATCAAATCTTTCTTCATGTGGTAGATGTGAGCAGTAAATCTTCTCTTTGTGCTAAACCACACAACAGGTAATTTAATGTGGTTCATATTTCAAATGACAGATGAAACAAAATGATTGTTGAGATAACTGAATTAATGCATTGTTTGCACCATAGTCATTTAACTTATCATTTGAACATGACCTAAATTGATTAAGTTTTACTCCCAGGAATAGTTGTTCTTTCTTTCTTCATTTCTCCCTAACAAACTAAATGAGTTGAATAACTACTTTGAAGACACAAAAATTTAATTAGGATACTAACTGAAAGAGTGGGAAAGAAAGAAGTAATGTCCACAGGTTTAAAAAGTGACTTTGACTATTACATTGTACATATACACCCTACTTTATGCTACAGATGTGTTATTGATTGTGAGCAAACAAAATTTTAATCAATTTAATCTTATTTAAAATGCACAAGAGGAAGTGCTATTTATTTGTAAATGAACTTTTATGTTTATTTTTAGTTTACATCATTCTTTTCCACAAGATTTTGAGATATAAATTTTCTTCCCATCTTTCCCCTTCCCAGCACCCCAAAACAGTGATTCCCCTCTATTGTCCTTGCCTCTTCTACATGAGATAATTTGCCCCATTCTGTCTCTCCCCATTACCTTTCATTATATTCCTCACCTCTCAATTTCACCTTTTAAATATCATCCATTCCTATTCAATTGGTTCTGTGCCCTCTGTCTAGGTATATTTGTACACATATATACATGGATTCACATCTGTATTCATATGCATATATACCCTACTATATTGACATATATGTATGCATACATATATAATATATATTAGTATGAATATGTGTGCATGTATATGTGTGTACACACACACACACACATATACACATATACACATCCGGAGACACACACATATATATTTATACCTTTACATTTCCTTCAACTATCCTCATACTGAGATAAATTTCATAAGTTACAATCATCATTTTTACATATTGACATGTAAATAGCTCAACTTTGATGAGTTCCTTATGATTCTTTTTCCCTGTTTACCTTCTCATGCTTCTCTCGCTGCTTGTATTTGAATGTCAAATTTTCTATTCGGTTCTGTTTTTTTTTCTCAAGAATGCTTGAAAGTCCTCCACCTCATTGAATGACCGTATTTTCCCATGAAATGTTATATTCAGTTTTCTAGTTAGGTTATTCTTGGTTTTAATGCTAGCTCCTTTCACCTCTGACATATCATATTCCAAGCCCTACAATCCTTCAGTGTAGAAGCTGCTAGATCCTGTGTTATCCTGATTTATGTTTCCACAGTATTAAAATTGTTTCTTCTTGGCTGCTTGTACTATTTTCTCCTTGACCTGGGAACTCCAGAACCTGCCTATAATATTTCTAGGAGTTTTCATTTTGGTATCTTTTTTTGAAGAAGTAATTGGTGAATTCTTTCAATTTCAATTCTGCCCTTTGGTTCCAAAATATCAGCCGAATTTTGTTTGATAATTTCTTGAAGGATGATTTCTAGCTTTTTTTTTATCATGGCTTTCAGGTAGTCCAATAATTTTTAAAATTATTTCTCCTGGATCTATTTTCCAGATCAGTGGTTTTTCCAGTGATATATTTCACATTGCCTTCTATTTTTCCATTTGTTTGGATCTGTTTAATAGTATCTTGATTTTTCATAGTCATTAGCTTCCATTTGCTCAAATCTAATTCTGAAGGAATTACTCTCTTCAGTGAGCTTTTGAAATTCTTTTTCTGTCTGGCAAATTCAACTCTTTAAGACATTCTTCTCATTGGCTGTTCGGACCTCTTTTGCCGTTTGGGTTAATCTATTTTTAAGGTCTTATTTTCTTCAGTCAAGTTGTTGACATTCTTTTCATGATTTTCTGGCATCATTCTCATTTCTCTTCCCAATTTTTCCTCCACTTCTCTTACTTGATTTTCAAAATGTTCTTTAACTCTTTCATGGCCTGTAACCAGTTCATATTTTTCTTGGAAGCTTTTGGTGCAGGAGTTCTGACTGTGTTGTCTTCCTCCTTTTTCATCCTTTGATTCTTTTTGTCCCCCCAAAAGGAATTTAAAGTTGGATAGCTTTGCTTGTTTTGCTTCCTTTGCTTGCTCATGTTGCTAGGCAATTACTTAACTTTTGAACTCTTTGACACAGTATAACTCTACTTCCAGAAGGGAGACCTTTGTCCTAAATCACTGGGGTTTTCACAGCTGACAGAGATATTAGGGGGTGCTGTCTCTACAGCCACCACCAGCTTTGGCTTACCCCTCACCTTTGGCTTACACACACCTCAGGACTACCACCTAAGATGGCCATCCAGATCCAGACAGGTTAAGACAAGAACTATTAGCCTCTGAATGGTCACTTGACCTCCCTGTAATCTGCAGGTCAGGAGCTCTGAAGTATCCACTTGGAGGAGGCTGCATGTCCACAGCTTCTGCTCCTTCTTGCTCCAAGGGACAGAGGCCTGACCACACTCTGTCCCCCCCACCCCCCACCCCATCCATCAGAGTTCCACTGATATTTTACTTTGTCTTTGGCATTTATGGGTTGACAATTCTGGAAACTGCCACAGCTGCTGGTGATCTACTCTCCTGAATGCTCAAGCTGCAGTGGTAAGGCCCACCCTGGGGCTAAAACCATGGGCTCACATGGGGCTAGGCTCGGCTCCCACTGCTTTTTGATTGGCTCCCAGTGCACTGTGATAAACACTTCCTGTCTGAGTGTCAGGCTGCCTTCAGCAGGAGATTTATTTCTCTCTGTCACTTTGTGTGTTCTGTAACTCTAAAATTTGTTTAGAGTCATATTTTATAGGTTTTTGAAGAGGCTATGGGGGGATCCCACAGAGTTTTCCTGCTTCTATGCACCCATCTTGACTCCACCCCATGGATATGCTATTTAAAGGAATTCTGCAGTACAGCTCTTTTTAAAGTAAATGATCATTTGTAATTTCCTGAGAAAAGCTCTGGCTTTAAATTTGAAAGATTTAGTTTTCAAACCCTGGTTGTGATCGTTACTAGTTGTGTGACAATGGGTAAATTGTTTCATATGTATAGTCCTCAGTTTCCTAGTCTGTAAAATCTGGGGTGTTAGATTAAATCAGTGCTTCTTAAACTTTTTCTACCCATGACCTTCTTATCACCTGAGAAATTTTTGTGTTTCTGGATATATAGACATATAAAATCTATATACATATCAAATATTTACTGATAATAAATAATAAAGAAGTTTTAAAACAATTCTTTGGTATAATTTGCATACTAATGAGATGGATGTGCTTATTCATTTTTGCATAAAATAATTGTATCTTAGCAGATAGTGCAGGACATATAGCATCTTCAATGGTTTTCAGAGTCAATAAATATGATTTTATAATCTCCAATGCTGAGAATGCTGCTTCACATAAATACATACTACAAAATGGCAGAAGCGTGTTTAGAGTCATGTCAGAAATTGTTGGAAATTCTATTCTGGGAAATATAAAAAAGCAATGTATCTATGCTGACAGTGTGTGTTTATTCATTAGTTTTGTTTGAGGAATACTGCTTACTGTGTATAAAAATCTCAATAGTTTAACTCTATTGAATCCCTTATCTTTTCTTTCTTTTTTTCCTATTTATGCTTCTCTTGGATCTTGATATTGAAGATGAAATTTTTTAAGTTTGTGTTTCTCCTTCTGAAAGCTTGAATTCCTTCTATTTCATTGAATGACCTTTTTCCCCCTTGAAGCACAATTTCACTGGGTAAGTGTTTTTTGATTGTAGTCCATGCCCCTTTGCCTTCTGGTTTATCATGTTCCATGATATCTTTTAATGCTTACGTTGCTAAATCCTGTGTAATCCTTACTGTGGCTCCCTGATATTTGTATTGTTTTTTTCTCTGGTCACTTGCAGTGTTTCTTTTTTTCTTTACCTGATCTGAGATTTGACTATACTCTTCCTTGGAGTTTTTACTTTGGTATCTCTTTCCTGAAATGATTAGTGAATTCATTCAATGCCTATTTTGCCTTCTGGTTTCAGTATATTAGGGCAGTTTTCCTCCATAATTATTTGAAGGATGCTGTGCAGGTCTTCCTTTTGGTTATGGCTTTCAGGTAGTCCAATAATTCTGACATTGTCTCTCCTGGATCTATTTCCAGGCCAGTTTTTTTCCAATGGGGTATTTTATATTTTCATCTGTTTTTTCATGCTTCTGAATTTGATTGGTTCTTGATGTTTCCTGTAGAGTTATACGCTTCCACTTCCCCAGTTCTAACTTTTAAGGGGTTGTTTACATCAGTTAATTTTTGTACTTTTTTTTCTATTTGGCCAACTGTCCATTTTAAGAAGTTTCTTTCTTCAACGGACTTTTGTATCTCCTTTTCCATTTGACCAATTCTACTTTTTAAGTTATTTTTCTTCTATTTCTATTGTGTTACTCTTATATTTTTCTCAATTTTTCTTCTACCTTGCTTATATGATTTTAAACTCATTTTTGAGTTCTTTCTGGACTGGAGACATTTAGCATTTTTCTTTGGGGTTTTTCCCATAGGTAGTCTGACATCATTCTCTTCTGAGTTGGTTTTCTGTTTTCTTGGTTTTCACTGTTACCATAATAATTTTCTATATTCTTTTGGTATTGCTGTTGATGATGCTGTTGTTTTTCTAATATTTTTTGTCTTTTCTCTTTCTTTTAGATTTGAGCTCTGCTACAAGGGTAAAAGGGGCACTATGCCAGACTTCTTGTTCCAGGGCCTGACTATTTACCTAGTGCTGCACTAATGTTGATATAAAGCCCACAGAGGACCCTTACATAGTACTATGTGTTCTAAGACTGGTGGGATGTTTCTGCACTTCCCAAGGATATACTGATGCATGTGGCAGTCTGGCCACTAGTGGCTGCCTGTTTGCTTAGGCACACTTAGGGTTGGAGGTTACGTATTTGCCCAGTGCTACACTAATCCAAATGGAGGTCTGGCAGTGAGAGGTTGCCTGTTTGCTCTGGGCTACACTGAAGCAAGTGGAGGTTCTCAGAGCTAGAATCTTCCTACTTCTCTGTCTATCCTGAGGCGGGTGTGGAATTGTGGTGTTGATGTTTGCCTATTACACAGCACTGGGGTTCAGGATTTACTGCTGCTTTCCTTAGATGGGGCTTGCTGCTGGCATACTGGGATGCTTCTTATTCTGGACAGTACACCACTTTGACCAGAATGAGACAGATCTTTCCTGTAGAATTTTCCAGGTTCTTGGGCTCAAAGACTGTTTCATCCCATTTTTTTTGCTTATTCTGTTGTTCTAGGATCTGTTTAGGGGTGCTATTTTATGACTATATGAAGGTGATTATTATAGAGCTATGGCGATTCATTGCTTATTCCACCATCTTGGCTCCCAGAAGTCCCAGAAGAGTTACTTTAAATAACAAATTAAAAAAAAAATTAAGTAAGTGTACTCTCTCTTTGGTTCTAGTCCTTTTTTCACATCTCTGTTATTTGGATAATCTATTTTTTGAGGCAATACATTTTTTTATTTTTAAATTTTAATTTATTTTCTTGATTACATCATTCATTTCCTCAAGGTTTTGAGTTACAAATTTCCTCCCCTTCTTTCCCCTACCACCAAGCCCAAAACAGTGATCCCACTGTAAAGCCCCTCCCACAATCAGTTCTCTTTTATGTCCTCCTCCAATGCCCTCTAAATTTCTAGTGGGGCAGAGAGGGTCTCCTACCCCAGTCCCTGTATGTCTTATTTCCTAGTTGCATGTGGTTAAAAATAATAATTATATATACATATATATATGTTTGTTTGTTTTAACATTTGATTGTATAGCTTTAAATTCTAGATTCTTCAGGTTCCTCCCTTGTCACCCACTCCCACTGGAAGGAGCAGCAATTCAATACAGGCTGTACATGTGTAATTACACAGAACATCTCCATGGTGGGCATATTGTGAGAGGCTGATTGTATGTCCCTCCTTCCTATCCTGCACCGCCCCCCTTGTTTTGTTCTCTATCCTGTCCCTGTCCCTTTACAGAGGTGTGTGCTTCCCGCAACCCTCCCCACACCCAGCCCTTCCTTCCATCATCTCTCCCTTTCCCCCATTCCCCCTTCTCTCCTGTGTGGCACGATACCCAGTTTAGAGTTTATGTCATTCCTTCGCTAAGCCAAATTTAATGAGAGTAAATGAAAGTAAAGTTTTAACAGTTATCCCTTGCCTCTTTTATATGGGATGATTAACCCCATTTTGTCTCTCCCTGTCTCCTCTCATTCAAGTCCTCTCCCACTTCAGAATTTCACCTTTTAAAGTATCATGTCTTCCTAATCAATTGATCCTGAACCCTCTATGTACACATATATACCCATGCTCAGACATATAT
>CM053594.1:247365981-247394924 GCA_028646575.1 Pseudocheirus occidentalis
GGGTAGGTGATTCTTGGTTTTAATCCCAGCTCTCTTGCTCTCCAGAATATCATATTCCAGGCCCTTCGATCCCTCAGTATAGAAGCTGCCAGATCCTGGGTTACCCTGATAGTGCTTCTGCAGTATTCAAGTGGTTTTCTCTTGACAGCCTGTAATATTTTCTCCTTTAACTGGGTATTCTGGAACCTGGCAATAACATTTCTAGGAGTTTTCTTTTGGGGATCTTTTTGAAGAGGTGATCGGTGAATTCTTTCAAATTCTATTTTGCCCTCTGATTCTAAAACATCAGCATTTGGTGGGGGAATTCTGACTCCCACTCCATGCTTTGATCCTTTTTGTCCACAAAAAAGGATTCTAAAGTTTTATTGTTGTTCTTACTTTTCTTCCTTTTCCTCATGTTGGCCAATGTATTAATTGCTTGCTTTTTTTAGCTCTGCGGAACTCTGCTTCCTCTGGGTGGGGGGGAGTGCGGGGGGTCAAAGCTCTGTCCCTCTGTCCCAAATCGCTGGGGCCTTCACAGCTGCCAGAGCTATTAGTAGGGTGCTGCATCCCCCCCAGCTTTTGCTCACTGAATGCGCACCCCAGGACCACCACTCAAGACCATTATCCAGTTCTAGGCCACTCATTGCAAGAGCCTTTGACCCTGATCATTTGCCTCAGCTCCCCTGCTATCTGCAGGCCAGGGGCTCTGAAGCAGCCCAGTGGAGGCTGCTGCTACTTTCAGCCGTTCCTGTTGCCACAGCTGCCTCCCTCTGCTTCCTTGCCCTGGGAGCAGTTTGGGCAGACCACTCTTCTCTCCCAAATTTAGCATAATCCACTGACCTTTCTCTTAGCCTTTTTTTTCTTCTGGCCTGATAAATGTGGTAACTGTGCCTCCAGTGCAGCAGATCTTTTTGTATTTTGGAGAGTTTTGGAGCTTGAAAACCTGCTTAGAGTCCCACTTTATGGGTTTTTAGGGTGGTTCTGTGGGAGCTGCGAAGCTTTGCTGCTTCTACGCCGCCATCTTGGCTCCACCCCCGATAATCTATTTTTGATTATACAAAAGGACATTTGATCCCCTGATAAAGAAATACATTGTTTAAAAAAAAAAGGAATTTTCCACATAGGTGAAGCTACTGACAAATGATGTAACATAATTATTTACTATTAGAAGCAGAATTAAATAATGCTGAGGTTAAAGTATTATGATGGTCTCCATCAAAATTAGATTTAGTTCTTAGAATGAACTTGCATCTGACAGATACATGTATGTATGCATGTATGTATGTATGTATGTATGTATTATTTACTAGAAAATGGAGTGTCAGGTTTTCTAGTACGGAATGTCTGGCATTCATAACTATATCTCACTTTGACAGATTATGTAGGGTGCTGCATGTTTCAGTCACTATTTTCTGGTTTCAAAATTATGTCATTATAGATAAAGTGGAGATAAAACAAATATTTATAGCTGCATTCAAGATGTTGATACGTTTCCAAGGACAGCTGCATTCTTGCTCATGAAAATCCTATAACTCATTTCAGTTCAAAACAAAACCCCAATAACCTACATTAAATGAAACATTAATGTTCACATCTTTTAAATAAATAGCCACAAGAATTGACATTATTATTTGATGGAAGAATAATGAAGATATCACATGCTTATGAATCAGGAGTTTATTCTTAATTCTGATGGTAATCCTGTATCCTTGCCCAGGCTATCTAGGCCTCAGTTTCCTAATCAGAAAACCAGGAGCAAGATAAAATGAGCTTAACAGTCTCTCCTGTCCCTTTTCAAAGACTAGAAGACAGCAGGTTATGATAAATAGAGAACTAGACTCAGAGTCAGGAGCTCTGATTTCAAATCTTACCTCACATATTTAAGAGCTACATGCTCATAGGCAGATGTAAAAGTTATTTGATTCCTCAAAATATCAGTTCCTTTATCAATAAAATGAAAATAATAGACCCTGGATTACTTAGCTATCTCTTGAGGAGAGAGGTCTTGTCTCCTAAAAATCTTAGACTACTGGCCAAATGTGAGTTTTTATGGTATGACTTGGGGCAAGCCACTTAATCTCTCAGAGTCTCAGTTTCATCTTATATAAAACAAACCAGAGTTTATAATCTACCTTACAGAATTGTTTTGAAAATCAAGGAGGAAATATTTATAATCACTTCAGGGATTCCATAAATATATAATTAATACTATCAATTCACCTTTGGCCTGCTTTGTTTGGGTACATATAAATGGGATGTCACATGTGCAGTTCTAGAATGAGGCCATCTGAGATGGAGTCACGCAGCTCATACAGTGGAACCAGATTTCTGCAGTGTTCATCCAAGCCTAAGCCATTATAATCACACCCAAATCTGTAATATGAACTGAGATAACCAGATGAAAACAGGAGTCCAGTACATTCTCTACTTTTGGACGTGCCTCAGTGTCTACTATTTTGAGATGAAATTACAAAGATGGAATTACTTAGGATTTCAATAATGATCAGACCCTATCAAGCCATCTACCCTAAAAATTTACAGCCAGGTTTTGAAACTGAAGCCCGCATTCCAGATTACTTCTATACCTATTTCCTCGATGTTTGCAGAAATAACTATGTGATAGCTCCTTAAAAACAAAGTGCCATTCTAATCACAAGACAGTGGAGACTGAGGCTCACAGTTCATCATTCTATGCTCAATTATTATATCCTGTAATGTTTCAAACACTGTGCTAGGTATTAGAGATGCAAAGATCAAAATGAAACAGTCCTTGACATTTATGACCTTATGTGTTCAGCTCAAGCATAACAGTTTACATGAGGCCATTCTTGATGTCATATCCAAGGCCAAAATTGCCTTGATTTATTTTGAATGTATGCCACATTTACTTACATGTTCACAGTATGGTAAATTCCTTGAAGACAGTAATTATTATTATTATTATTATTATTATTACTTTTATTTTTATTTTTATATCTCTAGCATGTAGCACAGTTCCTGGTATTAGTAGATACTTTACAAAGTCCTAATTTCTTGCAAGGCAAAACCTCCCTTCAGCTGCCACCTTTCCCTATGCTATTTGAAAATTACATAATTTCAGAATTGAAAGGATTTCAGGAACTGTGTATTTCAGGTAATACAGGAAGCCACAATCATGGTTTTCTGTACTTGTACATACTAGTACATACCTACATACATACATACCTGTGTACATACTTGATATGTAAGTTTCTTGAGGATAGAAGATTTTTTTCTATTTAACTTTCATTGTTATTTGATTGTCGTGGTGGTGGTTTTGTCTTTACAACTCCAATTCCTGGTACTGTTACTGTAACACAGTAGATGCTTAATGGATGCTTATTGATCAATCTATTGATTGGCCAATAAGGCCCCTTTGTTTAAAAGCTTCTAAAGAAGCTTTTAAAATAGTCTGTCCTAATTTAGGAAAACAAAAATCTGATTGTTAAAAAATATTTCTACATAGCAAGCCAAGATTTCTAAGTCCTAGTAGAACAATTCCAATCTTCCTACATAAAATTCTTTCAAATAAAGTGTCTGACCTGGGCACTCTCCAGTGAGCCTATTCCCTCCCTAGTTCTGAAAACTATATATCTTTTCATGTAGCCCAAGATTGCGGCAGTTTCTCTGGCCATTGTTTCATGCTAAGAACCTTAGAACCATAAATCTAGGAGAGCTCTTAGGGTAGCCAGTGAACTAGTATTTGCTATATACAGGGAAGCTTTTCCAATTCCAATTCCCCTTGATATCTCTTTTTATACAGGTCTTCCCAGTTTCACCTAAAAGTGTCCATTTGGTCATTTCTTATGGAATAACAATATTACATGACTTTCATGTACCACAATTTGTTTAGCCACTCCCACACACAGCCTATTTTCAGTCACAGCAAAAATATCCTTTGAGAAATATAGTTATTGTAGGAATAAATAACACCTTTGGGGTAGAGAAAGGTACACACCACCTTTTGTTTGTTCCAGGTCAACTTGATCAAGGATTGAAGGTCCCAGCTCTTAGTCCTAACTCTGCCCCCATCCTTTGAGTTTCAAGTGTTGTCAATGTTTATACTCAGTTTTTGCCCATACTTAATTTAGGGGAGACACTAGAATAAGCCGATGTCCAGTTTCAGTTGGTTCCTTGAGTACAGCAAGTTTGAAACTTCACTTTTCACAGTAAGATTGGAGCAGCAGGGTAGATTGGTAGGTGGTATAGTGGGGGATATTATCTACAGTTGTCAAAGAGATACAAGCTTAAAGGTATAGCACACTTCCAATTAAGACAGGAGCAAAGAAAGAAGCCTTCTGGAATATTTTTATAGGTTTTTTTTAGAGTCACTGAAGACTTTATCAGAACATTTAATGACTTTTAATATCATTTTCTTTCACACTGAGTAAACAGGATTAGTCATGTCTTTTCAATTGCTACTAACATCAAAGGAGTTGGTTGGGGGAAAATAATTGGAATAAAAAATGCTTATTTTCCCCCTAACACTGAAGAATAAAGAGTTATGTGTGAATATAAAAGTAAATGCATTATGTAAAAGGATCAATTTGTCCTTTGCTTTCATGCTTCAAATCAACTTTCTCCTAGTTATTTTAATATACATATTTTAACAGTTTTAGATTTAAGAATCAGTCCATCTGTCCTCTCCCTCTCCCTTTCCCTGTTCCTCTCTCTCTTTCCCTACCCCTTTCAATTATACTAAATTTCCTTTCTACTTTTGGCTGGTTCACTTTGTACAAGTGCTTTTCAATTATAACAATTTTGTGGGCAGAATTTTTCAGAAAAGATAATCTCTCAATAAGAAAGACTCAAAGCCAGGCACTCCATGTTTATCTTTCTCTATTATGTGTGCCCTTTACGACTATCCAAAATTAAGTCCTAAAATATAACACATTCTCAATTATTAATGTAAAGAAAGAAAGAAGTCCATATGTATGCATCCCTGTGTGTATGTATGTATGTATGAATATGTGTGTATACACATTGGGATGAAAAATATACAGGGAGTGTGAAAGAAGAAAGGAGAAGAGAAATACATTAAATCAATTAATAACTGAGAATTTATAAAACACTTACTATGTACCAGATGCTGTGACAATCACAAGCAATATAAAGGCAAAAATAAAATAGTGAATGATTTTTTTAAAGTTTATATTTTTACAGGAGAGACATTGAATATATGTCTGCAAGTAAATTATACATATAAACAGATATGCCTGTATGAATATGCATGTGTATATACTCTATAATGAACAATAAATACAAGAAAAACCCAGAAACAGGGCTGGGGGACAGGAAACCATACTCAAAAAGATGGTACTTGAACTGAGTCATTAAATAAATCAAGGATTCCATGAAATGGAAAGAAGGAGAAGATGGAAAATATTTCAGTCACGGAGGGGATGGGGGAAGACAATGCACATTTAAGCAGACAGGAGATGGAGTCTTTTCTTTGAAGAGAAAATAAGTACATATGACTGGAACGTAAAGTTTGTAGAGCCGATTGATAGGTAAAAAGATTGGAATTGCAGGAAAGGGCTAAAGTATGAACAGTCCTCAATTCAACTTATAATTATTCCAAAAGGTAATAGGGCACTTCTGCAATTCAGTGAGTTAGAGAATGTCATTATCAGATCTGTGGAGGATGAGATAGAGATAGGAGAAACTTAAAGAGGGGAAAATAATTAGGAGGCTGTTAAAATTGTCCAGGGAAGTCAATGGTGAGGAAGGACTGAAATAAGGCTGGCAGCTTTATGAACAGAGGGAGAGAGAATAGAAGAGAGGGGATGGACTTGTGGTTTCACTAATACAGGGACCCCCTGACTGAGAAAACTCTCTCTACTAATGTAGATACTTTCTCTGAAACCTTAGTGAACCATTCAAAGAACTGACCAGTTAAGGGATTTGACTAGAATCACAAAACATGTATGTTACAGAAGTGAGGCTGGTTGAGTGGCTGGTTCTTTTTGCACTACACTAATATCTCTTTTCCACTGTGAATAGAGAAAAGATAATAGGTAAATAGATAGATGATAGATGATAGATAGATGATAGATAGATGATAGATAGATAGATAGATAGATAGATAGATAGACAGACATACAGACAGATGGATGGATGGATGGATGGATGAATATATATGGGTATATAGATACAGAAATGAGAAACAGAGAGAAGAGTAACCAGTAATCCTAAGGATTTCTCCATAGATGATTTACCCATTTTTCTTAGAGGCCCTACTCTTGCTATTGCAATCTCATGTTGAAGCTAATCTAACAATAGGGCTTTCTACTTCTTTATTCTCATTTTATAACTATCTTATCTTCTATTGTATTCAGGAGACCTTGATAATGTCCTTCAATCTTCTCACATGAAAATTTTCTTCTGCAACATGCTACAGTCTCCTTATATGTCTAAAATCTGTATTTTGTAATGTGTGATATTTGTACAGAGTCTGGCACTTTTGTTGTTGTTCAGTCATTTTTCCATCATGTCCAATTCTTCAGGACCCCATTTGGGCTTTCTTGGTAAAGACATTGAAATAGTTGGTCATTCCCTTCTCCAGTTCCATTTACAGAGAGGAATCTTAGCCAGAGCTAAGTGACTTGCCCAGGGTCACACAGCTAGTAAATGTCTGAGGCCAGATTTGAACACATAAAAATGTGTCTTCCTATCTCCAGGCCCTGCACTCTACCTACTTTGTCAAGTAGCTGCCTCACGTGGCACATACTTGATGCTTTATAAAAGTTTGTTGACTATTTTGAGTTTTTAAAAATTTTATTCTAACTTAAGCGATATTTGAGTGTGATGGATAGAATTGCCGTCAAAACCATAAAGATCTCTCTTAAAGGCCCACTTCTTACATATATTGTATAACACCCATTAATAGTTTTTTTCTTTTTTAAATTTTATTTTGTAGTTTTTTCCAAATACATAAAAAATTGAACCTCTACTTTTTTTTTTTGATAATTTTGACTTTAAAATTCTCTCCCATCCTAATTCCCTGTCCCTCATGGAAAAGACAAGCAGTTTGAAAAGTTATAACTGTGCAATTATCTAAAATATTTCCATTTTAGTCATGTTGTGAAAGAAAACACAGACCAAAAAAACTAAGAAAAATAAAGTAAAAAAAATCAGTGTGCTTTCATCTGCATTCAGTTTCTATCAGTTCTTTCTCTGGAAGTAGATAGCATTTTTCATCGTATGTTCAGAATTGTCTTGGATCTTTGTGTGGCTGAGAATAGCTAAGTCATTTCATGTTTGATCATTGTACTATATTGCTGTTTGTGTGCACAATGTTCTTCTGGTTCTGCTTACTTCACTTTGCAACAATTCATGTAAGTAATGTTTTTTTTTTCAATGATTCAAGTCCTACATAATTTGAGTTCAAACCAGAATAATCCAGATCAGTTTATGTGTGTTTCTATTTTTCCTTCTGTCTGTATGACTCAGGACAAGATTCAGTCTTGCAGTGCTCCATGCCAATATGTTATGGGGAAAATTCCTACTTGCACTGGTAGGCAGAATTTCTTCACAGGAGTTGTATATCCTAGAGAAGACCCATTCCCTATCCCTATCTCTTTTCTACTTATGTTAATGCCATTCAATAACTCATGGCTATAAACATCAAATCAAGTCAATTTTCAATAGTATTTATTAAGCATTTGCTATGTGCCAGACATTAAGTGCTGGAGAAGAGGATCAAGAGGATAACCTTGGTATTAAAGGAAGAGTTTTGTGGGAGTGAGGTATAAAGGCTTTTTAACAGCTCCTTAGTCTCCGTTATATAAAAACTTCTATAAGAGTATGGATAGGGGTGGCTAGGTGACCCAGTAAATAGAGCACCAGCCGTAGAGTCAGGAGGGCCTGAGTTCATATCTGACCTCAGACACTTAACACTATCTGTGTGACTTTGGACAAGTCACTTAACCCCAATTGCCCAGGCTCCTCCCCTCCAAAAATTAAAAAGAGAGAGAGGGATAGAGAGAGAAAGAAAGAGAAAGAGAAAGGGGAGGGGAAGAGAACAAGTATGCAAGCATGGATAGTTCTTATATTGTGTAAAGATCTTTAAATATTAGTTTTTAAAATACCTCTACTTATTGTTCTGAATCATTTTGATATAGGAAGGTTTATTATGAGATAGGCAAATGGTTTCTTATTTCTTATTAGCATCACTTTGAATAATTTAATAATAAAATAAAAATGTTTGCTAAATTAGTGTGTGTCTGCAATGGTAATGGTAATATGAAGACCTTCATTAATTTGAAGATCTTCCCTGCCCCGTAATAATTCCCTGCCCCTCCATGTAATCACATGGAGCCTGTGGTGGGAGGAGTGTGCTTAAGGGTGGAGTTGAGCCCACAGGAAATTGGGAGTCGGAGCAGCTAGACTGAGGGAGGAGAGGAGGCAGCCAGGGAGACAGCTAGGCTTGTAAGTGTTTGTGGGAGTTTGTGGGAAGGATAAAGGCTGGTGTGGCTGCTTGTTGTGCTGTGGCATATTAACTTCTTTGTTGCTATGATGGATTTGTTTTCCTGGTGTTGGAATCTGACTTTCTCATGTCTGAATAGGTGTTTTCCTTATGTCTTCTATATTTTGCTATTTAGAATTATGCCAGCATATTCATAGTCGTCACTGGTACTGTGAATGATGTGTTGGTAATACAGGGTCACATTTTAGGTTATTGAGGGAGAAGTCTCTAACATGTTGTAAAACCTATAAGGGAGCTTTATGTAAGGATATGGATAAGAATCACAGAATATAAAACAAAGACAGTTTGTAAACTATACTGCTGCAGAAAGTAGGGAAGGGAGTGAGCATTTTTTATAATGTCTGTTATGTGCCTGGCACCATGCTAAGTGCTTTTTCACAATATTAAAGAAGGTACCATTACTATTCCCATTTTCTATCTGAGGACAGTGAGATCAACTGAATTTAAGTGACTTGCTCAAGGACACGCAGTCAGTTTCTGAGAAGAGATTTGACATCAATCCTTCCTGACTCTTCAAGACTTCCTGAATAGGCCCAAAGCTCTATTCATTTCACCACTAGTTATCTCTAAGTACTGATGTGGATGAGATCATCAAATCAAAAGTTGATACAATAATGAAATAATATTCCTGGATTATTTTGTACTCATGTATATATAATATACCTTATCCTAACCTTCCAAACAGGTCAATTCTCATTCATCTGATAATACATTTTTTAAAATTTAACAATAATTCTTTAGTATATTAAACTGTCATTTGATGCTTTGAAAGTTTATGTCTCTGCCATCTACTTTCTCACTTCTTTGTCTACAGGGCTAAAATTACATTTCAGCATTTTATCTCATTCAACAAAGCACTCAGACTACAAATACTGAACTTCATGTTGGAACTTGTTGCAGGACATGTACTAAAGGAAGAGTACTGCTTAAAGAGCTAAAGAGCTCCCTAGGAAACTCAGCTTTATCATTTGGAAGGTGAATGCCTGGATTTGTTGTTTGTTAGTTTTGTTTTGTTTTACTTTTCATACTCCTATTGCCTATGTTTTATTCTAAAGACAAAGTTTTGTTACTTGCACAAAGAGTGTTGCAAAACTATCTACAGACTGAGAAAGTTATTTTTCTTCCAGGACTTTTCAAATATAACACAAATACAAATACTGCTAAAGTGTCTTTGTATCTAATACAGAATAGCACATTACTGATTTTTAAAAAGTTCTTTGCTAGTAATTTAGATAATGGCTTCCAGAAGAGCTCATATTAATAATAATAATGGAAATTTATATACCACCTGTGTGCCAAGTCCTATGTTAAGGGCTTTGTAATTACTCTCTCCTTTGATCCTTCCTCACTACAGCCTTGAGAGGTAGGGGCTGAGATTATCCTACTTTTACAAATGAGAAAACTCAGACTAACAGACATTAAGTAACTAGTCCAGGGTCACACAACTTGTAAGTGTCAAGTGCCAGGAAAACACAAAGAACCAACAGTACACCATGAAGAAAGGCAAAATAGACTAGAGGATGCTTATATGTTTTTGTCCACAATTCTCACTTCTTGCCACTTCATTCTTCTAGTTTAATTTGGCTATTTCCACATATAAGAAACTGCTCCTGCAGCTTCAGGACTCTGTCACCACGTGGTGGTAATGTGCCAGAGTCATATGCTCTAAGCAATAAAGTATAAATTTTAAGCATATTTGGCTACCACAACTTAACACTCATTCTTTCTAAAATAATGAATTTTCTTCAATGAAAGAGAATTTATAAAATATGATAGAAAGCTCCCCAAACTTAGAATCAGAGACACTGGCTTCCAACTCTGTCTCTGACATTTTCTTCTTGTGTGGTGCTTAGCAAATTATTAACCTCTCTGGATCACAGTTCCCTCATCTATAAAATAATGGGGTTGGATTAGATCAGAGGTGTAAACAAGGCTTCTAGGACACATGTTGCCTGTGACATTCTTAAATGAGGCCTAAACTAGGTTAAAGAATAATTTGGAAATATTTAACAAAATAACTAAAAATACAATAAAACAATTTAAATAAATTACATTAATTTATTAAGAATTTAATTAAATTAATCAATTAATTTAAATAAATTTAAATAAATACAATTTAAAACTGTTAGTATGGGGCCTACAGGAATTCTTAGGTGTAGATCAGTGGCCCCTGTGTTTCTCTTTGAGTTTGATTCCACTGCATCAGATAATAATGATGCCAAGCTTTCAGTTGTTTTTCAGTCAAGTCTAACTCTTCATAAAGCCATTTGGGATTTTCTTGGCAAAGATACTCCAGTGGTTTGCCATTTCATTCTCCAGCTCATTTTGCAGATGAGTTAAATAATTTGTGCAGGGTCACTCATCTAGTAAGCATCTGGGGTAGGGGCGGGGAACCTGAAGCCTTGAGGCCACATGTAGTCCTCTAGGTCCTCAAGTAAAAGGGCCCCTGTTTGGGACTTGAACTTCCTGACTCCACACCTGGTATTCTATCCACTCTGTCACCTAGCTGCCCAGATAATGACTAAGGTCCCTTCAAAAAGAATTCGTAATGTCTCCCAGAGGGTATTGAGGGGAAATGGATCACTGAGACACCAAAAAACAAAGAGCTGTTTTAGGATTAGATTTCCCCAGAAGCCTTCAAATTTTTCTTTCCTAAAGAGACTTTCAATATACCACACATTCCACAAAGCTAGGAGCAGGCAGCCCTCAATCACTGCTTGCTTGCAGCTCCCGCCACAAACACTGAGCTACTGTATGTCTAAGTCAGGGTTGGACAGATACTGGATTGATACAAGGAAAGTATAGCCATGATAAGTAGCAGAGGTGGATCCATGGTGTTAGGAAGGGGAGAATGGTCCATGGCAGCTAAGTGGCACTGAGGATAGAGGGTTGGACCTGGAGTCCAGATAGGCTTGAGTTCAAATCCCAGTCTCAGCTATTTACTACCTGTGAGATTCTGGGTAAGTCTTCTGACTTTTGTCTGCTACCTCATGGGATTGTTGGGATCAAATAAGATAATGTTTTTAAAATGCTTAACACAGAACCTGTCACATAATAGGCAATTAATAAATATTTCTTTTTCTCTTTCCTCAGATTGTACTAGCCAAGTGTCTGTGGCCAAATTTGCCCCTGACTCCAGGAATAGTGCTCTATGTTTTTTTTTTTTAATTCATCATTACGCTATGCATAAATCTTGTGAAGAACCAATATTGATTCCTCTTTTAAATAATTTGTATGCTTTTGTCTCGGGGCAACTAAGTGGCATAATAGATAAAGGGCCTGCACTGGAATCCAGAAGAACTGAGCTCAAACACAATTTCAGATACTTACTAGCTCTGTGACCCTGGGCAAGTCACTTTGGCTCAGTTTCCTTGTGGGGATAATGACAGTATCTACCTCCCCAAGATGCTACGAGGCTCAAGTCAGTTAATAATTGTAAAGCCCTTAGCAAAATACCTGGCACTGTAAGTACTCTCTAAATGTTAGTTATTATTATTCACTATTAATACCTTGCTTCTTTTCTCCTTTTCCCTGTTATACCTCAGTCTTAGAACTTTCAATTCCTGTGGGAAGAATTGAGGATAGAAATGTTGTCCCAGAATAGAAACACGGTTTTGTTCCTGAATATATGGTTTACTTCTATACCCCTATCTCTCCATGATCTTTGTGTGTCCCATTTTCCACGGAATATTCTCTCTATGTCCTGCTCTCACCCTTAGGAATTCCTAGTTGAACGCTAAGTTTTGATTTCCCTTCACCCTTTGAGGCAGGATGTTGACTATGGAACAACAGGACTTTTAGAGCTAGTGGTCTCTTTGAGTACCAAATCCTCGCAGATTATAGCCATTGTAAGATCCCTTTCTGGTGGCTGGGATAGAGTACTAGGTCTGAAGTCAGTCAGACTCATCTTCCTGAGTTCATATGTGACCTCAGACATTTACTATCCATGGGACCCTGGGCAAGTCGCTTAACCCTGTTTACCTCGGATTACTTATCTGTAAAACGAGCTGGAGAAAGAAATGATAAAGCACACTAGTATCTTTGCCAAGAAAACCCCAAATAGGATCACAGAGTCAGACACATCAGAAACACAAGATTCTCATTTTCTAGGACATAGCATATCTCTCCCTTTTGACTGTGCTCCTCAACAGGATCCTCCTCTTGAGAATGAATACAATTTTTTCTCCCTTTCCCCCATTTAAGTCCATTCTTTCACCATGTAATCCATTTTCCTATAGCTCCTCTTCCTTCTGAAGACATATGTGTGTGTGTCTGGAATTCCTTTTCATTGTTTACCATTGTTTGATTAAAGTACAAAAAACATAATCTACCTTCTATCTCCCTTCATTCTTTTCTGAACCCACTTCTAAAACCAGCTGTTAAACCCTGAAAATAAATGACAAGAAAGTCACAAAAAATGCCAAAGAGCTCACAGAGGTAATACCCCAACTGTTCACTCTGAAAAATAAAATAAAAGGAAATGAAAACATAGAGCCAACACTGCTTATAAGAAAAAAAAAACTTTCCTTATTCCATTGGAGGAGGGAAACTAGGCATGCCTGCCAGGTCCTTCTCTAGGAGGAGACCCACTTTAGTGAAGCTGAGCCTCTATACTTACAGTAGTTGTTACACAGTGAGCTGTACCTGTGGCAATGATGGGGAACAGCAACAATGAGACAAATTTGATTCATAGAATTACTTCATGACAGTTATTCCTGAAGGTGTTTGTCTGAACTCAGGGACTACATAGGGCTGGTTTAAAACAATTCTGGGATTTTGCTTCAGCAGAGTTTATCCAGAGGATGAGCACAAAGGATTGTTGTTATGCCAAGCTCAGGGCACAGCTTGTTTACTGGGCCTTAGCTATGGAAAACAGGGTTGTCTCCTAATAGTAAAAAGCAGGGGGTGGTCTTGGCATGAAAATCCTGACAATAATATAACAATATCTCTCAACTATTTCTAAAATCTTGAACATGAAATCAGCACTATTTTAAAGATAATAAGTTTCAGAAAACATTTAACCAATAAGATGAAATATGATAGATGATAGTAAAGAGACTAATTATGAAAACATTAGCTTTTCCTGACCATAATTTTATATAACAGAACCTGATTCAACATGCTCTCTTTGAAGTTTTTGGGGTGGGGTGGGGTGGAGAGCAACAGACATGATAGATGTCTTCAAATATTGGACAGCCTCCCAAGTGCAAGAGGGATTGGGGTTGTTAAATTTGACTTCAAAGAAAGGAATAAAACTAGGCACAGAAGATAAAAATTAGAGACAAGGAGATATAATGAGATATGAGGGAAATACTTATTAAGGAGAAGAACCCTCAAGCAGAATGAGCTTGTTGGTAGGTTTCTCTCAGTAGATGTTTTTTTTAATTTTTTAAAAATTAACTCTTGTTTATTTTTAGTTTACATCATTCATTTCCATGAGATATTGAGTTACAAATTTTCTCCCCATCTTTCCCCTACCCAAAACCCAAAACAGCCATCCCACTGTATAACCCCTCCCCCAATCTGTTCTCTCCTATGTCCTCCACTATTTCCCCTCTGACTTTACAGTAGAGCAAGATGGATCTCCCTACCTTAGTGCCTGTATATCTTAATTCCCAGTGTGTGTAATTAATAATAAAAATTATATATATATATATGTTAATAATAATTGTATTTATATATATAGTATATATAAAACATTTGATTATAGAACTTTATAAATTCTAGATTCTTTCCCTTCCTCCCTCGTCACCCATCCCCATTGAAAAGACAAGCAATTCAATACAGACTGTACATGTGTAGTTACTCTGAACATCTCCAAAATGGACATATTGTGAAAGACTGACTATATTTCCCTCCTTCCTATCCAGCCCCCCCTTATTCTATTTTCTAATTTGTCCATGTCCCTTTAGAGAAGTGGGTGTTTTTTACATGCCTCACTCCCCATCCTCCCCTCCTGTCCATCATCCCCTATCTCATCCCCATTCCTCTACTCTCCTGTAGGCCATGATACTCAGTTTAGAGTGTATATCATTCCTTCCCTAAGCCAAATTCAATGAGAGTAAGGTTGGTCCATTCCCTTTTGTCTTCCTGTTATTCCCCTCCATTGTAACAGTTATCCTTTGCCTCTTCTATATGAGATGATGAAACCCATTCTATCTCTCTCTGTCTCCTCTCATTCTATTTCTCTTCCACCTCTCAATTTTACCTTTTAATGTATCATCCCTTCCTATTAAATTGATCCTGTGTCCTCTGTACACACACACACACACACACATACACACTCTGGTATGTATTGATACACACACATATATAAATGTATATATATACACACTCTCCTAAACAGAGATATTTGTGTGTGTATATATGTATATATGTACATATATACATATACATATATACACATATACACACACATACACACATATATTCCCTTCACCTATCCTCATACTGAGAAAAGTTTCTTAAGTTACAATTATCATTTTTCCATGTTGGCATGTAAATAGTTCAACTTTGAGAAGTTCCTTATGATTTATTTTCCATGTTTACCTTCTCATGCTTCTTGTATTTGAATGTCAAATTTTCTATTCAGTTCTGGTTTTTTTCAACAATAATGCTTAAGAGTCCTCCACCTCATTGAATGACCATATTTCCCCCTGAAACATTATACTCAATTTTGCTAGGTAGGTGATTCTTGGTTTTAGTCTTAGCTCCCTTGATCTAGGAAATATCATATTCCAGGCACAGACCCTTAATATAGAACTGCTAGATCCTAGGTTATCCTGATTGTCTTTCCACAGTATTGAAATTGTCTCTTCTTGGCAGCTTGTAATATTTTCTTCTTGATCTGGGAATTCGAGGACCTGGCTATAACATTCCTAGGAGTTTTTTTTTGTGGGGGGGATCTTTTTCAGGAGGTGATCAGGGAATTCTTTCAAGTTCCATTTTTCCCTCTGGTTCTAAAACATCGGGCAATTTTCCTTGAGAATTTCTTGAAGGATGATTTCTAGGTTCTTTTTCTGATCATGGCTTTCATGTAGTCTAATAAATTTTAAATTGTCTTTCCTGGATCTACTTTCTAGGGTAGTGTTTTTTTCAATGAAATACTTCACATTACCTTCTATTTTTTCATTTGTTTGGATCTGTTTAACAGTATCTTGATTTCTTATAAAGTCATTTGCTTCCATTTGCTGTACTCTAATTCTGAAGGAATTATTCTCTTCAGTGAGCTTTTGAGATTCTATTTCCATCTGGAAAATTCAGCTTTTTAAGGCATTCTTCTCCTCATTGACTTTTTGGGCCTCTTTTGTCATTTGAGTTAGTCTATTTGTTGACGTTTTATTTTCTTCAGTCAGGTCGTTGACTCTCTTTTCATGATTTTCTTGCATCATTCTCATTTCTCTTCCCAGTTTTTCCTCCACTTCTCTTGTTTGGTTTTCAAGATTCTTTTTAAGCTCCTCTATGGCTTGTAATCAGTTTACATTTTTCATGGAAGCTTTTGGTGAAGGAGTTCTGACTGTGTTTTCTTCCTCCCATTCCATGCTTTGATCCTTTTTGTCCCCCAAAAAGGAATCAAAGTTGAATTCCTGAGCTTGGTTTGCTTCCTTTGCCTGCTCATGTTGCCAGTCAATTAACTTGATTTTTGAACCACAGTATATCTCTGCTTCCCAAGGGGAGTTCTTTGTCCCAAGTTGCTGAGCTTTTTGCAACTGGTGGAGCTATTAGGCCGCCACCATCTCTGCAGCCCCCACCAGCTTTGGTTCACTGGTCACACATGTCAGGACCACCATCCAGGGCCACCACCCAAGACCACCATCCAGATCCAGGCAGGTTAATGTAAGAGCACTTAGCCTCTGAATGATCCCTTGAACCCCCTGCAATATGCAGGCCAAGAGCTCTCATGCAGATACATGGAGGCGGCTGCAAGACTGCTGCTTCTGCTGCTTTCTTACTGTGGGGGCCAGGAGCCAGACCCGCTTTTCTCCATCAAATTTAGAGGAGTTCTACTGACCTTTCACTTTTCCTTGTTTCTTATGGGTTCATAGGTGTGGAAATGGTGACAGGTGCTGGTAATCTACTCTCCTGAAAGCTCCAGCTGCAGCTTGTCCTGGCAGCCCTGGGGCTACAATCGTGGTTTCAGTCTGGGCTGGTTTCAGCTCCCAGTACTACGTGATGAGCCCTTCTTATCCACCTGCCAGGTTGCATTCAGGGAGAGCCTTGTTTCTCTGTCATTTTGTGGGTTCTGGAGCTCTACACTTCGTTTAGTCGTCTTTTATAGTTATTTGAGGTGGTTATGGGGGGAGTTGCTGAGTTCTCCCACATCTATGCCCTCAGTTGTTGTTTTTGAATGAAGGCTGAATGGGGGATTTTGTAGAAGAGATTCTCTGATGTCATTTAAATAGATAAGCTTCAAGTTTGCTCCTTCTAATCTGTTATGCTCTGATCTCAGGCAACATCTTTCATCATCAATAACAACTGACATTTATATTGCATTTACTATATGCTAGGCACCGTGCTAAGTAATGTTAAAAATTATCTCAATGGATCCTCACAATCATCTTTGAAGGTGGGTTTTATTATCATCTCCACTTTACACATGAGGATACTGAGGCAAACAGAGGTGAGGTGACTTGCCAAGTGGCACACAGCTTACTGTCTGAAGCCAGATTTGAACTCAAGTTTTCTTGATTCCAGGCCTAGTTCTGTAGCCATTGTACCACCTAGCCACATTTAGGGAATCATCTTTTACACTTCTCACTTTCAAATATTAGCCATTTACCTCAAGAAAAATTCTCTAAATCTCTCTCTCTCTCTCTCTCTCTCTCTCTCTCTCTCTCTCTCTCTCTCTCTCTCTCTCTCTCTCTCTTTCTCTGTCTCTCTGACTCTGTCTCCCTCTCTGTTTCTCTTTCTGTCTCTCACCTCTTTTTCCCTTATCTTATGTCTTGATTTAAATTTAATCAAAACCATTCCTGATAACCTAAGGTCTATATACTATGGTCTGGAGATGCTCTGTTTGAAAAAAAAGCTCACCTAAGGGGTTCTTTAGTGAAGAGCTGTAGCTCACAAGGCACAGTTTTAACTTTATAATATTAACATAATAGACCACAAGTAATATTCTTACATATATTTATTCCGTTTATAAGCTTTGCTATTTCATTTTATAGGATTCCTAAATTATTCATTCAGATGAGTCACAGTATAGACCAAACCACAGAGATTAAATGAAAACGTTTTACTTTTAGGTTCTATCTGTATTCTTTCTTCCTTTTGTAATATTTATTTTCCATCTAACAAATTCATCCTTTTTACATATATAAAAGAAATAGCTTTTACCACATTCTCTGGCCTTCCAACTGCTCAGGGGGCATTTTGTAATTCATTTTATTGAATCATAAAATGTAGTACCTCCTGCTAGAATGTATTTTAACTAAAAAAGCTTTACTGATCACCTAGGTTCTAAAAAGAAAAAAAATAGCTTCACATGCCGTATCCATTTAAGTAAATTGATAGGCACTCTTTTTCATGTATTTTGTGCAATGAAGATCAAGTAGCTTGATTGTGAAGATCAAAAGGTTGGGATGATGTGACTCATTGTTAAACTTTAAAGGAGATTTTGAATCAAATATCATAATGGACGTGTATTGGCAAAAATATTATCTGTCACTGATCTGCACATGTCAATCTTATTTCCTTCTCAACTACAGAATATTTTTCATGATACTTTAAAACAATGTTACCATAAAGACAATCTCTGTAAGTGAAAAAAAAGCATCGTATCATAACTGACACTTCAAATGGTTAATTTCAGCCTTAATCAACTTCATCATCTCTTTGCTGTGCATTTTGTGTTGTATTGTTTATTTTGGCTACATTTAGACTGTAAATACATTTTGAGTATCTTTCACTCTACTCACACAGAAACATACACAGACTCACATCTCTGTTACTCTCTCCTTCTTGGGCTCTGTATCACTTTTGGCCAGAATAATTAAGAGATATGGGGGTTCAGATTATCATCCTTAACCAAACTATAAATATAGCATTTTAAGTTAACCAGTCCGTAGTTGAGTTTAATTACTGGGATTCAACACCATTGTAAGAACCATCTGGGTCAGATATTTTAGCCCTTTATTATAATTTTTTTCCTCTTAAATATTTACTTGTCCCTAAAAAATTTCATTTTAAAAAGTCAACATATGTACATATGTATGTATATATATATATTGTATAAATGTGTAAACACACATGCATATAGAGTGTGCATATATAGGCACAAGAAATTATATATTTACATTCATATATTTACACTTATACTTATATATTTATCTATATTTTTACATATTTGCATATATATTTTAACAAACTCGTGAGATTCAGTGACAATATACTCAATCAATTTTACTTGCCAGTCAATAAACATTCATTAAGCACCTGCTGTGTACCAGGCACTCTACTCAATACTGTGGATATAAGAGTGGGGAAAATTCACCCTTAAGAAAATCACAATCTGGGGGGGGCGGTACTTGTATGTACTCACAGGATCTCTGACATAAGAGTTCAAAGTGCTCTCAGATATCATCTTAGCCTACATGAAATGTGTATTAAGTAGCAAAGTCTCCATTCAAACCCAGATTCTTTCACTCAATATCTAGTGATTTCCATCTAATCACACTTTTTCTTTAACTTGTTAAAAGCATCTTGGATTTAGAGGTAAAAGAAGCCATGGAGGGGTCTTCCAATTCAGATCTCTTAATTCTTAGATAAAGACAGTTACTTAAGTGACTTGCCGAGTCTCACTGGTGGTAAGTGGCAGAGGAGAGATTTGAACATAGGCTCTTTGACTTTAAATCCAGGATTCTTTCCCTTGTACTAGGGTGCATCCTTTGCTAACCATCCAGTTAATAAAAAGGATAACTGCTCATCTATCTATAGAAGTCAAGAATCTTAGACCTGGAATTTGGATAAATCATTTAACTAACTCTTTGGACTTCTCTTTATTTATCTTTACTATTAGGAGGAGTTTATAGTTTTTGACTTCTAATTTCCTTTGAATTCTAAATATAATATACTCAGTCTATAATCTAAGTCTAAATGGTAGGATTAAAACTCCCATCAGGATAAGAAAGCTCAGAAAATATCTTGTGTCAAGCTTCCACATTTTAGAGATGAACAAAAACTGAGCATAACTCATTGAAATGACTTATCCAATACCATTTAGAAAAGCAGCTGCAGAGTAGGAGACACTTGGTTTGTAATCATATCTCTAACAATGTTATTTTCAATGCCCCTCTTTAAGTTCACCTTATTTTATTGAATTTACGGTTATTCTAGGACATCTGAGAGGAATGATCCAAGAATCCATGGGCTTCACTTTTGTCATCTCTGAGATAAAGGGGTTTGCCTAGATCAGAGGTGTGGAACCTGCATCCTTGAGGCCACATGTGGCCATCTAGGTCCTCAAGTACAACCCTTTGACTGAATCCAAACTTGACAAAACAAATCCCCTTAATAAAAGGATTTGTTCTTCAAAACTTGAACTCAGTTAAAAGACTGCACTCAAGGACGCAGAAGGCCACATGTGGCTTCAAGGACACAGGTTCCCATTCCCTGGCCTAGATCAAGAGTTCTTAACTTGAGATTCATTTTTTTTAATATTTTGATAAATGAATCAGAATATATTTGGTTCTCCTTCTAATGCTGTGCATTTTATATTTCATATTTTAAAACATTATTCTGGAAAGGGATCCATAACACACACACACACACACACACACACAGATAATTCTTTCCAGCATTGTAAATGTATGAATGTTATGTGAGTTCACTGGAAGCACCAGATCTTTGGATTCAAATCTCCTCATTAATCCCCACACTGCTCTCTACCAATTCGTTCATTCCCCAAACTTAGCATTTTGGAGGTTATTATTATCTTCTAACCTTAACATATGTTTAATATCCTTTCCAAAATGTAAATAGTTGTTTTATTTTTTTTTCTGTTTGTCCTGAAAATTTTGGACACTTTTGATCAAAAGTTGAATTGAATCTAGTTTCAGATCACCAACAATTCCTTGTCGGTCCTCATTGTTGGCTAAGGATGCTGGCAAATTTTTCCCCCAAATGAATCTATAGATATCATTTTCCAGAAAGCTTTTGGTTGGATTGAAAGGAAAGTCCCTTTGTTTATTTGCTTCCTCCTTTTACTAGTGTCCTGGAGTAGAAGCCTAGAAACTCACATAGCAATTACCCAGGAGTGGCCATGCCTCCCTAGTGCAATAAAAAGTAAGTATGAAATCTGATTCAATCATGGATTATCTTTTTTTGTTTTCCATATACAATTTTTACATACATTAAATGTCTATAATTGTAGAATCAAAGACCTACTTTAATGCTAGAAGAGAGTTTCTATTCCTCTGCTTTAGGGGGAAAACATTTACAAATAATACACTGAAATTTAAGAATTTAAATGAATACAACTAAAACCACACTTGTAATAAAATAATAAAAAGATATTGCTGTTTCGTATCCCACAGCTCAGGCACTATTTTACCCAAGATGGTTTTTCTGTGGATTGAGGATTTGCTTATGTTAGATAAAGCATTCTGGTAAGTCTAAATGAATTTTTATGAACTGTTTCTCTCTACCTATATTACATTGTTAGAGCCCCAGAGGGTTAACATAATAAAGGCTTCCTCTTTGTAGGCTACCCTTTACAATCTTCTTCCTTTGCGCTTTTTTTAAGTTGAAAATTATTTTGCTGTTTTATGGGAAGAATATTGTTTGGTTTTCCCAAACTTTGAGTTTAATGCTTTGGGACATTGAATTTAAACAGAACATATTGTCCCTTTGTTGCTCCTTTATTTTTAGTGATTTGATATTTTGTAATAGAAGAAAAGCATTTATCTTCATAGGTAGTGTACTTAAACAAATCTAAGAATGTTCTGATTTCTTTCCAATTGTTTTCAAGGAAACCTTCTGATTGGTACTCATTGTGGTGGAAAGAATATTGAATCAGCAGGAAGGAAAGGTAGGGTTCTAGCTTCATGTCTTTATTTATTATATATGTGATTTTGGCCAAGTCATTTTTTTATTCTGAGACTCAATTTCCTTATTTGGAAGAGGAAGGAGTTTAGCTTGACAATCCATTTCATATCTATTTATCTATATGAGTGTATAAATACATTTATTAATATGCCACTCAATCAATCATCTGTCTATCACACTCAAGGAACTGAGGTCACTATCAGAGATACCAAGAAAAATACCTTTTCACCTCATGAAACTTAAAGAGTCAACTAGAAAGATAAAAGGACAGCAAGGTAGCAAAGTGGATAGAGTGCTGAGTCTAGAACAGTTGTTCTCAACCTTCCTAATGCCACACCCCTTTAATACTTGTATGTGGGTGTATCTGCATGTGGGCAGACCTGCCTGGAGATGGATGGAGGAGAGATGCCTCAGTTCCTAAGACCATAGGAAATATATGTTTTCCATTGGTCTTAGGCGATCCTTGTGACCCCTGTGAAAGGGTCATTTGACCCCCAAAGGGGTTACGGCCCACAGGTTGAGAACCGCTGGCATAGAGTCAGGAAGACCCTCTTTCTGAGTTCAACTCCACCTTTGGACACTCACTAGCTGTGTGATACTACACAGCTCACTTAAACTTTCTCACCTCAGTTTCCTCATATATAAAATGAGCAGGAGAAGGTATGAGAAATCACTACAGTATCTTTGCCAAGAAAACCCCAAGGGGCAAAGAGTCAGACATGAAAACAACTAAGCAACAACACCAAGGAGATACAAAATGTACTCAAGTTTAATATGAGGGAGACTGTAAGATATAGTAAAGAATGGTGCAAAGTACTATGTTAATTCCAGTAGATACAAAGTATGTCTAGTTAAGGAAATATAGGAAGACTTCACGGTAGAAATGACATTGGAACTTTGTCATAAAAAAGTTAAATTATCTAGTTTGACCAGACTATGGGGTTAGTGAAAGATGAGTGAGACAAAAGGTCAGAAAGGTAAGAAGAGTATTATATCATGGGTTTGGTTAATGCCAGGTAAAGGATGTTTGCTTTTATTCCATAGGTAATGGGAAGTTATTGAAGGATTAAAACAAGAATGTGACATACATAATCAGAACTATACTTTAGAAAAACTAATACAGAATATATGCTTAGAATATGTGTTCCAATATGTAATTGGAAAGGAAAAGAGATTAGAGAAAGTCTGTTGAAATAGTACAGGCAAGGGATTGATGTAGCATTATGAGCACAAAAAAGAGTAATTGAGAGATGTGTGCAAGAAAGGTATAAAAGGAATGAACAACTGACTAAATATTGAAGTAAGTGAAAGCAAGAAGTATTTTTATTGTGAACCTAAGTAATTGAAATGAAAAGGAAAAAGAAGTCCAGGAGGAAAGCTATCATATTATGAAATATTATGTAAATAATGATTTAGAAATATTTGTGGAACATTCAAGTGAAGATATCAAAGAAATAGGAATATGCTCATGTGGAGCCTTAGAAGAGAGACCATTGGGAGTGTTTTATATGATGAGGTTATCTGATGCTTTAGGAGTAGAAGAGATTTCCAAAGGGCAGAGTATAAAGAGAATCAAAAAGATTGAAAATAAGCTGAAAACAAGGACGGAGGGAAATGGGAAAGAGAGTAAAGTATATAGAAGTCATATGGGAAGAAGGAGTTTAAGAGACACTTAAAGGACTAGATTTTTAGAGATTCACTTTTGTATCAACACTCAGCTACCTCTGACCCAAATCAGAGCCCTAGATCTCTCCATTAAGAAGTCAAATGGTGACTGTGGGAGTAACATATGGAGGCATATACCTAAATACAAACATTTGAAATTCAATTTGCAAATGCAATTAATTTGTTCTGCAAGTTTTTCATCAGTGGAGCTTGCCACGCCAATAACAAGATTTACAGTATCCGATGTTTGTTCAAAGACCTCCATAAATGCACAAGTCAACCTTTTTTTTAAACTTTTGAATAGCACTGTTAGAAAATTTGTTTGTTTGCTTCTTTGTTTTTTTCTTATACCAAAACTCAATTATCTTTGTCATTTCTATCCATTGGTATGATTTATGGTCTGGTTTCATTCTCTCTGTTTAAGAAAACACATTGCTCTTTCTTCAATATGACAATCATTCAAGTACTTGAAGACAGTCGCCATATACTTCGTACTGCCTGTGACCCTTCTCTTCTTCACATTAAACATCCCCAGTTCTGGGCTCTGTATGAAATGGTTCTGGAATAAACAGACTACCAAATACATTCCTGTCTTTCTTTACTCACCTAGTTGCTAGGCCACCCAACTGTGCTGGTCACAGCAAGTTGTGCTCACAACATGGGGCATCAGGATGGCTGTCAAGTCTTTAGCAACTGGAACCTCAGGAGTTGCTGGCAGGTAGTGGGCCTGCAAGAGATCTAACGGACAACTGATTTCATTCAAGGTAAGGGGAAGGCTCTGAGAAGAGTGATTGCCGGTGTGCTCTGTTTTCAATTTTCATAATTCAGAGCTCATAGAGATGTAGTATGGGAGGAAACTTAGTGAAGGGTTTAAAAGATGAAGGGAAAGACCCGAGAATATTACAACTTATAGCATGTAAGAAAGGGATTTCAGTTAAGAAACAGATTCCAAAAAAAGTTTTTTAATACTCTATCAAGCAGCTCCATGGTTCCCAAGTGGCTCTCAGATCAGAGGACCTGATTGGAAAGTAGTGGGAGAGGTTTTAGTTAATTATTTTATGGAGACTCGACAGGAGAGTGATTCTGGTTCCACATTTGCAATTTATAATGTCATCAAAATGCGCTTATCCGACAAAATGGATCTTAAAGAAATATTGTGTGCCCTGGGTGAGAGAAAAGGTAGTCATCAGGAAAAGACCACACCTCCTGAATTTGTGGGAGAAAGACCCAGGGAAGGAGAAAAACCTCTAAAAAATACCAAACCTCTTGACCTCACTCAGTGTCCATCTTATAATTCCACATGTGGACTTGAAAAACCTGGGAAGCCTAATGGCAGTCCTACCACAGTTTCAGAATTATATACACCTTATGAAAGAGGGAGAAAATACATTATGAGAAATGGGACGCAATTTGTTAGGGCTGCAATTTGTTAGCATATCCTGTTACAACAGATGCCATGGGTAATGGGCACTTTATTTCCTCAGCCTATAAACATTGTTACAGATTCTCCATATGCAGCCCAAGTAACTCAAAAGATAGTAACAGCCAATATACATAGAAGTAAAACTCAGTTGAACACATTGTTCTGTGATTTACAAGATATTGTACATCATGGATCACATTCTTTTTACATTATGTATATCCCTTCTCATACTGCTCTTCTTGGACCACTTTTTAAGGGTACTCACAGAATTGATCAAATCCTTGTGGGATCATTAGAATTAGCAAGGGAATCCCATAATAAATTTCACCAATATGCTAGAATGCATGCTAGGACTTTTGATATCACTAGAGAACAAGCCAGACAAACAGTTAAAAGTTGTCCATCATGTGTTATTTGCTGTTCCTCTATACTGAAGGGTGTAAATCCCTGTGGACTGTTATCCAATAAAATTTGGCAGTCTGATGTTACTCATTATTCTGTTTTGGGGAGGCTAAAATATATACATGTAACCATAGATGCATATTCAGAGTTTACTTGGGCAACTGCTATGTCTGGAGAAAAAGACCTCTAATGTTCAAGAACATCTCATTACGTGCTTTGCTGCTGCGGGTGTGCCAAAACAATTAAAGACTGACAATGGCCCCACTTACACCTCAAAAACTTTGCTAAATTCTGTCTTCAATGGGATTTTCACCATGTTACAGGGCTTCCTTATAACCCCATGGGTCAAGCTATTGTTGAAAGCAAAAAACACACACTTAAAACTGCTCTTCAAAAACTGAAAGGAGGGGCCTGGTGCATGGGGCCCTGAGACAAATTTTGGGGTTGTTATTATATATAATGAATTATTTAACTTTAGATCATGAAAATAAAACACCAGCTGAAAAATTTGGGGGTGTTACTGACCATACAATTGGCAATCCTAAAAGGTCACAGCCCCAGGCAACTGCAGTTACTGAATGGGTGATGTGGAAAAATGATGAGGGACAATGGTGAGGTCCACACTCTGGGCACAGCCGGCTGAAGCTTTTTGTGTGTTTCCATAGGTGATAAGGAGGAAGTCTGGATACCAGAAAGGAGAACAAGGACTGTGTCAACAAATGCAAAGACTGCACACTCAGCTCCCTCCAGACCAGAACCAGACAAAGCCAACAGTGGAGAAGGAGCCAGAGCCAAAATGAGGGCATGCGGATCTTCCATTTTTGAATTGTAGGACTGATGTACCTGCTTGCCATCAGGTGGATCAGCAAACCTACATTTCCTGGCACAATGAGTCAAACATTAAACATAAAAATGGAGGGTATCCTAAACAAAATTCGTTTGGCCACCTAAAGAGAAGAAACCCAGAAACATGGAAAATCCCTTTGGTATGAGCCCCAATAACAACAGTTTTTGCTACTTTTGCTCTTAATAGGACATACTTGAACAAGACTGACCACAGCTTTGTATGTGCTTATTTAGAAGGGAGGCATGCATTCATGTGGGGAAATCATACCAATGTAAATAGCACTGAAGTTGATAAGTATTATAATGTCACATGTGGTAATTGTAAGGTTTCTGAATGTCATGATAATACTTCTTTGGGACAATTGCTATTTGTTATAAGAAGACTTTGTATGATTATGATTCCTGTGGAGAGTGAGCATTGGTTTTACTCTCTTTCTGATCATTTTATTGCTCAAATTAATCAACAATTGGGTTTTTATTAAAAAAAAGAGGTGTATTTTCTGGATTGTTGTTGGGATTATTGCTTTAATTTCTACTATAGTGAGTAGGGTTGCTCTGTGTATGTCTATCAGCACTGTACAAAATCAGATAGTACAAGCCCAATTCTTGCATGAATTGTCTGCCAATGTTTTACGAGAATTTTAGTTACAATCAGAAATCAATAAGAGTTTCTATAAAGCAGTAACAGCTCAGAGATGATATAGTTGCTTTACATGATGAGATTGAATTAATGCAAGTTAAACAAAAGTTAATATGTGATTATAGATGTATGGATTTCTGTATGGGAAACAAACAATATAAAAAGTCACAATATGACATAGCCCAAATTAGATATCATCTTAATGGGCTATGGGGTGACTGTAGCACATCTCTTGATATAAATGATCTAGAAAATTTGGCTCACCTCATGGATCATGAAAGATAGCAGTCACTACTACCAAATCCAGAAGCACAAAACAGTGTAGATTGGATTAAGAGAGGTCAGGGAATATTACCTGGGCAAATATAGCAAATTATACCCTTTCTAGGAATAAGAGTGGTACTACTGGTTTTATGTACCCATTTACCCATCCATATTTCCTGTTTTCTTGCATCATTCAACAAGTCGTATATAATGTCCAACTGCATGATTCTGCCCGTAGTCTTATAAATAAATAAATAATATGAGAGAGAAGCAGAGAACTTCCAGGAGTCTCCCCAGGCTCCACTAATGAAATTTTCTCCTCTCCTATAAATAAATAAAATGGAGGAGATGTAGTAGACTTGACTTTCAGGGGTCCCCCAACCCCACTAATGAAATGCTCATCTCTTCTATGAGGTCACTAGGCAGATATGCAGGAGGAGTATTTGGTGCATCCATTGGTCCTATGAATAACTAAGGAAAATTCAGAGTAGTTAATTAGCAAGTCTTGTTTGTGACTCCCTGTTTGTACCTCCAGACATGGTCCTAGGATGAAGTTTTAATGAATAATTAGCCTTAGGCTGGGGTAGGGAGTTGTCCAGACCAAAGAAGGGTACTTGCATTCTGGTTACATAAAAATTTGTGCTATAGGAATATAAACCTCATAAGTTTTTTGTATCTTGACCCTATATGAAATGGTTCTGGAATGAACAGACTATCAAATACAAAAAATAAAAAAACAACGACAACAAACCCAAAAAAGAAAAACATAGCCAGTTCCTTCAAATGATCTTTATTCATCTTCCTGATGGCATGGTCCACTTTAAGAATGAAGGACAAACAAAAACAGCACCTGTATTTCAAGGATGGTATAAAAGTCCTTCATCATGCTCATTGCCTTCATGTCATCAATGTCCTTTGTAAGACATGCTGACTAGAAAGAAACACGATGCTTCAGATGTGAACTGACCAAGACATAATACAAAGGAATCATCGATCATTGCTTGTTGTTGGAAGCTAGGTACCCTGCTATAGCCCAAAGGCACATTAGCTTATTCCACTGCCTCATCACTCCAATGCATCATTTTCAACTCATGGTTCACTGGAGCCCCTAAATATTTTTAGAACAACTGGTGTCTAATCATGCTTTCCCCATATTCTACTTAGGAAGGTAATTTTTTTTATCCCAAATATAGTACTTGCTCTGAAGGTACTCTCCTAAGCAAACTCTTTCTTATCTGTGGCTTTAGGATGTAGCATGCACAGAGGCTACACTCTGGTAAAAACCTCTGAACAGATAGGTTAAATCAGGTTGAAAGTAACCAACAGGCTTCAAACCTGTCAGTGAGCTAGGTGAATTCAACCTTAATTCAATTCCTTAATTTATCCAAATATCATTTTCTATGGTACTAAGATGATAAAATATATCGTACAAGAATTTTTCCAAAGTCAATACAAAGAAATGGAATTTTCCAACATTTTCTTTGAATAAAACCTTTTTCTTTGAATTAATTAAATGAGCACTTCTAGATTAGTTATAAATCCATGATTGATCAATTAGATTGATTAAAAAAATTTTCTTAGAAAATTGACAACTTGCAATTTTCTAAAATTTAAAGGATAATCTTTGATATAAATAAATCCTACTTCTATTGGTGTAATGGTAATCAATTTGTCAGATACTTAGGGCTAAATAGATCAGATACTTAGGGCTAAATAGATCAGAAGTTCAGAACTCTGTCCATTGGTGAAAAGGTGTGAACTCCCCTGTTGACTTGAGAGAAGGCCAGTGCTTATAAGCAGGAGAATTTTAGAGATACAGACAGATTTTGGATTTGGCTCCTCAGTGACACTGACTGAAAACATGAACAGGATGGGACTTTGTTTGTTGGTGGCCTGGCTGATCCTTGAGTTTCAGGCAAGAGAATTCTTGAAGGGTTTGAGGTGTGCTGAACCTGGTGAACTTCAGTGTGTGCTGGGGATTGTCCTGAGGACTGGACAAGGACCTGGGAACTGTTCATCTCTGAGGACTGGACAAGAGCCTGGCAGCTTTCAGCTCCTGAATCTAGGTGATTGTTTGGCAGATTCAGGAGGGAGCTGGGACCAGGGAAGAGGATCCAGGGAATCAGACATACCACCCAGAGTCCAAATGAAGAAAAGGCCTCTCCTTGGACTAA
>CM053594.1:247395424-247420789 GCA_028646575.1 Pseudocheirus occidentalis
TACTACTACTACTGCTACTGCTACTACTGCTACTACTACTACTGCTACTACTACTACTACTACTACTTCTACTGCTACTGCTACTAATGCTACTGCTACTACTGCTACTACTACTACTACTACTACTGCTGCTACTACTACTACTACTGCTACTGCTACTACTGCTACTACTACTACTACTACTACTACTACTACTGTTACTACTGCTACTGCTACTACTGCTACTACTACTACTACTACTACTACTGTTACTACTGCTACTGCTACTACTGCTACTACTACTACTATTACCTAGCTAGCTAACTAGCATTTATGTAGTACATAGTACGTGCCAGGTATTGTGCTCAACATTTTACAAATGATGACCTCATTTGATGCCCGGAACAACACCTGCTCTCAACGTAGGTGCTATCATCATCTTCATTTTACAGTTGAGGAAAGCATAACAAGCTAAGTGATTTGCCCAAAATCTTTTAACCAATAAGTGTCTGAGGTTGAACTGTAATTCGGGTCCTCCTGTATACAGGTTCAGGATTCTGTTATTTTAGTTATTGCCAGTTACTTCTCCTGAACTCTTGTCATTCCAGCGGCTGTCAGAATGGTTTTGCTGCAAATCATTGAGGGAATACCTTTCGTGAAAGTACAGAGGAGTCAAGTGGAACTGTGGGAAGAAGATTCCTTTGAAACCCCATTCTGACTCTTATTAGTCATGTAAATCACATTGGAAATAATACTGAAATGGGCTCCTTGAACTAGGGGAACTATTCCCCCAACAACCAAATTACTATATTCTTTCCACATTGTATAGTGCAATACTTGCCACATGGTGCTTAATAAATGTTTATGGACCGGCTGACATTACCAAAAATTACTAAATAGCAAGCATCATAAAAATATTATCCAGGGCAAATCCAACTGAGAAAGAACATGACTCTATCACATCTAGATGAGAGATGAAATATAACCTGAGGATTCTATTGGTGCCCTTACACAAAGCTAAAGAAACTATAGAAAAACCTAGATTTCATTAAGTGGGCCTTCTATGGAAAATTTATGGAATAACATGGATGAAAATCCCACAGAGGATACAATATGCACTAGTATAGAAAACATCATCATGGATAAGATAATAGAGCTCTCTACAGGGAGGACTCACCTAAATCCCCATCTCATTTTAAATCATCACTAATTGAGAATGAAATGCTTTGTTCCCTCTTTAAGTGATTGCAATAATAAACAAGCAAATGAGGAGGCTATTTTTGCACATAAACAAGTTCTTCCTAGGAGTCCTGAAATTAAACTACGCAGGTAACCTTCTAATTCATCTTTACAAGAGGTCATCTGTAGTGTTTATTTCAAGAGTATAATTGAGTACTGAGACGTATGCTCTGACACAGTTTTCAGGTTCCCTCATGAAGAAACATAGCACAGCTGTTCAGGTCATTTCTTTACTGGCAGAGAGGATGATTTCAGGTTAGATAGAGTATTGGTCATGGAGTCAAGAAGACATGAGGTCAAATTCTGCTTCAGACACTTTCCAACTGTGTGAGGATCTGGGGAAGTCATTAATCTCTCTGTTTTCTCATTTGCAAAGTGGTGACAACAATGACACCAACTTCAGAGAATTGTTTTGAGTATCAAATGAAATAAAATTTCATTACCTACTCTGTATCAAGCACTGTGCCAGGCGTAAGTACTGAATGAAGCAATTGCTACTCACAATAAAAAGCAACTACAGTCATGTACATATTTTTGTATATATAAGAATGTATAACAGAAAGTGAAGACATACAAACACATACAAAGTAATTAAATACAAATAAATATAAATTATTTACATGTAAATATATAATATAGATCATGAATATATAATATTATACATATATATGTATATAAATATAAAGCAATTTGGGAAGGATGTCACTAGTAATTAGAGGACAGATCAGGAAAACTGTTGTGTAAGATGAACTTTGAACTGAGTCTTAAAGGAAGAGGATTCCATGAGGTGGAAGCAAAAAAAAAAAAGAGTACAATTCATCCAAGAGAATAGCTAGTGCAAAGTTGTGGAAACAAGAGATAGAGTGACATATGTGAAAAAAAACAGAGTGAAGGGCAGTTTCAATGGATAGCAGAGTCCAATGAGACCTGAAAAACAAGTTGTGGGGTAAGATTATGACGGGTTCTTAAAACTAAACCACAGTGTTTATATCTTATCCTAAAGGCAATGGGAAACCAATAGGGGAGACAAAAACAAAATGAGATGCTCAGGTCTTCACTTAAGGAAAATTTATTTGGCAGCAGGTTATAGAATGGACGGGAATTATGAGAAATATGACAAAGGGAACTCAATTAGGAGTTGTTGAAATCATCTAGAAGGGATTGAATATCAGAGATGTTGAGTAAGTAGAAACAGCAATATTTGTTGCTGTTTCCGGCCATTGACTTCATGTTAGGGATGAGGGAGTGTGAAGTTAAGGATAATGTTGTTTGAATTAAGGACTTTGAAGAAGCGGAGCATACACAAAGTAGCAGGATTTGGAATAAAGGGATAGGATATTTTAGTGCAAAGTTGCTGAAACTAAGTGATTTAAATATTTAGATTGGAGATATACATACATATATATGTATATATATACATATATATATATATATATATGATATTTAGATTGGATAGACACAGTGAGGGCTACTGAAGAATCCTGGATTGCTCGGAGATTACAAACTGAGAGATGGGAAGAATGATGCTACCTTGAATAGGAATGTGGAATGAAGCAATAGATGAAGGAACTGGGACCCCGAGAAGTTCAGTGACTTGTCCAACATCACACAGTTAGAACGTGGAGCTGGAATTTGAATCCAAGTATATCCAGATCCAATGTTCTCTCCATAACACCACTCTTTTTATGTTAAGAAGTTAGAAACTAGGATAACTATGTCTAGGAGACATGAGAGAGATGAATAACAAGAATACAAAAATCTTGAGCTCTGGCAAGTAAATAATAGGTTAATGAAGATATGGCAGAGGATTGCTACATAGATGTCTCTCTAGAGGTTAAAACAGGAGATGAACAGATTAAGATAAATGTATGTACCTGCATCAGGGGGTAGGTAAAATGCCATCTTTGAACCTTATCTATTATCCAAAGGAGTTTTATAATTTTGTAACTTATTTAGTCTAGCTCAGTTTTTTTAAAAAGGCTATCTTTTATTCAAGCACTCTAAAACTTTATAATTACCAGTTATATTTTTGTACATATTTAATACTCATCCTTTTTAGACGACTGTCATTATTCTAGGGGTATTCACCATTCATTTTTAATCTCAAACTTTGTAACCTTCCAATTCTTCAGGCTCCTTAAATCTCATGACCTATTTTTTTAACCTACCTCAAAAACATACAGGTGTGATCATGCCCAGAAACCTAATCTTGCCCATGAATGTTCCACTTCCTTTATTAAAATCTCTTACATTCCTCTGTCTGAACCACAACCTCCTATGGCTTCATCTCTCCCTATGCTTCACTGAAGTGCTGTAGAAAGCTTAGAGCTTAGTCAGACATCAAAGACACTAACGTCACACTCAGCATGTCAGGCTATCATCAATCATCCTGACTTTTTTTTGTCTTGTCACTGGATTTCAATAACTTTGGAAGAGAGAGTGAGGCTAACAGCATTGTGCAACTCTTCCTCAGTTAAAGCCAACTCAAGCAAGAGACAAGATATCCCCCATCATGGTACCATGTGTCTTTTTCTCCAAGAAAAAAAAAGAATGAACAACAACTACCACATACTTCACGCCTCTTAAAACAAACCTTTTATTTCCTTCACTGGGACTTTCTATCTGTCCAATCTTCAGCATTTTATTAGGACCTTGTCTCTACTATGTCTTCACTTCCCTTCCTTTCCAATCTAGCCCTGAGAGCCAATTCAACTCCATAATTTCTTCCACCTTTGAATCCTGGACTGCTGAATGAAGTTGGAGAAAGTCACATAACTGTGTTAAATGGATAAATTCATGTTATGCAACTTCAACTGGGTCTTTGGTACAAGAATAGCTCTTTTTATTCCTCCATGATTCACTTATCTTAATCCCCATTGAAGCTATATCAGGTCCTTTCTTCTCATGTCTCCCACACCTCAGCTCTATATTATGCACTCTCCCATAGTCCATGATATAATGAATCTGACATCATACCTAGTTCTCCGTTGCATTGGTCATTTTCCATAATGTAATGCCTTCTCTCCTCTCCTCTGCAAGAGAATATCTTTCTCTGTCTATAGTACTGTTCATTTACCATCTTTCACATTAAGCTTTTTCTAATATCTCCAACTGCCTAACATTAATCATTGTTATATTTGCAAGTATCCTCATTCTGTTTATATTTATGAACACATTTAACATTTCTTTTGGAATATAAGGTACCAGAAGACAGGAATTATTTTATTCATGTGTTTAACCCTAGTACCTAGCACAGTGTTTTGAATATAGTAGGTGATTGATAACTGTTGTTAGTTGTTGATTGATTGATTGATTTTCTGCCTCCCATGAAGTTCTGATAAATAATAGTGAATAAAAATAATTACATGAAGATGGAATTCAAAATTGATGAATAAAATATTTTAATTTGAGTCTTATGGTCTGTTTCTATTACTTCAATTTTCATAGATGTGGTCATATAAGAATGAAAGGAAGAAATGAAGAAGTTTATCTTATAATATTACTAGAAAAAATATCAGTGGAGATTCTGTAAATTGCTTGCTTGATATTGGTAGACATTTAGCAGAAATGAATGTGTATAACATTCTATGGAAGCTTCAATGGAAGCAAAATGTAAAAAATATTCTTTGTATCATTTGTTCATTTCTTATTACTATTTTTGTTCTTTAAATTATCTTAAAGAAAACTATTAGTCACAAAACTTATCCCTAGGACCTGAAAGTATTTAGCTAGTAAAATATGCATATTGCTAAGGAATACTGTTACAAAATTTAAAACAAACTCCAAATAATACTTCATTCAAATTATAGCTCAATCCTAATATATTTCAAATAAATTTATCATTTCTCAGGATGGATTGATATAAGTTTTGCAATTTTGTTTTGAGTTTGAAATCTGTTCCTTTGCATTGTAATTGAGAGGGGGTTACAGGCTGCTTCAGGTTTTAAATTATTAATAGGCCAGTTTAGTTGCATTAATGTGACTAGAATGAGAATACAGTCACATAATCAATATCACATTTGTTGCATTTTAAGAACTCCAATTATGCTCTTAATTTTTTTTCAAGATGTACCATGATATTTTGCTTAGTTATCCAATGTGTCCTCAAGAGTTCTTACCAGCGCATCTTCTGGGGGAAAAATAGGGAAGAAATCCCCCATACCTTCAAGCACTGCTCTAAGAACCTCTTAATGCCTAGTTTCCATGGAGAATCACTCAGTCAAACCTAGTGCTTCTCTGGCCATTGGGTAACTGGGGTACCTAAATGTAGTTGAGTCTCTCAGAGACGTGTCATAGAAGAGAAACATAATGAGAATGATAGCACTCTTGGGAGACTACACAATACTATCTTTCCCACAATCACAAACGTGATTGTACAATTATTCTTGTGCTAATATAAGATAGCTTGGACAGTGGCATTATGCTATATACAGCAGAAGAGTTATCCTGAGATCCTTGTTCTCTAGGGACCCTTCCCTACTTCCCAACCCCCAGAACATACACATATACAAACCCATGGAGAGGGATCAGGTGTGTGAGCTCTCAGATTATCATTATCTCAGCCTCATGAAGTCAGTAAATTGGGTGTAAAGCATTCATATTCTCATTTTAACTGCACTAATTTATAATCTTATTCTATGCATGGATTCAACCAACATTGATGAAGCATTTACTATGTGTTCTGAGCTCGCAACTTTCAGAAATGAGCATGTGCATCTATATCACTATAACTAAACTTTAAAATAACATAAAATTAAAACAGAAAAAGATCATAGAGAGGACAAAGTCTAAGTGGATCACACTTTTGGTTGAAAAAACTGAGAGAGCTGTGAAACAAGCTGTCCAATGGCCCAAAAATATAAAATTGTATTGTTTATCCAAAATATACCTGTAATAGATAGATAGATGACATATAGATACAGATATAGATAGTCAATCTACACTTTTATATATAATGATTATTGGTATTCTGAATAACCCAAATAGGTTCATTCCTAGTAAAGGAATCATTGGGCCATTGGATCACAGCCTCACACTTAGGTATTCAGAGACCAAATTGTCCATAGGGGCAATTCTTTCCATTTTTGCCTGCATATATAAATATTACTTTCTACTGAAGGAGACAATTTAGCAACCAGTCCATGTATCTGTGTTAAGCCTTTCTTTAATCTTCTATTAACTTTGAAAAAAATAAATAGAAGAGGTATAATTAGAAGTGGTAACAATGGGCACGATCCTTTTGCTCCCCATCAGAAAGTAGAAAAAAAGCATTTACAACCTGTTCAGTAAGATAAATTAACTAAAAGAGCAAGCCAGCAGACAGCAATTCTCCCTTTCCCCATCCAAGTAAGCTACTGACCAGAACATTCTTGCCTTGTTCCCTCAGCCTCTACTAGCCTCACAAGCAGCAAACTTATAATATCTCAGGGTATCTTCCCTGGAGCTAATTTGCTTTTCTCAGAGTCTGTCTCTCCAACAAAAATGTGTCCTAAAATCTGGGGTATCTCTCAAAGGTTTTGCCTGTTCCCTCCAACTACCACCAGACTTTTTTTATTTTTTATTTTTATTTCTTTGTCTAGGATGTAAATTTCAGTTTTGGCTAGAGTTAGCAAGTTATCAATCTAATGCACAGGGGAATTATATAGTTCAAATACAGAAATCAGGCAAAAATTTTCATTAAATCTACTTACAAGTAGAACAATTCTTTTATTACATTACTAAATATTTGACCAAAAACTATGATCAAATAGCATTGGCTAATTGTATTTCCTACCTTTTTATTGCACTGGATCATATTCTGAGGTGAAAGGGAGACATTAAATTGCAAAAAAATGAGATCAAGAAGGAAGAAAAACTCAGTTTCCCTTTGTTAAAAAACAAAGATATAGAGCAGTCAACCCAGAGCCAGAAATATTTCAGACTAAATCCTGCCTCAGACCTTTGCTAACTATATGACCCTAGGCGAGTCACTTAAACTCTCTTTGGTTTAATTTCATCATCTGTAAAATGGAGATAATAATAATTGTACCTTTCTCCACTGGTTGTTGTGAGGATCAGATGACATAATACTCTTAAAGTAATTTCTGATTATTAATGTACTTTAGAGAGCGTCCCAAAATTTTCAAGGTAGTTTTAAGCTCCTAAAGTTTAAAGCACAATACACTGATACTCATTATTATTAATTGTTATTATTATCATCATTACTACTTCTACTACTACCATTGCCGCTATTACTACCACCCCAATCAACCCCACCATGTCCATCATTCCCACTAATACTGCTACTAAAAATAGTCCTCCTCTTTCTTCTTCCTCTGGTCATCTTCCTCCTCTTGCTCCTCTTCCTCCCAACAGTATATTGGATGCTTTTTTTTCCCAAAAGACACAGTAGATTGAACTAATATACTGAACCATTTCAAAGAGACCATTGTAAACAGATGACTGACCAACTTTAAAGGTGAATTTTGTGGTCATAAAAGATTGTCAAATGAACTCATAGAAGAACTAATCCTATGGTCTTTGCCTCATTAGCACTCTGCTCTAAACAGCTAGACATGGCATTTTCCATTAATTAGACTATCTTCCTCTACATAACAAAGTTGTTTCTAGAACCAAAATGTCAAAGAATCAGTTATTGCAAATGTATCTGTATGAAGAATTTAAGAGGAAAATATTAAATGTTAAATTTTAACCAGGTTAAAAAAGATCCTGTTTTTGTTTCTATCTTTGATGATAAAGTAACAAATTTGGAAGGTGATTTTTACCATATCTATGTAGCATATTTACATGGTAGTGGAGAATAATTAGAGAAATCATGTTTATTAAGTACAAGATTATTTAGCTTTTTAATGAAAATTTAGTATGCTCATCAGAATTGTTACCATGTCAACATTTTCATGAACCAGGATGTCTAAATTGAAAGATATGGTAAAGTTGAACATACTTTTAAAAGGCAAAGACATTTATTTACTAAGGGAGTATATATAAACAGAATCAATCTGAACTACATGAATTGTATGTCTGCTTCCTCTTCAATCTCCAGGATAACTTTTTGTTTCATCTTTCATTCTGCTGCTGCCACTAAACAGCCTTCCTTGTTTAGTAAACAGTACCACACAGAGCTTTATGGTCAAAATGGATCTGGCTAGGCATGTGGAAATATTTGAATGATTGATGACCTTTTCCAACCTTTGTTTCTGCCATTAAATAGTGGAAAGATTAGTATTGCATGAGAAAAATGGATACCTTTTCAGTTAAGTTTTCTGGATTCTAGTCTTATCTATCATATAATCTTAAATGATTCACTCTTAATGCATTTCCTCATAGGTGAAATGAGGTCATCAATCTAGATGATCACCTAAGGTTTCTTATAGCCCTAACATTCTAAGCAGGAATTTTTCAAACCTATTTCAACTGAGAAGTGACTACCTTTTCTGCCTTCAACATGGGTTAGAACATATATGTGATTGCATAATTTTCATTGGAGGAAACCCCTGAAACACAATTTTGCTTATACTGACAGAACAAAAACAAAAACAACAAAAGACAGACCAGGTAAGGTGATCTACAGAAGCAAAACATTGTCAAGTAGGGAAAGGGAGAAAGGAGAAAGAGGATAAAAAGGAGGAAAAATGGAATGGAGAGAAATAAACTATTAGTAATCATAATTATGAATGTGAATGGGATGAACTCTCCCATAAAACAGATGTGAATAGCAAAGTAGATCAAAAACCTGAATCCTATAATATTTTGTCTACAAGAAACACACTCAAAACAGAAAGACACATAGAGTAACAGTAAAGGGCTGGAGCAAAATCTATTATATGTCAGCTAAAGTATAAAAAATGCATGGGTAGCAATCCTGATCTCAAACAAAAGGAAAAGTAGACCTAATTAAAAGAGACAAAGGAAATTACATTTTGTAAAAGGTACCATAGACAATGAAGTAACATCAGTACTAAACATATATGCACCAAGTGGCATAGCATCAATATACTTTTTTATTTGTTTTTTGGAGGGCAATTGGGGTTTAGCATCAATATACTTAAAGGAGAAGTTGAGGGAATTACAAGTTCATGACCAAGAAAGAGACAGGGGTCATTATAAAATATAACATACATAATGTTAATTATATTAAAATTAAAAAAAACCTTTTGAATAAACAAAACCAATGCAACCAAGATTAGAAGGGAAGCATAAGCCTGGGAAATAATTTTTACTGCAAGCACTCCAATAAAGGCATAATTTCTCAAATATATAGATAATTGAGTAAAATTTCTAAGAATAAAAGCCATTTCTCAATTGATAAATGATCAAAGAAAATGAGCAGGCAGTTTTTGGATGAAGAAATCAAAGTTATCTATAGGAACATAGAGAAGAGCTCTAAATCATTTTTGATAAGAGATAAATGCAAATTAAAACAATTCTGGGTTCCACTTCATATGTGTCACATTAGCTAATATGATAAAAAAGAAAACTACAAATGTTGGAGAGGATGTGGGAAAATTGTGACACTTATGTACTGTTGGTGGAGTTGTGAACTGATCTGGACAGTGATTTGGAACTATACCCAAAGGGCAAGCAAACTCTGCGTATCATTTGATCCAGAAATACCACTACTAGGTTTGTATACCAAAGAGATCATAAAAAGGAAAATAGACCTACTTAAGCAAAAATATTTATAGCAGCCATTTTCCTGATGGCAAAATATTGGAAACCGAGGGTATGCTCATCAATTGGAGAATGACTAGACCAACTGTGATATATTGAATAGGTAGACTGTAGAAAAAAAACATGGAAAGACTTGGATGAACTGAGGCAAATGAAAATCAGCTGAACCAGGAAAACGTACACAGTATCAGCAACACCGTGATGATCAACTGCAAATGACTCAACTCTTCTCAGTCACACAATGATTCAAGAAAAGTACAAAGGACTCACAAAGGACTCTGAATGCTGATTAAAGGATGATTTTTCACTTACTTTATGAATTTTCATGTTTTTTTATTTTTATCTTTTTATTTCTTTGCACAACTGTGACTAATATGGAAATATATTTTTCGTGATAGCGTATGTATAACTTACATCATAATTGACTAATATTTTTGGAAGAGGAGGGAGGGAGAAAAATTTGGAACTCAAAATCTTGTAAAAATGAAGGTTAAAAATTGTCTTAACACATAATTGGGGAAAAAATAAAATACCATTTCTTTGCATTTAATAGTATTTTCCCAATTACATGTAAAAATAGTTTTCAATATTCATATTTGTAAGATTTTACATTTCAAAATTTTCTTCCTTCTGTCCTTCCCTTTCCCCTCCCCACAACAGCAAGCAATGTGTTATAGGATATATATGTTCAATAATGTTAAACGTATTTCTACATTAGTCAAGTTGTGAAGGAAGAATCAGAACAACAGGAAAAAACAGAAGAAAAAAAGTTTTAAGTGAAAATAGTATGGTTTGTTCTGCATTCAGAATCCATGTTACTTTCTCTTTATGTGGTAAGAATTTTTTATCAAAAGTCTTTTGGAATTGTCTTGAATTATTGCATTGCTAAGAGCTAAGACTATCAGAGTTTATCATCACTCAATGTTGCTACTATTGTATACAATGTTCTCCTGGTTCTGCTCACTTCACTCAGCATCAGTTCACGTGATTCTTTCCATTTTTTTATTCTGAAATCTGCCTGCTCATAATTTCTTATGGAACAATACTATTCTGTTATATTCATATGCCACAACTTGTTCAACCATTCTCCAATTGATGGGCATCCTCTAAATTTCCAGTTCTACTACAATTACTGCCACAAACATTTTCTTTTTTTTTTTTTTTTGCTTTTTGGAAGGCAGTTGGGGTTAAGTGACTTGCCCAAGGTCACACGGCTAGTTTTTTTGTGTTAAGTGTCTGAGGTTGGATTTGAATTCAGGTACTCCTGACTCCAGGGCCGGTGCTCTATTCACTGCGCCACCTAGCTGCCCCACAAATATTTTCAATAAATATTTTTGTACTACATGTAGGTCATTTTCCTTTTTTTCTGACCTCTTTGGGATACACATCTAGTATTGATGGATCAAAGGGTATGCATAGTTTGTTTGCTCTTTGAGCATAGTTCCAAATTGTTCTCCAGAATAGTTGGATCAGTTCACAACTTCACCAACAATGCATCAGTGTCCCAATTTTCCTACATCTCCAACATTTTGCATTCTCTGTCTCTTGCTTGGGCATAAAATCTTCCCTTCTACATAGATCTGATAGTTAAACTATTCTTTGCTCTCCTAATTTGCTTATGGTATCACCCTTTATATCTAAATCATGTACCCAATTTCACCTTATCTTAGTATAAGGTGTGAGATGTTGGTCTATGCCTAGTTTCCACCATACTATTTTCCATTTTCCCAGTTGTTTTTGTCAAGTACTGAGTTATTATGCCAATATCTAGAGCCTTTGGATTTGTCAAAAAGTAGATTACTGTAGTCATTTGCTATTGTGTCTTATATACCTAACATGTTTCACTCATCCACCACTCTATTTCTTAGCCAGTACCAAATAATGTTGATGATTGCTGCTTTACAATATACTATTAGATCTGGTATAACTACCTTCCTTTGCATTTTTTGTTAAGTCCCTTGATTGTCTTGACCTTTTGTTTTTCCAGATGAATTTTGTTATTATTTTTTCTAGCTTTATAGAATCTTTCTTGGTAGTTTGATTGGTATGGCACTGAATAAGTAAATTAATTTTGGTGAAATAGCCATTTTATTATATTAGCTCTGTCTACCCATGAGCAATTGCTATTTTTCCAATTGTTTAGATATAACTTTTTTTTTCCTTTGTTGGAGGAGGAAGGCAGTGCAATTGGGATTAAGTGACATTCACTGTGCCACCCAGCAACCCCAGGATTTGGTTTAAAAAAATAAAATACCATTAAAACAAAAGAATTGACCTATATAATAACTAAGGCCACTTTAGTTTCTGACAATCTGTGAGTCTCTGATTTGCATATGCTCGAACATATTATACTGAGTTAATGTTTGGCAGCTCACTTGACAAATGGCTTTGTTGAAAGTAATAAACTTGCAGTTCAGTGTAATGAATGCTTATAGAAAATGGATCTTTGTATAAATTTGTTTTTTATCATTTGGGGATCTTTAAAAGTTTAAAAATATAAAAGTTCCAGCAGTTAAAATTTCTAAATAAAGACTTTATCTCTTCCTAACCCATAGGTGCCCCACCCCTGCCCAAAGGATGGGGAGAACTTTAGCCAAAAGGCTTCAGTTTTTTAATGTATTACTTTAACAAACATTCATTTCCATTTACCTGCGTTGGGAGAATAGAAGTATTTTATTCCTGCTGGTGTTTACATTCCAAGGAGTCTAGCAAACTCCTGTAATGAGAAACGCAATTTGAAGATCTTCCTTGCCCTTTAATAGACCTAGGGGTGAGTTCCAAGACCTTTCCTGCTTTGAAAGTAAACTCTGCCCCCTAATAGGCTGAATGTGATCACATGGAGCCTGTGGTGGGAGAAGTTTGTTGAAGGGAAGCAGAGTCCACAGGAAGCTGGTAGTCAGAGCTAATGCCACAGTGGGGGCGAGAGGATGTTCAGGCAAGGAGTTAGATAGGCTTGTGAGTAGATACTGATCTTGTATTAGTTTGTGAGAAGGCTGAATGATGCTGTGGCTCTCAGCATGATTATGGCTTCTTAATTAATGTCTTTGGTACTATGATGGAATCAGCTAACTGGTTTTGGGATTTGGTTCTCTAGCATCTAAATAAATGCTTCAGTTCTGCCCTCTATATGGGGAGTTTGTTATATTTTGTGGTCAAACATCATGTGATACTTATATTCACAGTCTTTATCATAACATTTGGTGGCAAGGATGGGATTGTGAAATATCAGACCTCTAGTTGAAGGCAGAAGGGATTTAGAAGAAGAAATGGCTGTCCCAGGATGGGAGGATTTACCTTATGCCTCCCTAGCAAAGGTGTGGTCTAAAAGTGCATACAGCAGAGAGAACCTAGAGATGTGGAAATATGCTTGAAAAGAATCCCAATAAAACCCAGGAGAGTGCTGGAGTCAGTGAGTAGAAGAGCCTGGATTTTACTAACAGGATATCATACTGTGTGTAAAGGCAGACACAAGCCGTTACAAGAATTTGCGAGGTGCCAGAATTCGAACCTTCCTTTAGAAGAGCAAGATGAGTCTCAGGTGGTAGAAAAGAGAACTGGAGAGTCTCAGTTGGAAGCAGACAGGGTTATTGTAAATTTGACTCAGAAAAAAGAAGAAAAAAAGTAACAGGAGGAAAGTTCATACAGCTTTGGTAGAGTATGCACCTAGTTGCTATGATCAGGAAAGTCCATATGCTATTCCTAATGCGGTGACCCTTTAATACTCATATGTGGGTGTATCTACATGTGGGTGGACGGCCTGGAGACAGAGAGAGGAGTGGTGTTTCCATTCCTAAGACCATTGGAATTAAGTGTTTTCTGATGGTCTTAGGCGACCATTGTGTCCCAAAGGGGTCGCAGCCCACAGGTTGAGAACTGCTGCTTTACAGAGTAACACAATGTTAAGTAATACATTGTTTCATGGTGGAGCTTTTACAAGGGCAGAAGCCCACTCCATGCTGTAAAGAAGGCAGGAGAGTCAGGAAGGACAAGCAGTATTCAAGAAGATACTTAAGGATTTCACTCAACAGGAGACTACTGATATTTTGAGTAGATTCTCTAAAATTCTTCCTGTGGAGTATAAACTCTACCTAGTCATAGCAGTATTTCTAATCCACTCATTTCAGATCTTTTGTCATCTGAGGACCAATCATAAACTGAGGGAGGTTCAGTCCCAAAAGACTGCCCACTACCCAGAAAAATGGTTTTGGAAAAAAACAATTCATTAAACCCTTTACAAAGATTTCACAGCATTGTGATCTGTGTAGGTAGAAACATTTCCATGCCAATAAAAGTGCTTTTAACATTGGATTTAAAAAATATAATTCTTTTGCCCTTCCCCCCCAGCCAATTGATTCCTTTTCTCATTCCCCACAGAAACTATTTCAAACTTGCTGTTACCTACCTACCCTACTCTCATTTCATCTTACTCTAATGAAAAAAAAACAAAAAACAACTGAGGATATTTAATTGGATCTGCTTCTCCCTTTTTCTCTTAATCTCAAAACTTCCCGACAGCATCTCCCACCTTCTCCTTTCCCTCATTATCTGACAAAGAGGTGGTCCTTCTTGACAAGATGAATCCCTCTCTATATGTGAATGTGACATCCTTTCCTCTCCCATCTTTTCCAACATATTACATCAACAATCTTCCAGCCTACCTTTCAAATCTTCCACTGCTTTCTTCCCTACTACCTTGAAACGTGTCCAATTCTTCTCCGTTGTTAAAAAAAAGGCAAAAATAAAACTTCAAGAGACCCCCTACAGATCCACTAAAGCTATGGTTGTATATCTCTATTCCCTTTCTCAAACTCCTTGTAAAAGTTTTCTCTGCTTTTGTCCCCAATTCCTTGCCTCTAAGTCTTTACAATTTTATAATCTTTTTTTTTAGTTTTTGCTTCATTACTTTACTGAAAGCAGTCCTTGAAATCATGTCTTTTTTTCTTTCTCTTAATCCTTCTTGACCTATGTATTGCCTTTGACACTGTTGAACACCTTTTCTTCCTAAATAATCTTTCCCTTCTTTCTTTTTATGCCACTTCCCTGCCTATCTGACTTTCCCTCCTCCATCCTTTGCTGCTTATCATTAACGCTATACTCTCTACCTATAGGAATACCTCAAGGTTCTAAACAATAGATAGAGCAGTTCAAGTGATCATTGTGATCATTTTTTCCTTGTGAAACAAGACCCCTTGTGAAAACTGAGCCTCCTTCTGAAATAACTGTCAGAGGAACTGAAGGATTTGGTTCTACTGCTAGAAAAAAAATTGGGAGCTAAAGTATGGGTAAAGCAGAAGTCATATGATGTTCCAAAGGCTTTGAAGACTATAGTACAAGGGAAAGAAAATACCATGGCTGTTATTTGTTCAGAAGATCATTATCAAATTATATCATTAACTCATATTCTACTGTGAATGAGGCTATGATAGTGAGTTCATGGACTCCAGAAGCGTGGCTGATCCTACATTTGTCTCCTTTGGGCTTTTTGTCTGTTAAACTTGTTTGTGAAGTTTCCTGCAGGCTTAGTACTCTCCACCTGCAGATGCCTGATAGCTTAGGCCAGATGCCACCCCCTGTCTATCAGTGTGATATGCCACCCCCGAACTTGGTGTCTACTTAGTTCCAGATGACAGCTAAAGAACTGGACTTTTGAATAGGACCTCCAGGACCTAATGTTGACCAAGCTCCAGAGGCTTGCTAAATAACTGACCTCTTAAATAGTATCTCTTGGGGCAGTAACTGCTCTATGTCCAATTTCAGCTGGAAGTAGCTATGGAGAAGAGATCTTCTCCCCTTACCCCAAGATTCTGAGTTCCATTCATTTGAGGGGGGAAAGATGAGGTGCTTCTGCCCAAGCCTCCACCTAAAATATTTTTAGGTGCTTGTTTTCCATTAACCATGCTATATTGTTGCAAAGTTCTACTGACACCAGTTACCCCACCAGTTACCCCTAAACTCTCATGTATCTGTGTAATGAAATGCATTGTTATAATGGTTATGGGATTTGAAGATCTTCCATGCCTCTTGAATTTGCTGACATAGCAGGAAGAGGTGGGGCAAGAGAAAGCCAGAACCAAACGAGAGTCCCTGTGGTGGTGACTGGAAGCAGTGGAAGTGGCTGTGGCTATGGATTTAACTCCTTTTTTTCTTTCTGAGCCAGCCAGAATCTCTGCTAAGGACTCCTGCTGAGGACTGCCAGGTATGGAAACTGTGGGGGGCCAGAGCTGCTGGGAGCAAGCTGCCTGGATGGTGAGCAGCTGTCGTGAGTGAGGGGAGGAGGATGTTTGCCTGAGGTAGCTTGTCCTGTTTTGAAGGCTTGAGAACGTGGGTGTTTACTACATTAACTACATGTACCAACTTCATAACTACTACGATGGCTTTGACTTTCTGGTTTGGGGACTCAGTTTTCTGGTATTTGAATAAATGTTCTAGCTGTATTTCCCATGTGGAGAGCCTGTTACATTTTGTGATCAGTAAACATATCAGCATACTTATAGTTACGGTAGGCATTGTGAATACTGCATTGTTGATACAATTGTTAATGTATTTTTGTTTTGTAAGTGACATGAAAGATCTTAGGGTTGAATGTAATGGCAATGAGAATTTGAAGATTTTCCCTTCTCCATAATAAACCTAAGGGAATTTGAAGACCATGCCTGCTTTGCAAATATAATCTGTTCCCTAAAAGGCTGAGTGTAGTCACTTGGAGCTTTTGGTGGGAGGAGTTTACTGAAGGGTGGTACAGAGCCCACAACAAGCTGGGAGTAAGAGTCAGCTAGATGGTTGGGAAGAGAGCACACTTCTGAAAGAGACAGATAGGCTTGTGAGTAAATATTGATCTTATATTGGTCAATGGGAAGGCTAAAGGATGGTGTGGCTCTCTGCCACATTGTGCTGCATTAACTTTTAAGTTGCTATGATGAATTCCTTTTTCTGGTGTTGGGATTTGGTTTTCATGTATCTGAATAAATGATCTGCTTCTGTCTTCTATATGTTGTATTTTGCAATTGAGCACCATGCAGGTATATTTATAGTGATTGTGGGCCCTGTGAATATTGTATTAATGCTATAGTAGCCCATTTAATTTTTTGGTAACAGAAATTATGAATATAGCACTAATGCAGTTTTCACAGTGCATGGCAACTGAATTTGCTAGAATAATGCTAAATCACAAAATATAACAGACTCTACATATAGAAGACAGAAGCAAAACATTTATTTGGAGACCAGAAAATCAAGTCTTAATACTAGGAAAACAAATCCATAATAAAAACATAGAACTTAATGTACTATAACACAGCAGAGAGCCACACCATCCCTTACCCTTACCACAAACAAATACTCATGAGCCTACCTGTCTGCCTGGATGAATCCTTCCCTCCCTCTATCTCTAAGTACTCTGACTCCCACCTTCCTCTGGACTCTGCTCCACCCTTCAGCAATCTCTTCCCACTACAGATTCCATGTGATTACATTCAACCTAGTAGAGGGCAGGGAAGATCTTCAAATCAGGGAAGGTCTTCAAATTCCCTTTGGTATATTAAGGGGCAGGGCAGATCTTCAAATTTTCATTCCCATTACAATGAGAAACTTTTATCTTTAGAACAAACTCAAACTTGTTTCTGCATCTTCTATCCATGGCCCCCAGTTTTGCTCTCTGTGGCCAAATAAAATGACATCCCTTTTCTATACGATGGGCCTTCAAACACTAGGTAGTAGTTTACATGCCTCTTGCTCCTAAGTATTCTCTTTTCTGAGCTAAACATTTTTCCATTTCTTCTACTTGCAAATTGACTTGAGTTCCTCAGCCTTTCCAGATGCCCTTTCGGACAGTGTCCAACTTAAAGATGTCCTCCCTAAAATGTAATATCCAGATACAACTTGATATTCTAGATGTAGTCAAATCTGGGTAGAAGACAGAACTGATTACTATGTCTCTCCTTCATCCAACCTAAGATTACATTAAATTTCTTGATTAATTAGAAACTTTAAGTGCACTAAAATCTCTAGATCTTTTTGGATAAACTGCTATGTAAGTTTACCTACCCTATCTTGTACTTTTGAAATTGCCTTTTTGGACTGACATATAGGCTCTATAATTTCACACACACACACACACACACACACACAGATTCTAATGTATATAACGTAATCACAATAATGCAATCTCAGAGCTCATCTAATCTAATTAATATTAGAACAATTTGTTCTGTAAAATAGTCAACAGTCAACATTATTTGTGAAGACTTTTTGTAATCAGTGACTCTTCCTGATACATTTCTTCCCTTCTTTAAATAGTTCTAATTGTTGAACTACTTATTTTACTAAAATTTTCCTTCTCTCTGTCCCCCACACATTGTTCTACCTATTAGGATCAAGCAAAAACATTCCAATGTCTCTTCCACATGACAACACTTCCTATGATAGAGAAAAACTATCATGTCTCCCTCAAATCTTCACTCTTTAGGAGTAAACATTCCTACTTTCTTTAAGGGATTTGTATATTGTCATGGTTTTGAGTTTCTGGTATATTAGTTCATAATCCTGATAAGGAATAATACAGTTATCTTGGTTTGCTTTGAACACAACTTTTCTCAAGGTAAACGCTTCTGACTCCTGGGATACTCTACTCAGAGTCAAGCTAGAGTAGAAAGATAAACAATACTACCAACATCTCAGTACCAAGATCCCTTCACTTTATCCTAACCAGGGACCAAAGGGACTGACATAGAAATTTATCACATTCATTGTGGAGACATTTGGCTTCAAAATAAGGATTATATAACCAACTTACATTTTGAAATTATATTGTGAGATATGAGAAGTAAAGCAGACATTATAAATTCATCTACTTAATTAAAAGTGACCCAAAGCATAAGACACTAGCTACATACATTATTTACTTTGTTTCATTATTAAAAAATGAAAACTTCAGATTTAGAATATCAAAACTTGTTCCAAGTATATGGGATTTTAAGGTGACACTTTTTTTTAATACATGATGGGTATTAAAAGGGAAAGTCAGAGAAAAATAGTCATTTTTTTCTTATGCTTTCTGTATAGACCTAGTGTTGATTTAATATATTTTGCCTCACAATTAGTAACAAATTGTGTTTGCCTAAAATAAAGGGAAACTGTTCCCCTGGGATAGATAACACGTATGAGTACACAAACTCAAAGTCATTAAATACCATATATTTCCAAAGCTAATGTAAGCTTGGAGATTAACCATAAAAAAAGAAATGAAAATTTAGTAGAGATGGGCACTTTTAACTTAACCTGCTTACTTCCAACTGTGCTATTCCACAGTTGTTTTATTTTTTTAATTATTGAAGGATGTTCTTTAAATGAACTGAATTCTTGAGAAAAGATAGTATAAACGAAGACAAGGTTTTCAACCAGGAAAAAAACAACCCTGCCTGGCAAAAGTAAATCACCACCAAGGATAATATTTTTACTCAGTATAATTCAAAGATTCAATTCAAAACAACAACAATAACAACAAAAAGCACTTAGAATGCATGTAGAATTATATTTTATCTGAGGAATTGAACCATAAAAATGAAATATGCACTGCCACTAGGTCTTACTATGGAATAACAGTTATTTTTCTTGTGTCAAAGGCATAAAGTTCATAGTTCTATGAAGTAACCAAGCCTTAGAGGTTCCCTTGATCAGGCCCATAAGTAGGTCTCACACTAAACTTATCTCTGCTCCTGGGCATTCTCCAATGCTCTGCAAAGCATTCCCAGACCACACCCATCACCATTTTCCATCTCTTGACTCCTGTCCACAGTGATGTACCTTTACCTGCCCCTCCCTGTTGTGAGGTGGGCCTCACAGGATTAAACATCATCATTTGCCACATTTCACAAGGTTGAGAATCTCTATTTAGTCTAATCATTTCTCTCCCTCAATTGTCTTCTCTCTAATCACTGATGTCTGCCTGAACTCATCTATCCGTGGTTAGGATAAGTCCATCCCTTCATAATCTCTCCAACCCAGTGATTGTGAAAAACCAGTTGTTATACTGAATCACCTCCCATTGTCTGCTCTCTTACTCTTGTCCTCTTCAACATCAGCCCCTTCCGGTTCTACCCATCACATTTTCACTGTGCTCTCTTGAATACCTTTTTAATTAAGAAAATTTACTTTCATCTTAAAACTTTTTCTCCCCACTTATATCTTCCTAAACTCATTGAGGCCTAGTTTGTTCCTGATAACACTGTATCTCTGGTCACCTTCCCAGTACTGGTTGTACTTTTATTCAAACTCTTTGACTCACTAATAGTGTGTGTAAGTGTGTGCATGTGCATGTGCATGCATGTGTGTGAATGTGTGTTTGGGGGAGCAGAGAGGACAGTTAGAATACTCTTTTTTCTTCATTGCAACTTCTAGAATTCCTCTACCATTATCACTAATAGTTTTCACTTTCTTTTTCTCCTTTCCAGATGAGTAAATACATAATTATAACTCAAATGTGATTCTGTCTATATCTGTCTATATCAGGTCTAAAGTCAGGAAGACTCAATCTTTATAAGTTCAAATCCAGCTTTAGACACTTACTGTTGTGTGACCTTGAGCAAGTCTCTTAACCCTGTTTACCTCAGTGTCTCAGCTGTGAAAAATGAGCTTTCTCATTTTCTCAAATTTTCTCAAATTATGTTTGCAAGAAAATACCAAATGGGGTCACAAAGAATTTGACCTGACTGAAATGACTGAACAACAGCATTCTGTTATCTATTGACCCTGAAGACATTCTCCTTCCTTTTTCAGTGAGTTCAGTGCCTGAATCACAACCTTTCTATCTTCCCCAATTCCTGTCCACATAATGGAAAGCATCAAACAACATAGTGATACTTTCCTAAAAAAACTCTTATTTCCCAGCTCATCTACTTGCTCATGCCTTATGTTCTACTTCACTCCACTTCAGCTATACACAGAGATGGACGTAAATGTTATCTTGCCATCACATGAAAGTGCTACACTTCAATGTTCCTGAAAATGATTTTTCTTATCAGTATATTTTATTTTACCATCTTTCCTTTTTCCTTATGACCCTTGACCCCATGTTTTTCATTTTTAAGTGGCTCCATATTGTATCAAGAATAACATACAAAATTCTATTTGACTTTATATTATGGCCTCTTCCCACCATTTCTGTATTCCTTCATCTTACTCTCTCCCCATACCCTATGATCCAGTGGCACTATCTTTATTTACTGTTTCTCATATAAGACCCTACATCTGTGTGTCTTTTCACTTACTCTGTGCCTGGAATGATCATGTCTATCTCTTGGAATCCTTGGTACCCTTAAAGTCTCAGCTAAAAACTCATCCTCTGCAGAAATACTTTGCTGCTCCCCATTAATCCTAGTTTCCTCTTTTAAGATGACCTCCAATTTGTGTGCATATAGTATGTGCATACATATGTATATACATATATATGTATATATATATGTAGTTTGTAAATAGTTGATTACATGTTATCTCTAACATTAAAATGTAAGCTTATGGAGGGCAGGGGTTGCTTTTCCCTTTTGTCATATCGCTACTCCTTAGCGTAGCACATATAAGGGTTTCAAATGTTAGCTAACTTGACTTGACCTCAGATGCCATCTAGTACAAACCCCTAATTTTACAGATAAATAAATTGAGTCTTAGAGAGGGTAAGGGACTTTCTCAAGGTCACACATTAAATAAATGTCAGAAGCAGGATGTGACCCCAAGTCCTCTGAGTCTACAATGTTTTTTCCCCATATTACACTACAGAATTTGAGAGAAGGAAGATATCTCATTTTCATTTTACTTGGTTAGCACAATTCAATTTACTATCAAAGGGGTTAAAACAACATGAATCAGACACATAGTTCTCACCCAAACTATGAGTCATACTCTTCAAAGCACTATGGTAGATATAGTTTTAATATCTTTAGCTGATATTCACTGATATTGGTAAGAAATCAAGCCTGGCACTCCTGCAGCAATTTACATATGATTAGAAGTAACGATTTGTCATTTTCTTCAGAACACCTATTTTTATCTTGTCAGATACTGCTTCTATAGAGCATGTGCCTGAATATGACTGTATAAGGAGAGTTCTTTCATCACAATAAAGAAAACAAATTGACACCAAGTATGGCCAATTGTATCAGCAATGCAGTATTCACAATGCCTACAGTAACCATAAGTATGCTGATATGGTTATTAATTACAAAATGTGACAGCTCTCTACATGAGAAATATAGCCAGAGCATTTATTCAAATATCAGAAAACTGAGTCCCAAAACCAAAAAGTCAAAGTCAGCACAGTAGTTATGAAATTGGCACATTTAAAATAGTAAACACCCACATTCTCAAGCCTTCAAAGCAGGACAGGCTACCTCAGGCAAAGATCCTTCTCTGCTCACTCACAGCAATGGCTCAGTGTCCAGGAAGCTTCCTCCCAGCAGCTCCGGCCCCCTGCAGCTCCTGTCCCTGGCAATCCTTAGCAGGAGTCCTTATCAGAGATTCTGGCTGGCTCAAAGTAAAAGGAGTTCAGGCCGCTGACACCACCACTGCTGCTGCCAACGCTTTCAGTCACCAGCACAAACGCTAGCTTGGTTCTGGCTTTCTCTTGCTCTACCCCTTTCTGCTACATCAGCAAGTTCAAGGGGCATGGAAGATCTTCAAATCCCAGTATCATTACCCCAATTAACAGTTGTGGGAAGGGCACAAATCTCTCATACATTTCTTACGCATAGAATAATTTGAGAAAAACAATTAAGGAAATGGCAGAAAACCTCATGTTTATATTGACCTCTAGAAAGTTTGTGTAGGTTATGAATTCAGTCAGAAATTCCTGACTAAATAATTGCAGTTTATGACAAATTTTAGCTGGGATGATCCTGGGAAAGATGCTTAATCTGATCTAGTTGTTTTAGTTGACCCAGGCATCTCTAATACTATAAACTACAGTGGGTATGTATAGATAGAACCAATTATTCAGGCACATCCTCTAGCATAAGAGCCATGATATAGGCCTAATGTGAAACATGATTAATGGGATGCACCCCCTCCTTATGCCCCAACTACATAACATAAGGAGAAAGGAAATGCCCAGAAAAAATACTATTTAAAAAATTAGGAAGGAAGGAGAAGGGATCAGAAAATTCCACATGAAGAAGGTGGCATCTGACTTGGGTTCTTTAAGAAAGGAAGAATATTAGAATATTTAACATATGTGTTTCAGTGTAGAAGGTGGTTCAGAGTGAGTGTAACCATTCCAGGCATTGGAAGAGTATGTAAGCAAAGGGATAGAGTTGGGAGAGGGCAAGATAAGGGTGAGAGAAAGTTATAATAATAGTAATGACTCACAATTAGAGGTTTACAGAGTATTTTCCACCTAACAGTCCTAGGAGGTAGCTAGCACAAGTATTATCACTATATTATAGGAGAGAAAATAAGACTCTGAAATGTGACTTGATCGTGGATACACAACTGAGGCAGAGTTTGAACCCAGGTTTCCCAAACTCTAAAGCCAGCACTTTATTCCTTATGTCATATTCAGATTGAATACCACATGGAGTAGAACCAAGCAATACGAGGAGAGCATCAATTAAATGTGATGTGTTTTGTTCTATAAGAAAGTGGTCCAAAATCTTTTCATGTATGAGTTCCTTTTTTTTTCATTGACTGACAATTTTTTAATAATCACACTAGTAGCGTAAAATAATTGAGAAAATCCATGACCAAAATACTACAAATTCAGTGCCATTTTGGAATTAATTTGAATCCTATTAATTACATTACTTCTATCTATATTTGGTCATTTATTCAGTCTTAACAAATTGTGTCAATTACTTATTTTATTTATTTAATTATTCATTCATTCATTTGTTTGTTTATTTATCTATGGATTCAGGAACTCCTTACATGTCCTCCAAGGGTCTAAAGTCATAGGCAAAAGGAAGATCCTGAAGATTTTTGAGGAGAGAAGTGATATGATAAATGGTGAATCAGAAAGTATTCATTGGCAATAGAGTAAATGATAGCTCAGTTTTTCTCAACCTGTATCTGCATGTGGGCGGACCTTCCTGGAGACTGATAGAGGAGCAGTGTCTCGGTTCTTAAAATCATCAGAAATATGTGTTTTCCAATGGTTTTAGGCAACTCCTGTGAAAGGGTCATTCAACCCCCAAAGGGGTTGAGAACTGCTGGGATAGATTATAGCACAAAGGAATAAGAAACAGGGAACCTTGTTTGGGCAGCAAGGTAGTGTGGCGGATAGAGGGCCAGGTCTGGTGTCAGGTAGACTTGAGTTCAAATCTAGATTATTAGTTATAGGAACTGGGCAAGTCACTTAACCTAATTTGTCTCACTTTCCTCATATGTAAAATGAGTTGGAGAAGGAAACGACAAACCACTCCAGTATCTTTATCAAGAAAACCCAAAGAGTATGAAACAACTGAACAGCAACACCCTTGCTTGAGGGAAATTAATCAGGAAAGCCATGATTAGGGTCAGTGGCAGAGGAAATGAAGAGATATGTAAGAGAAGCCATACAGTACCAGACGGCCTTGGCAGTATGAAAAAAATTACCAAAAAATCAAGAATGGCTACAATATTTCAAACCTATGTAAGTGCGAATGGTCAAATCATCAATAGAAACAGAGATTCTGAGAGGAAGGTCAAGTACAATGGGGAGATAAACTTTTGATTCCAAGAATGGCATAATGAGTTTGAAGCATCAGGGGAACATCAAGAGGCATATGAATGACTATATTCACCTGATTCTACAGGACTATATCTCAAGGAAATATTTGAAGCTAGAGTCACAGTCAAATATAATTATAATTTGAATAGAAGTGTTCCCTGAAACCAAAGAATAAGAAGCATTGTTTATTTTTAATTTGTTAATTGTTTTCTTGTTTACATCATTCATTTTCACGACATTTTTGAATTACAAATTTTCTCCCCATCTTTCCCCTTCCCCAACCCTAAAACAGCAATTCCACTGTAAAGCCCCTCCCCTGCTCTGCTCTCTTACTTTCTGGTAGGGCAGGAAGGGTCTCCCTATCCTGGCACCTGTATATCTTAATTCCTAGTTGCATGTCTTGCAGAACTTTAAATTCCATATTCTTTCAATTCCTCCCTTATCCCCCACTCCCACTGGAAGGACAATCAATTCAATATGGGCTGTGGATGTGTGAATATTCAGGACATCTTCATAGTGGACATATTGTGACAGTGATCATCTGTCTCTCCTTCCTATCCCTCCCCCCTCCCTTGTTCTGTTCTCTACCCTGTCGCTGTCTCTTTACTGAAGTGTGTGCTTCCAGCATCCCTCCCCCAGATCCTGGCCTCCCGTTTGTCATCCCCCCTCTCATCCCCATGCCCCTTACTCTCCTGTGTGGCATGATGCCCAGTTTAGAGTTTATGCCATTTATTCCCTAAGCCAAATTCAATGAGAGTAATTGAAAGTAAAATTGTAACAGTTAT
>CM053594.1:247421289-247438077 GCA_028646575.1 Pseudocheirus occidentalis
TTACAGTGGGATCAATGTTCTGGGCTGGGGGGTGGGGGCAGAAAGGGGAGAAAATCTGTAACTCAAAACCTTGTGGAAATGAATGATATAACCAAGAAAATAAATTAAAATTAAAAAAAAAAGAAATGAAATGCATTTTCCTTGTATCACTAGAATTAGCAGAGTGCCAGTATCAAGTAGGAATATAAAATTATCATCGTAATTTATAATAAGAAGAAATACAATTGTAAATATATATATAATACTTTCTAAAATATTATTCTAAATTCCATATTCTAAAATATGATATGAAATAATAATTTCCATTCCAATACTATATATATATATGTATGTATGTATATATCCAACACTACATATGTATATGTATATATGTATACATGTACATGCATACATACATACATATATATGTACTATTGGAATGGAAATGATCAGATTTTCCACAGGAATGAATTCATCCCTATACTCTCTGATGCAGTATTGCAGGCTTCTCTCTGTCTTTCTTCCATTTCCTTACCTCTCCTACAGAAGGCAATTTTCCTGCCTCTAGTCCTAAGTACAAAAATTTCTGGGTTGGTTCTAACTAAAGATTGAAATAAAAGATGTGTGAAACAGTATAACATCCTGTGATTTATTTGGGGAAAACACAACACCAAATTATATTAGACCTCGCCATTCCATAGGCAAAGATTTCTCTCTAAGTTTGGCATCTATTTTCATTTTAAAATGTTTGTGTTTGATTCATTTTTGGACCAAGTTTAAACTATTAAGCTTTCAAATCTATTCCTATTGCATGTCAGGAATAAAAGGTATTATTTATAATGAAAATGTTCAAACCAATATTGGAAAGCTTAATACTATCTTTTATAACAAATCTTGAAATCTTCATATATGGCAATTTGACAAGTTTTTTTAACTGGAAGAAAACATGCTTCATTCCCCCTCTCACTTACCTGCCTTACTGCAATGTTTCATTTTTATCATTTGTTTCCTTGAAGACAGAGAAAGTATGAAAAATTAAATAATGTGAATGGCAATTTTGTGTGATTCATTGACAAGATTAGCTAGGTTTTATTGTTGTAAACTTGGTTTTCTTAAAGAAGAAAACTACACAATAGCCCTGATTTCACTATTTTTATTAGAAATATTAGGCTTCCAGGGTCCCAAAATAACTAAAGAAACCTAGCTTGATTTTAGAAATTTTATCTAGCTCAGATAGGCCTGATTAAAAACTATGGGCAATAATCTCATCAAGCATATATAGCTCAAGTTTAAATTATTCTTTTATCACCAAATCTTATATTCAGTAGTCCACATACCCCATACCTTTCTCATGTCCATGACCCCGGTAGGAACAATTGTTAATTCACCCATGTTCCATATGTCTCTCAATCAGTCACACATATCCCACTTCTATCACTCTTTACCTTCCTTAAAATAATAGTATTATAATCTATGATCATTGTCATGCTCAGTCCAAATTCCAATTTGTAATTAGGGAGGTATTCTCTATTGTCCCATAGTTTACTATATTATAGCGACATATTTTTATGTCAGTGATTTCGTTTTACACTTGTTGTCTCAGCCTGATCTCTAGCAGTTACACATTTCTTTAGTCTTCTCACAATCATCTCCCTTCACATTTATAACAGATGAGAAATCTAATAAATCCCATTCTGTCTGTACTTCAAGGATTATTGTTTCCATCCTTTCTACTTCTACTTGTATTCTCTGAGATAAAATGAAAAATTACGTATATATTCTTAAAGAGAAAGCTAAAGTGAACAAGGTCACTGAAAATACTATCGCTGGGCCTGATCATCTATGTGTCATACAGTGTAACTTCTTAGAAATCATAACATTTCCTTTAGCTCTGTAATTTCCATTCTAATATCATTAATACTTGCAGAATCCCCAGTGGATACATGCAGTGGCACATACACTCTCAAATAAATCCTTTATTAGCTTCTCTGGATTGCAACGTCCTACTTACCTATTTGGGAATTCTTGCCATTGGTCTTTTCCTCTTGTTTTATGCAAAAAAAGAGAGATGTTACCACTAAAAGTCTGATGTTGAAATATATACTGTTATAGGGGAGATGAAAAGGGTATTCCAGACTTTTGCCGTTACCTTGCTCACACAGATTTATTTATAGGAGCATTTACTAAGCACCAACTATGTGACAGTCTAGGCTAGGCTAGGTGCTAGGTAATGCATCTTAACAGGGAAATTTCTCTCTCTCAAATACACATACACACACGTATGTATATATATATATACATAGATAGATAGATAGATATGTATGTATGTATGTATGTACATATGTATGCACACAAAACATACATACAAAGTAAGGTAAATCTCATAGCTAGATGTAGATGGTATGAGGCCTTAGCAGCTGATGGGAGCAGGACACATCTCTTGATGAAAGTAGCCATTAAAGTGCATCTTGAGATTCTAAATGTAGAGATGAAGTAATATATACTCTAGGAAGAGGGAGCAGTCAACGCAAATGCATAAAGACAAAAGATGAAAGGTCATGTGAGTAAGAGCAAGAGGTCTTGGCTGGACTGTAGAGAGTACGGACAGACCTGATATGTAGGAAGACTGGCCATGAAGAACTTCAAATGCCAAACATTCACATTTCTATTGGAGTTTGGACACATTTATTGATGTGAGATCATCATGATATGGTCAAACTTCTGCCTTAGAAAAATCACTTAGGTGACTGCATGAAAGACTGAGAGGAGAGGAATGAGACAGAAAGACCATTTAGGGGACTCTTCAGGGAAGAAATGTGATGGATTCATGCTCCAGAATGGGACACACTTTTTAAAAAGACTAATGATTAAATTTGTTTTGCTTGACTCTGCATATTTGTTATATGGAATTTTTTTCTTTCTTTTTTAATGGTATGCAAATACAAAAGATAGCAATAGATTAATGTCAATTAAAATATTATTTTGAAGAGGGAGTAAGTATCTGACTAATACTTGTAAGAGCTGTAAAGAGTGGAAATAAAAAGACAGTGGGAGAGATATTGATGAGGGAAAAGAGATGAAATTTGACAACTAAGAAACTGAATATGATACCTGATTGTGAACCTGATAGATATAAGAGGTCACATATAAAAGAATAAGGAAAATAAGAAGAGTAATTCACTCTGTTTTTATATATTTGGACTGTGAGGCAGGCTAACAGGAAGGGTATATCACACCACATTGGGAGTCAAGCACAGTAAAAGGTGAGCCACACGCCCAGACATGCAATGGCATAGACCACCCACGTAATACATCAGGAGAGTGAATCACCAACATCTGTGCTGGTTTCCAGAAATCTCAACCCATAAATGCCAATGACAAAGTAAAAAGTCAGTGGGGAATGCTGTTGATCCTGGGTGAGAGGAGAGGTTGGGCCAGCCCCTGCCACTAGGGTGAGAGGTGTATGGCAGTACAACGTGGCTGCGTCCAGAGCTCCTGGCCTACAGATCATAGGGAGACCAAGCAACCATTCTTGGGTAGTAGTCCTGGGGTAGGAACGGCAGTGTGTCAGAGCTTGTGGTGGCTGTAGAGAGGGCACCCTCCTCACAGTTCTGACAACAGCTCTAGCCATAGCTTCACAAACCCTAGAAATTTGGGACATATCACTCTCCACTCTAGAAGCAGAGTTCTACCATGGCAAAGAGCTCAAAGTTCAAGTAATTTGCTGGCAAGATTAAAAGACAGAGGAAGGGCAATCACACTATAGAATGCTTTTTGGGAGGACAAAGAAGATCAAAACATGGAACCAGAAGAAGACAACAATGTCAAAACTCCAGGATCAAAAGATTCCAAGAAAAATATGAATTTGTCACAGGCCATGGAAGAGCTCAAGAAGCAGTTTGAAAATCAAGTAAGAGAAGTGGAGGAAAAATTGGGAAGAGAAATGAGAAAGATGCAAGAAAATCATGAAAAGTGAGTCAACAGCCTGACTGAAACTTAAAAAATAGACTAACTCAAACGGCAAAATAGGCCCAAAAAGCCAATGAGAAGAAAAATGCCTTAAAAAGTCAAATTAGCCAGATGGAAAAGTAATTTCAAAAACTCAGCGAAGAGAATACTTCCTTCAAAATTAGATCAGAGCAAATAAGAGAATACTTCCTTCAAAATTAAACTGGAGCAAATGGAAGCAAATCCTTTATGAGAAATCAAGATACTATAAAACAGATCCAAACAAAAGAATAGAAGGCAATGTGAAATATCTTATTGGAAAAACCACTGACCTGGAAAATAGATCTGGGAGAGATCATTTAAAAATTATAGGACTACCAGAAACCCTTGATCAAAAAAGGAACCTAGAAATTGTCCTTCAAGAAATTCCCAAGAAAAATTGCCCTGATATTCCAGAAGCAGGGGGCAAAATAGAAATTGAAAGAATTCACTGATCACCACTTGAAAAAGATCCCCAAAAGAGAACTCAATGAATATTATAGCAACATTTCAGAGTTCTTAGTTCAAGGAGAAAATATTATAAGCAGTCAGGAAGAAATAATTTGAGTATTATGGAAACACAATCAGGATATCACAATATCTAGCCACTTCTACACTAAGGGATTGAAGGGCTTGGAATACGATATTCTGGAAGTCAAAGGAGCTAGGATTAAAACAAAGAATAATCTACCCAGCAAAACTGACCATAACATTTCAGGCAAAAATATGGTCATTCGATGAAATAGAGGACTTTCAAGCATTCTTGATGAAAAAAAAAAGCTGAACAGAAAATGTGATTTTTAAATACAGGAAGCAAGGGAAGCATGAGAACATAAACAGGAGAAAGAAATCATTAGGAACTTATTAAAGTTGAATCATTTATATTCCTACATGGAAAAAATGATAATTTTAACTCATGAGACTTTTCTCAGTATGAGGATAGTTGAGGGGAATACGTATGCATAAATGTATGTATAGCAGGGTGTATGTGTACATAAATATATGTGTGAGTATCTGTGTGCATGTATACATAGACAGAGGGCACATGACAAGTTGAATAGAAGGGATTATATCTAAAAAATAAAATTAAAAAGTAAGAGAGGAATATATTGGGAGAAGGAGACAGGGAGAGATAGAATAGGGTAAATTATCTCATGTAAGAGGCAAGAAAAAACTGTTACAATGGAGGGGAAGAGCAGGAAGGTGAAAGAAGGGGTCAACCTTACTCTCATTGGATTTGGCTTAAGGAGAGAATAATATACACAATTCAGTTGGATATCTTACCCTACAGGAAAGTAGGGGGAAAGGGGATAAAAGGGAGCATGATAGAAGGGAGGGCAGATTGGGGGACAGAGTAGTTAGAAGCAAACACTTTAAAAAAGGGACAGGGTCAAAGGAGAAAATAGAATAAGTTTGGTACAGGATAGGATGGAGGGAAATATCGTTAGTCTTTTACAATATAACTACTATGGAAATGTTTTGTGTAACTACACACATACAACCTATATTGAATTTCTTGTCTTCCCAGTAAGGGTTGGTGAGGAAGGAAGAAGGGAAAGAATATGGAAATCAAAGATTTAAAAACAAATGTTAAAAAATGTTTTTTTACGTGCAACTGGGAAATAAGATATATGGCCACTGGGGTATAGAAATCCATCTTGCCCAACTAGAAAGTTAGGGGGGCAATGGGGGAAGATATAAGAACAGATTGGGGGAAAGGGTATTCAGTAGGCTTGCTATCTTAGGGTAGGGGTAGGGGAAAAACAGGGAGAAAATTTGTAACTTAAAAGTTTGTGGAAATGGATGTTGAAAACTAAAAAAAAATTAATTTAGAAAAACACTCTACCCCTGGGTGCTGTTATCTCAGCAAGTGAGAGAATGTAGAGCCCACAGTATAGCCACAGTTAGGGGATGTGTAATAGATAATGATCTAGTAAGAGAGACCAAACAGGAAGCAGATCAACAGAATGGACTTGAAACTGGTTGTGGAAATAATGGGTCCCTTACAAAGAGATCAAAATGAGGTATGTAAAGAGAGAGCTAGGTACCAAGACATGCCTTCTTTAATTCTCTACAACTCTTTCATTTTATCCTTTTTTCTCTTATTTTCAAAGCTTATTACATCCCTAGCTTTGAAACATATAGGAAAACTATTTATAACCATTTTGAAGAATCTCATGGATGGTAGATGGAAAGTACTTTTAAAAATACACAGACGGGTGATTATATTTATTTTCTGAGTTCACCCATGTCTTGGTGTGATAGGCAGGGTCTCAGAAAAGCTCTGCTGTATCAAAAGTGTAGTTGGGGTTATCCTCAGAAAGGCTTTCTCCTGACAAATTATCCTGACCAAGAAAACTGACGCTCTATCATCAGAGAAAGTACCAAGGGCAGGTAAAGTGCACAAAGGAAGAGGAATATAACCTTGCTGGCTAGAAGGGACCTTAACGAAGGTTTGGAGAAGTTATGTTGACATCAAGTACACATCCCAGAAAGGCAAATTCCCACAAACCTAGAGAATTACCTCCACCTGATTCTCACATGGCAACCAACCAAATCCTCCTGAAAGCAACATAATTCTATCAGTAGCAATCACCCCTATTCCATCTCTTAAAACTCCAAAGTATAATGATATTGGGGTTGGTATTTCAAATAATCCACACCAACTTCTGGTTCTCTTCTGAATGTAGATGCTGTGCTAACATTAGTCACCTAAGGAAGAATTATTCACCATGATTTATAAAGGGTAAAATGTAGAAAGTTCCAAAGGAAATAGAAATTTCATTGTAAACTGACTGATTTAACATACATGAACTCATGTTTCTCTCTTTCCTGCCTTCCAGGAGGGGGAAGAAGAAAAGGAAAGGGAGAGGAAGGGAATAAGCATTTATATAGCACCTACTACATGCTAGGCAGCATGCTAAATACTATAAAAATATTTTTATTTGACTTTCCCAACAATATAATGAGATACGTGCTTTTATTATCCCTAAGGTTATAGTTGAAGAATCTGAGAGCTTAAGTGACTTGACCAGGGTCGTATAGCTAGTAAGTGTTTGAGACCAGAACTGAATTCAGGTCTTCCTGAGACCAAAGACCAGTGGTCTTTCCAATGAAGAGTCTAGCTAAAGAGAGGAGTTGCTACTGGGGATATTGGATGTTATGGTGTCATATGCTCCTAGTACACTGAAACAGATATAAGATTGTGGGAAAATTATTTTTAATGATAGCTTTTCCTTAAAACAGGGAAGGGGAAACTAAGTGAGGAGCCGTTGATCTTCCATTCAAATCAGTGTTTTTTAGGGTACAACATAGTATTATGAAACTAAATTAATAGCAATTTGACTAAATTAATAGCAGTTTGATTCTATATTCATTAAATTAACCCCTATTTCAATTTCTTTTTTGATCTAATTTTTTTTTCCAAGACAAAGAAATTCTATCATCCACAGTGATCCATAGTAGTACCCTGGTAACTTCAAGGTCAATATGTCTCCAAAAGGAAATTTACTTCCAGAAAGACACTTACTTATTCCAGGATCAGGGCCATAAATACATAAGTCATCTTTATAATAAGCTAAGAGTTGAACAAAAGATTACATTCTCTGCTTCAAAAGAGGAGATTTCAATGGGACCATAATATATGAACTGGTAATGGAAAATGGAAAATGAAATTGGATTGTGTTGTTTTGGTAGCCATAGTTATCAACCTTTCAATCAATTCTAGAAATTGTTCCAAGTCTATGGAAGGCATGGCCACCATATGGATAAGTGAAATCTGTAGATCTCTACAGATTTCCTATTAATCACTGTTTTCAATAACTTTGGAAAGCAAATTATTTATTACAGTTTTTCACAAATTTGATGGAAGGACAGCATAGAAAGCTGGTCTTAGAGCTAAGAAGATCGAGCAGCCAGTATGTCAGTCAATAAAACTTTATTAACTCCCTACCATGTGCAGGTATTACACATTTCAGAACAGGGGAAATGAAAATAAAAATAAAAGATACTCTCCATTCTAAAGGAACTCAGAGTCTAATGGAAGAGATGCCATGTAAACAACTATGAACAAACTACAGGATAAATGAAAGTTAATCAATAGAGGAAAAGGTTTATAATTTAAATGGATTAGAAAAGGTTTCATGAAAAAGTGGGATGTTAGCCTGGAGTTGAAGGAAGCCAGGAAAGCCAGGAGGCAGAAATTTGAAAGGAGACCATCCTAGACACAGTGAACATACAGAAAAAAATTATGCCAAGTAGGGAGATGAAGTATCTTGTTTGAAGAAAAGCAAGGAAGTTTGTGCCATTGGAAAACTGTGGGGGGGGGGAGGTTATAAGATATAAGAAAACTGGATAGGTGGGACAGGCAGATTATGAAGAGTTTTGAAAGTCAGAATTTTTTTTCTGGAGGTGATTGCAGGATTACATTGAGTGTGGGGGGGGGGAGGTAGGGGTTGACATGGTCAGACTTGCACTTTAGAAATATCACTGCATCAGCTGAGTGGAAAAGTGGAATGAAGAAGGGCTTGTGGTGGGAAGACCAACCAGTAGGCTATTGCAATACTCTAGGCATGAGGTGATGAAGACCTGTATCAGCAGTAGCAGTGCAAAAGGAGAGGAGAATGTGTGAGAGATGGTATGATGATAAAATCAACAAAGTTAGGCAACAGTTTGGAATGGGGGAGGGAAGGGGGTGGCTGGAGTGAGGAGTTGAGAACAACATCTAGATTTCAAGTCCAAGTGTCTAAGAGGATGTTGATGCACTCAACAGTAATAAGGAAGTTACATAGAAGAAAGTTACTTCTTTTTAGTAAAGAAGAAGTTAGGAAGAGTATTGGAAGAAAGAAAATAAGTTTCTTTTTGAACCAATTGAGTTTAAGATGTCAATGAGACATGAAGTTTGAGATGTCCAGTAGGCAACTGGAGATGGGAGACTGGAGATTTCAGGGAGCATAGGATTGGATAAATAGATTTGAGAATAATTTGCATAGTAATGATAATAGAATCCATGGGAGGTGATAATAACACCAATGAAATAATATAGAAAGAGGAGAGAAGAGTGCCCAGGACAGAGCCCTTCAAGACACACACAGTTAGCAGGGATGACCTGCATAGGATCCAGCAGAGGACATTCTAAAGGAGTATTCTCTTTGGTAATAAAAAAACCATGAGAGAGTACTGTCATAAGAATTTAGAGAGAAGAGAGAAACAAGAAGAGAGTTATCAACAGAACTAAAGGCTGCAGAAAGTTCAGCAAGAATTAGGAGTGAGAAAAGACCATTATACTTGGCGATTGGGTGATACAGTGGATAGAATGTCAGGCCTGGAGTCAGGAAGACTCTTCTTCCTGAGTTCAAATCTGGCCATAGACATTAGCTGTATTAGCCTGTGGAAGTAACTTAATCCTGTTTGCCTCAGTTTCCTCATCTGTAAAATGAACTGGAGAAGGAAATGGCAAACCACTCCAGTATCTTTGCCAAGAAAACTCCACATGGGATTGTAAAGAGCCAGACATAACTGAAACAAATGAACAACAGTAAATTTAGAGAGAACAGTTTTGGTTGGATGACTTCAATCTAAAATCAGATTGGACAGAGTAAAAAAGAGAATTTGAGGAAAAGAAATGGAGGTCCCTATTGTAGATGGCCTTCTCATGGAGTTTAACCACCAAAGGGAGGAGAAAGATGGGGCGATAGAGGAGATGGATAAATCAAGTAAGGGGTTTTTGAGGACAGGGAAGACATAAGCATGTTTGCAGGCCATAGAGATGCAGGCAATAGACAAGGAGAGATTGATGCTGAGAGAATAAATGATGGGGGCCAATCTCTTGAAAGAGATGGGATGTAAATGAATCACTTTTTCATGGAGAGGAACTAACCTTAGTGAAAAGAAGGGCCACATTATCTCTGAAAAGTGGTGAAGGAGGACATTGTGACATTCAGCATCTGGATGAAGTGAAAGCAATAGAAAAGAAGAGCGAGCTCGTAGACAGTGGCCTAAATTTTTCAGTATTTATCACTTCTGAAAAATATTATTTGTGTGACACTAGGCAAGTGGCATAATTTCGCAGTACTTTAGGCAACATATCTCAATACTATAAGCTGCAAATGAGGTGACTACCTGTACTGGCAGTTCTTTATACTAATGAAATCACAGGTCAAATCCCTAAGTTTGAAAATTGACCAGTTGATTTTTTTTTTATCTCTTTCAGTGTGCTTCATTTTGGAAGTATTAATGAACAGTGAAATTAAAAGGAGTCTGATAAAGAAGAGAATCAGAAATCTTGCATAGCAGTGCATTTCTTAGATCTTAGTTGTGATTCTACCATTTATTTCTATGTGTTATTGGGTAAATCGTCCATTTTCTCTAAGTTTTTGTTATCTTATTCCTTGAGTAAAGCCAGGATCAGTCTTTATAAGTGCGCGCGCGCACACACACACACACACACACACACACACACTCTCATTCCCATTTGGTGAATTCTGTTGTACATAACAGATAAACAATAGTGATGAAATAATGATGGCTTCATTCAAAAATTATCTTTAGAACCTATGAGTAAGTACTAAACCTGAAGGGCTTAAAGGATGACTAAGACATACCTGAAGCTGAGGAGATGGGACAGAACAGGAGGAATCAGCCTTCCTAGTATGACCACAACAGAAAACCCAGGGACAATCAGCACTTTAGTCCTTTACTGGAAGAGCTATAATACCAAGCACATCAAATAGAAGGGAGAAATTTAGTGGAGACTTACAGAGTCCAGCCTTGAGAAATGTATGATCGATGCTTTTTTTAAATTGTGTTTTCCAGGCAGGATTATAAGTGGTATTGATACTCTGAGAACTTGTGAGATTTTGGATAACTAGTATATTTCTAATATCTGAGAGTTTAAATATATTCTAATAAATTGATCCAAACATTATAAGAAAACAATAGAAAAGTCAACAAATCTGGTGTTCATTAGACAAATATCAAAAACAAACCTTTGCTATGATGTCAAAAGGCTTACTGGCATCCCAAATTCCAAGCTGCAGCAATTACAACTTTACAACAGTAGTCTTAAGCTACATTTGTGAACACGAAAATGAATGGAAACAGATTTGAAAAACATTTTAACAAAAGCTGGCATGATACTGATAGACATTGGTCCCTCTCTCTTAAGCAGCTATAGAAAAATTCACATTTTCCTATTAAAAAAGCAGAAGAAATTTGTTCTTCAGTGATGAGTATATTAAAGATTTACAGAAAGTTATGGAACAATGAGCCATCACTTCACTGAATAATATTAAAAGCTGACAATATACCACAAATTGTTATATGTAATCAAAAGTGTTTTTCATTTAGATAAAACCTATGAAATGGCTTTTTAAAAAGAATGGAATAAAAAGGTCTTCCATAAATAGTTTGCATAAACTTGACTATAAATGTGCTGACATAGAATCATTAAATAAGTGGGTAAATCTTGTATTTATATACAGAATGTTTTGTTTCTGGTCACTGTCCAGGATCAGATAATAACCTGTGCAACATGTTTCTATGTGGTGCAATAATGTGGCACCTACTGAAAACCTGGAAATGTAAGATTAGGTGGTAAATTATATGCCAGTTGCTCTCTCTCTCTCTCACATACACACACGTACATGCACACGCACACACATCCACATTCCACAAACATATATCCAAAATTTCCTTGAGAATTCAGTAATTTAACTTGAACTGGAATGTTATCACAGATAAAACTGTTACCCATAATATTGGCTAGACACAATACTGATCATAGAAATTTAAGAATAATGTTCTTGTAATGGATGTCATTATTCTAAGTATTCATACCTATCAAACTACATGAAATGAAATACTTCAAAAATGTAATGATTTTCCAGAAGAAAGAAAATACACATGGGAATAGGATTAGCTTTCCACCATCTCCATAATCCTGTGTATTACCAGTGAAGTTACAAAGATGCTTTCTCTGAGTTTACAGAAGGTTACAACACAATGCTTTCATTCAGTTATAAAAATTAATTACTTTATTGACCCATGAAATAGTCTGAAGAACATTAAATAAAAAATAATTATAGAAGAAGAGTGATTTATCTCAGTACAATTTTATTTGAATTCCACTAAAACATGAGAATAAGAGTGATAAAAACAGCAATGATAAGAATTATTGTAGTTGTGCCCTGTTCCCCTTCTATGCTCCATGACTAATATTGCCATCCAGGTTTAAAGTATGATCTCAATGAGTTTCAACATCCACTCAAAATCATAGCTCCCAAACCCTCACAGATCATCTTTATTAAACAAGGAGCAGATAATGCTGGTTCAAAGCAAAGACATTAAAGAGAATAGCAGAATGAGTGACAAAATGATCTCCCATACGTACGACATATAGGGTAACATAATAATGTTGGGAGAGGGGAAACAGTTCAAGAACATTTGTACACATATATGGCCAGAATGACTCTCTCTCTCTAACATTCCTGCCTAGTCCTGTGAGGAGCTCTGATACCATCTCGTGATGTCATCAGAAAAGGTGCTTTTTTTGATGACTTGGAGCTGCTCTGTTCTCTCTGTTGCGCTGCTCTTTGCTGGCATTTCAACTGAGCTGCTCTTTGATGTTGTTCAGCTACTATTTATCCTTTTCTTCTACAGGGAGGAGAAATCGAACAACTTTTATAGTACATACCCTCAAGGACTATTTAGTGCTTTCTGTGTGAGTTCAGGTCCTAGCCTTCAGCCAGCCATCTAGAGAACCCACTAGGAATTTTGATTACATTTTCTGAACCCAGTTTTCCCGTTACAGCTCAAGATCTCACAATCTAAAATTCTTCTTTGAAGGATGGCCTCAAATTACTTATAATTTCTTAATAAACCTGGGTTTCTTGGGCAGATCCCTTTCAAATCATTCCATTTAACAAAATTTGAAAGGACCTACGTGTTGTTCAGATGAAGAGGTTCTATTCAATTTCCATGTCTCTTACTGATTTTCAGCTCAGCTCAAGGGGAAGACTGAAAAATACTGGAGGGAGCTTTGTCAACATTAATGGCCTTTGCCCTATTTCCCCAGAAACAAACAAAAGCAACATATTCCCTGTATCATCATCATTATTGCTGATATTTACATAGTAATAACAGACTACATTTCTCTTTCTTCTCTTCATTGTAAAGATGTAACTGAGGCTCAGCTAAGTAATTTGACCACAGCTAAACAACTATCAAGTATTATCAATGCCATTTGAATTCTGATACCTATTCTCTATTTTTAATAATACAAAATCTCTTGCTTATTGTTCTGGAATAATTTGCCCATGAGATATTTTAATTTGATAAATAATACTTAAGTTCACACAAGTAGAAATACAAGTACAATTATGCAAATATAAGCAAGCACATTCATATTTTGTACTACATAAAATCTAAATCTGTATATCAGTAGTGATAGATAATTCAGTTTCCTAATCTTCCAAATGAAATATGTGGATGAAAAGATCTCTAATCTCATATCCTTAAATCTTTGACCTAGTGGATATGTATGGTGCTGTCCAGCTATTATATCTTATGATCCTATGAACAAGGGAATAATGTTACAGATACACATGGCCATGGTGGCATCTGAGAGTTTGTGGAAATTCTGTGACCTATATTTGAGGTTTCTCTCATTAAAAACTACAGAAGAAAGAGAACTATAAATAAAAAAAGAAACAAAAGGATATAGAAGGAAGGGAGGGAGGGAGGAAGGGAGGAAAGAAGGAAGGGAGGACAGAAGGAAGGAAGGAAGGACGGAACAAAGGATGGAAGGAAGGAAGGAAGGAGGAAGGGCAGAGGGAAAGGATGGAAGGAAGGAAGGAAGGAAGGAAGGAAGTATGTAAATATAATATAAATAGAGCCTGATTCATAAAACAATAGAAAAATGAAAAATCTTTATTGCATTTCTGCAGTCTCAAACTTTCTTCACTAATTATTGTCCCTTCAAGACTATTTTAGATGGAAGAATTTTTTAATTTACTTTTTGAGGACTAAGTTCATGTTTTATTCATTTTTATATTCCTCATTGGGCCTAGTATATTATCATGTCCATTGCAGGTGTTTTGTTGATAAGAAAACAGTTTAGAGAATCATACAGACATCTGCTACTATCTAGGTCAGAACAATAATTGCTCTGCAATAAACTTTGGTTGAAGATTTCTTTTGAACATAGATGTCATGGGTTCAAATCTAATATTCTTTGCATTATGAAACACTGACCCTTTATATCTATCTATCTATCTATCTATCTATCTATCTGTCTGTCTGTCTGTCTGTCTGTGTTTGTCTGTCTGTCTACCTACTCATCTATCTATCTATCTATCTATCTATCTATCTATCTATCTATCTGTCTGTCTGTCTGTCTACCTACTCATCTATCTATATATCTGTCTGTCTGTCTGTCTGTCTGTCTGTCTATCTGTCTATCTATCTATCTATCTGTCTGTCTGTCTGTCTGTCTGTCTGTCTGTCTGTCTATCTATCTAATTACCTACCTACCTACCTACCTACCTGTCTATATGTTTTGCATTTAGCTACTATCTGTCTCCTTGTAACTTTTACCTTTTCCTACTGGTTTGGCCTTTTGAGAGTTAATCATTAAAGTTCTAACCTGTTGGGGGGGCAGAGCCAAGATGGCAGCATTGAAGCAGGAAAACACCACAGCTCTCACATGGCCACCTCAAATATCTATAAAATATGACTTTAAACAAATTTTAGGACTCCAAAACTCACAAAAATACACCTCCCTTTGAAGGCAGCTTGGCAGGTACTCATCCCAGTATTGAGAGCTGAAACCAGTACAGCCCAAAACCACAGCTTGGCCCCGGGGAGATCAGGAGGAGCAGGACAAAGTGCAGCTGGAGCCTTCAGGGGAACAGATCAACAGCAGCTGTGGCAGTTTCCAGATTTATCAAGCCAGAAGAAATAAGGATTAAGTGAAAGGTCAGTGGGACTCAGCCTAAATTTGGGGGAGAAAAGCAGTCTAGCCAAACTGCCTCCGGGGCAAGGAAGTGGCAGAAGCAGTGGCCTTGCAGGGGCTTCCATCTGGCTGCTTCAGAGCACCTGGCCTGTAGACTGCAGGGGGACCAAGTGATCATTCAGAGGCCATGTGCTCTTGTGTTGAGCGGCCTGGATCTGGACCATGGTCTTGGGTGGTGGTCCTTGGGAGTGTTTTCAGTGAACCAAAGCTGGTGTGGGCTACACCAGACTCCTAATAGCTCTGGCAGCTGTGAAAATCCCAGAGATTTGGGACAGAGCTTTTCTCCTTGGAAGCAGAGTTCCACAGAGCTAAAAAGACAAGTAATTAATTGGCAACTTGAGCAGGAAAAGGAAGCAAAATAAGGACAGCAATAAAGTCCTAGAATCCTTTTTGGGGACAAAAAGGCTCAAAACATGGAACAGGAGGAAGACAAAACAGTCAGAACTCCCACACCAAAAACTTCCAAGAAAGATGAAGACTGTCTAGAAGCCATAGATCAGCTTAAGAAGGATTTTAAAAACCAAATACGAAAAGTGGGGGAAATATTGGGAAGGGAAATGAGAATGATGCAAGAAGATTATGAAAAGAGAGTCAACAACCAGACTGAAGAAAATAATACCTTAAAAATTGATTAACTCAAATGGCAAAAGAGGCCCAAAAAGCCAATGAGGAGAAGAATGCCTTAAAAAGTAGAATTTTCCAGATGGAAAAAGAATCTCAAAAGCTTTCTGAAGAGAATAATTCCTTCATAATGAGAGTGGAGCAAATGGAAGCAAATGACCTTATGAGAAATCAAGATACTATAAAACTGATCCAAAAAATATGAAAAAATAGAAGACAATGTAAAATATCTCCTTGAAAAAATTACTGACCTGGAAAATAGATCCAGGAGAGACAATTTAAAAATTATTGGTCTACTTGAAAGCCATGATCAAAAAAAGAATTTAGCATCCTTCAAGAGATTCCCAAGGAAAATTGCCCTGATATTTTAGAACCAGAGGGCAAAAAAGAACTTGAAAGAATACACCAATCACCTCTTAAAAAAGATCTTCAAAGGAAAACTCCTAGAAATATTATGAAGAGTTTCCGGAGTCCCCAGATCAAGGAGACAATATTATAGTCAGCAAAGAGGAAGCAATTTGAATTCTGTGGAAACACAGTCAGGATAACCCAGGATCTGGCAGCTTCTACATTGAGGGATAGATGGGCCTGGAATATGATATTCCAGAGATCAAGGGAGCTAGGATTAAAACCAAGAATCACCTAGCCAGCAAAATTGAGTAGAGTTTTACAGGGGAAAATATGGTCATTCAGTGAGGTGGAGGACTTTCACATATTCTTCCTGAAAAAAAAACAGAACTGAAAAGAAAATTTGACACTCAAATACAAGAAGCATGAATAGGCAAGCATGGAAAAGAAATCATATGGAAACTTATCAAACTTGAACTATTTACATGGAAAAACGATAATTGTAACTTATGAAACTTTTCTCAGTATGAGGATAGATGAAGGGAATACAAATATATATATATATATGCACATATACATACACATCTGTCTATATAGGGGGTATATGGGTGTATGGGTGTGTATATATATATATGCATATGAATATCTGAGTATGTGTATATATGTGTACATAGATGGCACAGGATCAACTTAATAGGAAGGGATGATACTTTAAAAGGTGAAATTCTGAGGTGAAAGAGGATTAGAATGAGAGGAGACAGGGGAGACAGAATGAGGTTAATCATCTCATATAGAAGAGAAAAGAGATAATTGTTACAATGGAGAAGAAGAACAGGAAGGCA
>CM053594.1:247438177-247461305 GCA_028646575.1 Pseudocheirus occidentalis
GGGTGATGAGGGAGGAAGGGAAAGAATCTAAAATGTAAAGTTCTATAATCAAATGTTAAAAATATATATGTACAAAAATTATTATTAGTATTAACTACATGCAACTGGGAATTAAGATATACAGGCACTGGGGTAGGAAACCCATCCTGCCCTACCGGAAAGTTAGAGGGGCTATGGGGTAGGACATAGGAGGGAGCAGATTAGAGGAGGGGCTTTACAATGGGTTTGCTGTTTTGGGGTGGGTGGTAGGGGAAAGATGGTGGGGGGAAATTGTAACTCAAAATCTCGTGGAAATGAGTGATGTAAAGAAGAAAATAAATAAATTCAGAGTGGGGGAAAAAAAACTTCTAGCCTATTATATATGAGGAAGTCCTTCAAATGCTTAAAAACAACAATTGGGTCCCTACTTCCTCTTAAGTCTTTTTTTTGGCCAGCTAAATATATCAGTCCCATCAACTGATCTTATTATAGCAGGATCTTGAAGCCTTCCACATTCTAGTCACCTAAATACTCTCTAGCCTATTAAGGCACTTCCTCAAACTTGCTGCTAAAACTGTACACATCACTCCAGACATGGCTGGAACAGAGCAGAAGACAGTCTGATGATCTCTTCTCTTTTTGAACACTATTCCTTTCTTTAAAAATCAAATTTAAGATCACATTCATTTTTTTTACTTCACTAACTCACTGGTGTTATTGTTTTCAGTCTACTAAAAACTTGTAAATCTTTTCCCAAGGAACTCTTATATAGATATTACTTTCCCATTTAGTGTGTGACATTGATTTTTAAGCAAGTATAAATTTTACTTTTATGTTGATTTTTTTTCTTATGAAATCAGGCCCAACATCTTACTTTGCTATCTTCTTTATTTTTTTAGGGGGTAAGGGAGGGCAATTGGGTTTAAGTGACTTGCCCAGGGTCACACAGCTAGTTAAGTGTCAGGTGTCTGAGGTCAAATTTGAACTCAGGTCCTCCTGACTCCAGGGCCAGTGCTCTGTTCACTGCACCACCTAGCTGTAACTATTATGTTCTTTTGGGAGCCTGACACTGCCTTCCCACATGTTAATTGGCATTATCCTCTACAAATGTATTAAGCATGAAATCTATGTTTTTATCCAAGTAATTGTAGCATAAAAGAGGTATGGATCATACTCCTTTTTGCTTCCTTAACCTATCCAATTTGCTATTGAACCATTAAGGCCTACTCTTAAAAAATAGTTTTTCATCTGATTCCAAATTCTTCTAGTATTAGCATAGTTTAGGCAAATCTCATCTTTTGTATTGTACGTTTTTATCAAATGTATTATTGAAATGTAAATGAACCATAATGACTACTATATAAATTGCTATTATATAAATAAATGTAAATAAACTTTACTGCTGCAACTGTAACATTTGCCTCATTGTCTCCACGTTCTCATGTTACCAGTCACTTTTCAGTGCCTTACAATCTAATGTCTGATTTCACCATTAGACTGATACAGTTCCCTCTTCTACATCATGATTTTCCCCATGGCGGTTTCTCTATATTGTGAGTCAGAGTGAGAAATTAAATGGAAATTTTGGGGGGGGAGGTTTGCAGATGCCTCATATAATATGTGATGGCGAGCATATGACCCAGAAAAAAGTTTAAAAATTAAGAAATGCATAAAATATATGTATAGTATTTCATAATATCAAAATAATTTATCTTTTAATACCATAATAATTTAGACTTCTTCACTGGTACAAAGGGAGGGCCAAAAAGTTTATGTGGATTTTCCAGATGGGGTGGGGGGTTGTCATATCCTTAACCCTTGCACTATGGAAGGGATAACTGTATTGCTCTCTACAGAGGTATTAATGACTCCTTAACTGTTAAATAATAATACCAGAGGTTCAAAATCCATGAACCCTTTCACAGTTCTAATAAATTGTTTTTCCTCTGAAGATTTTTTTTTTTGCTTTTTTTTTTTGGAGGGCAGTTGGGGTTAAGTGACTTGCCCAAGGTCACACGGCTAGTTTTTTTTTTGTGTTAAGTGTCTGAGGCCGGATTTGAACTCAGTGCCCTATTCACTGCGCCACCTAGCCGCCCTGAAGATTTTTTTTTAACAACAGTTACTTTCCCCCTCTTCCTAAATTTCCTTCCCTCTATGCTTTTCATTGAAAGTATTATCCCCTGGTTCAATTCAGTTCAATGTATTCAAGTGTCATTTATGTATCAAGTCTATCTTTTGAGAATATGAAGATAGAAAAACAATAGTCCTTGCTTTCAATAACTTGCATTCTAGTAGGAAGAAATGAAATGAACATTGAAAATTAGTTACAAAATATTTGAGAAATAATTCCTAGTAGAAGTTCCAGTAACTGGAGACATCAGGATAAATTTCTTGCAAGAAGTAACATGAGGCAATCTTTGAAGGAAATTAAAGCTTCTGTGAAGTGATGGTGAATGTAGAGGGCACTCCAGGCATGTGGGACAAACTGTACAAAGGCTTAGATTTCAGGTGGGAGGAAAGGGTTAGTGTCAAGTTTGGAATATGTCAAAGAGACCATTTTGTTTGAAAAGTAGAATATGTGAAGAGGAATGTTCAATAAATCTAAAAAGGGAGATGAGAATCAGGTTGGGAAGGGCTTTTAAAGCTAGAGGACTTCATATATTTTGTGCTGGAGCTTCTAAAAAGAGGATTGAAATGCTTGCACTAGTGTTTTAGAAATATGAATTGTACAGGTACATGGAAGATGGATTTGCAAAGGTAAAGTCTGGAGGTAAAGGAAAACTCAGACATTATTTCAATATATAGGCAAGAAAATCTGGCCTTAGACACTTAAGACTTACTAGCTGTGTGACCTTGAACAATTGCCCTGCCTTCCCTCTCCAAAAAGCAAAAAAAAAAAATTATACGTGTGTGTGTGTGTGTGTGTGTGTGTGTGTGTGTGTGTGTGTGTGTGTGTGTGTAGGCAAGAGCTAATGAAAGCCCGGATTAAGCTTGTGTCTATGTAAGTAAAGGGAAAGATTGACAAGATATTTTGTATAAGTATGATGTAAAAGACTTGGAAACTGATTGCATATGAAGGGTGAAAGAATGAGGACAGTTAAGGATAATTTGGGGGCTCTGAATCTCACTGAAAGGAAGGATAACAATGGTCCTAACATAAATAAGAAAGTTAGAAATGAAATAGAATTCTTACCTTGATAAATATGGAGTCTGTATTAAAGGACTGTGTATATAGTCTTTTCCTATTCATTTATCATCCCTGAAACATCTTTTAAACCCTTATTTGTATAAAAGATATCTATAATATTGTAGATATTTGCATTAATTCTGGTCACAGCTTAAATTTTATTTCAAATGACAGCAATTTATCCATGCATTTGAATTATGCAAAAATGAACCATTATGCACAGAATAAAATTGTTTTCAAATATATGTAAAATGCTGTATAAAATTAGTCCTTGAAAAAAATATTAGAATAAAAGAAGTATATGTCTTTCTTAGTAGACATGGTTTAAAACTATGATATTCTCAATCAGCATACTGATGCATTTTAACTTAAACTAAATCCTTAATTTCATCCAAAATAAAATATTTAAGGGAAATGAACATTGTGCAAAAATAGCTTATCACACATACACACACATATGTGCACACAACTTCTGTGATCATCTAAGAAATTATTTGAAATGACCTCTCAAAGTCATCAGGTAAAATGAATGAATTTCATTGAGAGACAGGAGTGTCAATGAAGTTGGGCCATCAAGATTATAACATCAATCACATTAAGTATTTAAAGTATAGCATCTATTCCTTACATAAACCCTTAAACAAGCTATGCTACTCCATATAATCCGTGTCCCTGAAGGAGTTAAATTTCATCATGACCTGTGGAACAGAAGAGTCAATGGTGATAGCCAAACCCTACTTTGTTTGGATGAAAATGGCCTTGCTCAAGCTGAGAATTATTTGCTCTGATGGGGACACAAGCACCCAATGTTGAAGGTCAGGAAATTTTGCTTCTTCAGCAAGAAGCTGAAAAGGTACCCTCATTGGACAGGGTTATGTGTCAGACTATGGGTTACATATGAAATGGGAATGGAGAAGGAATTCATCTTTAAGATCATCTTGTAGGTACTAATTCAGTTAAATCCAATTAAACATATTTAAGTCCCTTTTATAAGGCAGTATGGTAAGTACTGGGGATTCAAAGGCAAAACAAATTAAACAACAACAACAAAAACAAAAAGGGTTCAGAGGAATAAATAGCCTGTCAACAGATAAAATGAAGAGAGGGAGGGTACTTACAAAAAGAGTGATTAAGAAAGGGTAGCCTTGACAAATTTGAAAAATAAAAAGTAGATTTGTTTAGTTCTAATGTAGAATACATGTCTGATAAATTTCGAAAGGTAAACTGGAATAAAAATCATAATGAGTTTTAAATGTCAAGTGAATATTTTTTATTCTATCCTAGAAATAATACTTTTGACATCAAAAGCTCTTGATAAGAAGGATGACATAGTTATATGTGTTTTAGGAAGATATATATATATATTTTACAACTGTGTGGAGTGCAGATTAGAGTGAGAGACATCAGAATCAGGGAGAACAATAAAAGACTGTAGCAGATGCTGAGTCAAGAATTAATGACGAACTGAGTTTTCAGATGAAGAAATCAAAACTATCTATAGGCATATGAAGAAGTGCTCTAAATAACTTTTAATTAAAGAAATGTAAATTAAAAGAATTCTGAGGTACTACCTCCCGTCTATCAGCTTAGCTAACATGAGAAAAAAGGTAAATGATGAATGTTGGAAAGTATGTAAGAAAATTGGGACACTAATGCATTGCTAATGGAGTTGTGAAGTGATCCAATCATTCTGGAGAGCATTATGGAACTATGCCCAAAAGTAAACCAAACTGTGCATACCCTTTCATCCAGTAATACCCCTACTAGGTCTGTAACCTCAAGAGATTAAAAGAAACAATGGAAAGGGTCAACATGTGCAAAATATTTATAGCAGCCCATTTAATAGTGGAAAAATATTGGAAATTGAGGGGATGCCGATAAATTGGGGAATGGATGAACAAGCTGTGGTATATGAATATAATGGAATGCTATTGTGCAATAAGAAATGATTTCAGAAAAACTAGGAAACACTTGTAAGAACTGATGCAAAGTGAAATGAGCAGAACAAAGGGAATATTGTACATAGTGTCAACAATATTGTTTGATGATTGACGATGAATGACTCAAATCTTCTGAATTAGTAATGGAAATTTGAAGATCTTCCATGCCCCTTAAAAGGCCAGATGTAATCACATGGAGCCCGATGTGGGGAGGAGCAGAAAAGGGTGGAGCAGGAAGGAGCAGGAGAGCCAAAACAGCTGGGAGAAAGCAGCATAGAGACAGAGAAGTTAGTATGAGTGAGAGAGGGGCAATTTTGCTTAAGGAGGCCTGTTTTGTTATGAAGTCCTTATTTCCAAAGGCTCAGAAATGTTGATGTTCACTGCATTGCTTATGTGTACCAACTTCTTGGTTACTAAAATTAATTTGTTTTTCTAGTGTTGGGATTTGGCTTTCAAGTGTTTGAACAAATGTTTCAGTTCTGTCTTTCATGTGGACAGTCTGTTAAATTTTGTGATTCACAACTACATCATCATATTTGTAGCCCCTGTAGGCACTGTGAATATTGCATTGGTGTCATGTATTCTCAACAGCACAATATTTCAAGACTAGTAGAAAAGGACTCACAAAGGAAAATGCTATACAGGTAAGAACTGATGGGCTCTGAATGCAGATCAAAGAATTTTTTTTCACTTTATTCTTTTAGTATTTTTATCTGTTTCTTTTTTCACAACTGTAACTAATATGGAAATATTTTGACAAATATAGTACAAACTATATCAAATTGCCTAAAGGAGGGAGAAAAATTTGGTATTGAAAATCTTGTTAAAATGAATGCTAGAAATTTTCTTGACATGAAACTGGGGAAAAATAAAATACTATTTAATAAAAAAAAGGAAGGCCTGTACTTGAGGAGAAGCTATATGAATATAAATAGAGGAAAGATGAAAGATAAGCTGTGGAGATGAATAAACAAGACTAAACACTTGATTAAAATGAGCTGTGTCCCAAGAGAGCAATTCAAGTTCAAGGATGACTTAGAATTTATATGATCTATAGAGGACATTCTGATAACTCAGGTTCAGGATTAGAATGAATGAGATGCTCTATATTCCATCCAACAATCATCAAAAGGAAGTTTGCTTGGCCATAGAAGGGAAATTACTTTCACAGCAGGGAACACAGGGCACAGCCTTGATTGAACCAGGTGTAGATATCCTGGGCTAAAATTTATCATGTTGCTGGAGGGCAAGAACACCAACTCTTAATGTACTGGCAGTTTTTATACTCAGGTAATCAAAAAGCTATATCAGTGGACTAAGCCTTAGCAACTTGAGTCCATTAAATATTGAGGAGAGGTTAAAGGAAAACCAAGGTACTATGTGTAATAGGTAGTCAATGAGAGCCCAGTCCTGAGAGCATGCATGATATTCCATGCCCAGTTCCATCCAGCATGTGAAAGTTTAATGTGGTTAATTCTGGCTACGAATGACTGAGGCTGCTTCTGTGGGATGACAAAGGGTCTTCTGACTGGCTGAAGAGCTATAAGAATGTAGGATTTTGGAGAGGAGGAATTGAACGAAGAATTGAGAAACCCTTCCTTCAAAGGTTTTTGTACTTTTCCTCCCTGGTGGCAAGCAATGTAGAACCTGCCATTAGATTCTGGAAAAGAGAGAGGCAACAGTTGGCCTCTCTCCTGTGTGGCCTCCTGTCTGCAAACACATGGCACCTCTCTGTCTTTTGTATTTTTATATCTTTCCTGACTTTACTTGTGTTGAGTATATTGAGAGGGGCAAATCTGGGCAATTACTGAGACTTGGAATTCAGTCCAAAGTAGCACACATCCCAGTGTCAACAGGAGCCCAGAGAAGTAGCTGAATACTATGAAGAGCTAACATAGCAAATTAGTGACCTCCATAAATATATTCTAATAAAATACTGGAGTAAAGCATTCTATTTTCTTCCATTCTTATAGTGGATGCTAAGCTTAGGCTAAGTGTTTTAGAGATCTAACATATTGCCCAGCAGCAGATCAACTTAGCAGAAAAGAGAATGTGCCCTGCTGAGACTCAGCCTAGTTGAGAAGAGATACACCTCTATTATCACAGATGACTTGCTCCAATGAAAACTTGTGGTCTCAAATAGGGGAGAAAAGAACTCCTAGAACCATCTGTCACAAGTTGAGTCCTCACAACCATGAGAGACATGACATTTGTGTGAAGAGTAACCTTGATAGACTGGGCTCCTCTCAGCAATACAAGGTTGGAAGACAATTCCAAAAGATTCATGATGGAAAGGGATATCCTCATCCAGAGAAAGAACTACAGAGCCTGAATGCAGATTGAAGCAAAATACTTGCTCTCTCCCTTTTGGCTTTTGTTTTCTTTTGTCCCTTCTTTCTCAATGTTCACTCCACTGGTTATAACCCTTCTTTACAATTTGACTAATGTTTAATGCGAAGGTATTTGTAGAACCTATATTTGATTGCATGCCACCATGGTGGGGCAGGGAGGAAGAAAGTGAGGGGGAGATGATTTGGAACTTAAGGGATTGTGGAACTGAATGCTGTAAACTAAAAGTAAATACGTATTTAAAAAAACACTACAGAATTGACCTTAGAAGGCTGCAGTAAGGCTCAGCTGAGAGGATACCTATGAAATATTTTGTGAAACTTGATACTATATGAAGGACAGTTCTGATTATTATTATTAATTCCATCAGCAAACAGTTTTAATTTGTGTATCTCAGTAACTATATTCAGTCATAATCTATGTTTATTTATTGTGTTTTCCAGTTCATTTGATTTTAGCTACTTGCCACTAGCTCTTAGAAATTAATTAACAGTTGATATCATTCCTACTTAAAGTACCTAAAGATGCTTATTAAATTAATCAAGATAAATTACCTCAATCTTATTTTCCTGAAATGACTAGAATGTGCAAAAAATATGTTCACATGATATATATGTGTACATTGTATAGTATATACTTTGCAAGGTGCATGTGAGTCATCAAATTTGAAACTTCATATTAATATGATGACTTAGGTGGGGAAGTTAGTATTATTCCATTTTTCAGATGGAGAAACAAGACCAGAGGAACTAAGTGAGTCAAACATATTATATTTCTATTTGTTACTCCCATTTTGCTTAGTATAGAATAGTAATAAACATATTCTAATAAAATATTGGGATAAAACATTACAATTTTTCCATTCATAGATTGGATACTAAGCTTAAGCCAAGTGTTTTGGAGACCTAACATATTGCCCAGTATATAATAAGAAATATATGTGCATTGAGTTGATTTGCATTATTCAAATATTGGTTCCTTTTCTTCATTATACTTTTTATTTATAGATAATTTTAGTCTCCACTAGAGATTTCCTATGGATTTCAGATTTTTCAAGAAGTGACACTTTTATTATTTCTCTGGCCAAAATAAATTCCATAGGCAAGAATTAATGAAGGAATAATAGATATTTATTATGTAATATATCTACTATAATTAGAAATAAAATTTTAATTTCTCCCATATCCATAGTATTAACACGTCTTTAAAATGAAGGTTATGTGATTGTTAAAATTGCTAATCACTTAGTCAGGTCCATTCCATACTGAAATGTATGAGAGAACTCTTTTATTACAGTTAAATCAATCTCAGTTATACTAAAGATCATGCATGTGTATATTCATGTGTGTGAGTTTCATAGAAAACAAGGAATTATATTTTGCAACAGCTATTAAATCCTTTGAATAATGTTCTTATGCCACCTGCTCAGGAGGAAAAAATGCAAATGAATGAGATATTACACAAACATGAGTCAAAGCAAAGCTGTTTTATTTTATTTTAAGATTACTATGCTACAATGCTTCACCTAGTGCTTTGATACCTAGAATATATTATTTCTTATTTTTTCTTGCACCATTAGACCAAATTCTCCTCTTCTCTTGTTCATATCTCTCCTACCTCATTTATGGAACAAGCTAGAGATAGAAGTAGTCTGGGATAAACCCATGGAGTGAGTCCTTCTTTGGCTTTGTAATGTCTAGGAGGGGAGGACAGGGGCCTCTCCTGAGGGATGATTCCTCAGTGATGCATGTGAGAGCCCTCAGTGCTCTGCTTACTCTAAAGGCTAGGAGGCTTATGGGACCATGAGATCAGTCTAAGTAAAGAAGCAATTATGATTAGGGGAATTCTAGGAGAAGACTTTGTAAAGCTTATTAAGCCTGTGTGGATCTAATGTGAATGCTATGTGGAAGTAAGAAAAGTATTTGAACAAAAAATGATGTGAGAAGGTGTTTAATGATAAAGTTCTACCAACAACATGAAGGGTAGAGTAGAATGAAGAGACCAGTCAGAGAAGATGTTGAAGTAATACAAAGTCAGGGAGACTATAGCTTAATCAAGTGTGGCAACAGTAGGGTTATGGAAAAAAAACAGAGTACTCTACAAGGGCTTATATGGCTTGGTCCCTGATTAGGCTGGGGTTAGAAAAAAAACTATCTTATGAAGGACTCACAGGAAGGACTGAACCTTCTCTAACTTTTTACACTATCATCATCTTAGTTCAGGTTTTATAAAGAGATTCCTGATATGTTACAATACCTTCCTAATTTTACTCCCTACTCCTTTGCAATCCAATTTCCACATACTTGCCATATAACTTTCTATTATGAAGAGGCATCTAAGTAGTACGATGGTTTGAGTGCTGAACCTGTGTGACCTTGGGCATGTCACTTAACTGCTTCCTGTCTCAATTTTGTCATCTATAAAATGGAGGTAAAGCTGCACCCTAATATATATCATCATGACTTCCCCCAAAACAAGATAATCAGCCTTTTTAATGCTTGGGTAGACATGTTGTAACTAGTCCCTGCAGATTAAATTCAATAACATTTGAGAAAGGACAATTCCCCAAGCACCTCATAGGACTTTTAGTGTCCCGATGACAGGATACACACAGCTTTGCCTGTCTCTGGGATACTGAAATTAATGCTCATTCAAGAGAAGAATGCAGGTATGATCATGTCACTCAATGCTAAAAAATAAAAAATCCCATGACACCTCATTGCACCTAGGATTCGATACAAACATTTTGGCCTGCCATGTAAGAAAAATCTTCAATAATCTTGTTTCCATGCACCTTGAAAAATTCATTTCAATCTATTTTCCTCTTTTCATTTTTTGTTTTAGTGAAATGACTTATTGGTATAGCTATTACCCAAACTTGATTCATTATCCCTTAGTTCTGCACACCTATACAAGCCATTATCTAAGCTTGGCATGAACTCTTTCTTCATTTCTACCTCTAAGAAACTGTTGTCTTCCTTCAAAGTTTGACTCAGGTGACCAACTCCCTGTAGCCTCTCCTGGTCTCACTAGCTCTTGGTACTCTCTTCCTGTTTATCTTTGTACATAATAAATTGTTTACATGCTACTTATATAACTTTCCCCACTAGAATGTTAGCTCCATGAAGAAAATTGGTTTTTTGTTGTTATTTTTTTTCATCTTGAACTTGCCACACACAGTCTTAAAAATAATAGGTGGATTTAAAGCCACAAGTGTTTAGTAATAATACTGTTTATTGGTTAAATTGAATTGAACTGAATTGAGAAGCAAATTGTAATAGGATAGTTCCAGATATATAGAGAGCTAGAATGAATAGCAATGAAATGAGTGGAGGTGGGAAACCATAGAGTAGAGATCAGAGTTTCCCAATATTGGAAATAGTCATTCTTTTACAGACTTTTTAATTATAGAGAAAGGGTTTGAGAAGAGAAGTAAAGTCCATATCCCAAGGCTACATAATGAGCTTTGGAGATAGATGAAAGGAACATCTAAACAAGGAACATGAATGTAACTTATTACTTTCAAAGGATGCAGGCAAGCATGTGAGTTTTAAGTCTGATTGAATGCCAATCAGTCTTGTTTGCCTAATTTCTTCTAGTTCTAATCAAACATAGAACTTCTTCAGCCATTGTGTTCTTTATTGGCCTTCATAGAATCTGAGCCAATTGGCTTATTCAAATTCCTGTCAATTAGATCATTCTCCATAATGTCCCTGTATTTATTAACTTCAATGAAATTTACCGGTCTATGAAAAAAATAGGAAAGTTTTCAAAGGAAATGTCTGTAAGACTTAATGGCTGACAGCATATGTGACTGAAGGAACGGAATGGTTCAAAGATTATTCATAGGATCATGGTATTTGGAACAAGAACAAGAAGGCGTCTTGGAGGTCATTTAGCCCAGCCCCTTACTTTTTTGTTGAGCAAACTGAGGCCTAGATACTTGAAGTTGCTTATTCATGGTCACTTATAAAGAAAATAATAAAAGAAGAATTTAACCCAGATCCTGTGTCCAAATCCAATGTTCTTTATAGCACACTACACTCCAGCTTTCACTTAATACATAAAAACAAGGTGTTGAGAATCATTGACTATATCTAAATAGTAGCATCACAGAAATACATTTGTTTGCTTTCTTACAAAAGGAAAATAATCCGTTAAGTTATATAAATTCTTCACACTGTATTTATATGAGAAAGACTTGGTGCCTGACCTCAAAAAGTTTACACTTTAAGTTGTAAAGGCATGGACAAAATGCAAACATCATATGATGTGTTTATATAAAACATGTTAATATGAATGTCCCCTTTCATGGTAATTTAAGGTCTGAGAAAAGAAACATCACATTCAAATATAAAATATAAAATGTTAATATAATTATGTTGCAAATATTTAACAAGTGACTAAAGAAAGTGGGATACATAAATATCCATTATATACATATATATTAAATATACTTTTTTTCTTTTCTTACGACTTTCTCATAAGTTATTAGGAGACTCTATGATATTTGAAAGGTGAAGCTAGGTGGCATAGCAATAGAATGCTTGGCCTGAAGTCAGGAAGACACAGGTACAAATCTGGCCTCAGATACTTAGTGGGTGTATCAATAATGCAGGATTGACAATGCCTACAGTAACTATAAGTATGCTGATAAGGTTATTAATCACAAAATGTAACAGGCTCTCCACATGAGAAATATAGCTAGAACACTTATTTAAATACCAGAAAACTGAGTGCCAAAACCAGAAAGTCAAAGCCAACACAGTAGTTATGAAGTTGGCACATGTAGTTAAAGTTGTAAACACCCTCATTCTCAAGCCTCCAAAACAGGAAAGGCGACCTCAGGCAAATATCCTCCTCTTCCCACTCACGACAACTGCTCAGCATCCAGGCAGCTTGCTCCCAGCAGCTCCAGCTCCCCACAGTTCCTGTCCCTGGAGGTCCTCAGCAGGAGTCCTTAGCAGAGATTCTGGCTGGCTCAAAAAAAGGAGTTTGCACCACAGCTGCTGCCTCTGCCGCTGCTTCCAGTCACCACAGCACAGAGGCTAGCTTGGCTCTGCCTTTTTCTTGCTCCACCCCTTTCTGCCATGTCATCAAGTTCAAGGGGCGTTGAAGATCTTCAAATCCCAGTATCTTTACACTAGGTTATGCGACCCTAGGCAAATAACTTAACTTCTGTTTTCCTCAGTTTCTTCCACTATTAAATAGGGACAACTAGTGAATAGAGCACTGGCCCTCGAGTCAGGAGGACCTGAGTTCAAATCCAGCCTCAGACACTTGTGACTTTGGGCAAGTCACTTAGCCCTGGTTACCCTCCAAAAATCAAAAATAAAAGAAAGAAATAAAAGATCAGGAAAACACAGAAACAAATTTTTTTTTAAAAAAATGGGGGGAGCTGGAGAAGGAAATGGCAAACCATTTCAGTTTCTTTGCCAACAAAACTCCACATGGGGTACTAAGGGTCAGACATCTCTTGATAAATTGAACAATGACATTTAAAATAAGCAATACAAATAAATGTACTCAAATTTTGTAACTACTAGAATTTATATAGCACTTTCTGAGCAAATATATGATTTATCCTTACAATAACCATGGATGTCAAATGCTATTTTTATCCTCACTTTATAGTTAAACACTCTGAGGAAGAAAGAAAATTGATTTGCTGAGAGTCACACACAAATATTTGAGATAAGATTTGAATCTGAGACTTTCTAAATCTAGGCAAAGCACTCTATCCACTGTGCCACCTAGCTTCCCCTGAGACCAGGTGGTCATATGTAGCCACATCCCAGTCTAAGTCATCATATTTTAATAGGAATTTCAAACCAGAATAGAAATTATCTAAGATATTCTTATTTGTTAAGATGATCATTTCTATAAATTCTGAAGATTCCGTAATTGCCTAAAATACTGTCTCTCACCTCTTTCTAGAGAACAGATTTTAATGATGCTGATAATATTCTGAATCAGACGCTGCAAATGAAATATCCAGTGAACTGCTAAATACTTTCTCATTATCCATCTAATATCCTTCATTTACACACCTTAAAATTTTCTCTAATATCTGACTTAATTTCATATTATAAATTTTATTTACCTGCTTTAAGAAAATTATTGCATGTCCTTTATAACATAATCTATTCCTTGAACTTAGATTTCACAATTTGGTCTCGCCCACCCAACCCGTTTGTCATTTTCCCTACTTGAGCAGCCTGGCTTTGAAATCAAGGCCTCCCCCACACAAGCTGTGCTGCTCTGCCAAGCTGTCCCCTCCACCAGTAGATCAACATGCATATTTCCTCATCCACAGCTCCAAGCAATGAGAAATGGCCTTAAACCTATTTAAAAGGAGAACGCTGCTTACAGGTATAGCTGCCACTTTAGCATTCTTAGCAACATCTGATAGTTTGAGAAATGAGAGGGATACCCAAGAAACATTGGGAGGACAGTTCTTGGAGCAAACAGTCTAGTGTGAGATGGAAGGGGCTTTGCCAAATTTTGCTTTGGGTCTCATAATATAGACTGATTTCTGGCTTTGACTAATTATTAGGAAATTTCCACATTTCCTAAAAGGAGGGTTTATATAACTCCTTCCATGCCAAAACATCATTCAGAATAGTTTCCCACCCCTGCTACAGAGGATCATATATCTAGAAGGAATATTTTTCAAACAAAGAGTAAAGTAAAGATGTTAATAGAGAAGTGGCTGGAAAATGGCAGTAAGGCAAGAGTGCTTAACTAGGAACTGATGGTCTTAAAAATTGTGGTAATTGCATGTGAACATAATTCATTTTCCTTGCAATCAGTCCTATGTATTTTATTTTATATATTTAAAATATTATACTGTCAAGTTCATAGGATTTACTAGATTGCCGCAGTTGTCCATTAATGAATCAATAAACATTTATTAAGTGCCTACTGCATGCCAGGCACTGTGATAAGTACTAGGGATACTAAAAGAGGCAAAATACAGCTCCTGCCTTCAAGGAGGTTACAACCTAGTAGGGGAAACAACATGCAAACAACAAATAAATACAAGGCAAGTTCTATGCAAAATAAGTAGGAAATAATTAACAGAAACAAGGGACTAGAATTAAGGGAAAAGAGCCCTGTAGAAGGGCTTTTAGTTAGAATTTAAATGAAGTCAGAGAAATCAGTAATTGGATCAGAGGAGGAAGAGTTTTCCAAACATTGGGAGAAAATTTTTGGAACCAAGAAGTAGATTGTCTTGATCATGGAGCAGCTTAGAGGTTAGTGTCACTGTTGTGTAAGGAAGTCAGAAACAGAGGCCAAAAACCAGCAGATTATGGTTGGATGAGGGAATTTTGGAATTCATGAACAAAGAAGTGGTACATTTGTAAGTAATGGCAAAATCAAGTGTATGTGACAGAGGTGCAACAAAAGAGTAGTTCATGGGAATGGAGAAGGTTGAGGAAGTGAGTGGTTAGGGTATTTGAGGGAAAGCCAGTCTGCTGAGTCCCCTTGTATGAGGACAGGAGTTGAGAGGAGAGAAAAATTGTGATCCAGGTACCAAATTAATTAAATGACTGACTAGGAGTCTAGGGACAATAGCTACTAGGATTTTGATTACATGGTAGATATGAATATCATGAACCACAAAGGAAGAGATGCTAATGTTTAAGGAGAAAGGTGGCAATGGGGAGGAAAGAATATTCTACCTTCTAACCTACTTTGATGCAAAAACATGACTAGGAATCTATATTCCAGAGTTTGGTTATGACTTTTTCCCCTTTGTTCCCTGAAAGTAAGTAGATTCTGGAGCTTTGTTACTACTCTGCCTCTAATTTGCCCACTCATTTTGCCTCTCATTCTGCTGTTTTCCACATTTCTCTTTTCGAGAATGAGGTGTTTAGAGAGAAAGAATGGTGGTGTTGGAATAAGGAAAGCTTAGGTTTCAATCCTGCCTCAAACAATAATAAGCTGTGTAAACCTCTGCAAATCACTTAATCTTTTTTTTCTTTCTTTTTTAATTTCAGTTTTCTCATCTGTAAAATCAGGGTAATGATAGCACCTACATAGGACTATTATGAGGCCCAATTTTGATAACTTATGCTAAGTGCACTACGAACCTCAAAGCTTTATGGAAATTCCAACTATTCTTTTTATTATCTAGCTCTTCTCATATTTAATGAAGTTCAAATAAGTATAATGATATTGGGACAATTTACTATCCTGCTGTCAGTTCTTTCAATATGTGGTAAATCATTAAAAAGCAAAACAACAATAACAATAAAAACTCTGCTTTTTGGTAACTGAATAAAAGTGTTTAGATACAAACTCATCTTCTGTAGGCTCACTGGTAACATCTTTGGAACAGTTGTAGTAGGACACATTCCAATGAAGATGATAATAATGACAATGGAAGTACTGATGTTCACCATTCTACTGCTATCATCACCATTGCAATTTTCTAGACCTTTTCTATTTAGTTATCTGTCTAGTTCTCCCCTTACTCTCCCAAATGGGCCCTTAAACTAGACCCTTCCCACATGCCATGTAAAGCTGATGCCCCGAATCAAATATTTATTATTCATAGTCTTTTTCTCACTTTTACCAAAAATTGTTTTTCTCAAATGAGTCAGTCAACAAGTATTTATTAAGTGCATATTATGTGCCAGCAAGACCATTCATATCCTCAACCCTTCCCATGAACTATTTGTCCACCCCACCTCTTCCAGGTACAAAGATGGTCATATTCATGTCTTACTATTATCTTCTTATGCTAAAATTCATTCAGTGGAAGGAGAAGGGTAGACTTTGTCTGTTAAGCCAGTGTCCCTTTACAATGATTTTCTATCACCATCATTACTTTTGCCCTGTTCGAAATAATACATTGATACACTGGGGTCATAATAACTATCAGAGAAAGCAAAAACATTAAAAAATAAAAAGGATAGACAATGAAATTACATAATGCAAAAAAACAAAGCAATATTAATAATAAACATACATGTTCCAAATAACTTAGCTTAAGAATTATAAAGGAAACATAATCTGAGCCTCAAGAAGATAAATACAATAACACAATAATAATGGGAGATTTCAGTATCTCTCAATTTTGAATAAATCTAACTGAAAGATAAAAATAAAACTATGGATTATAAATTTTACACATATGTACATATGTAAGTGTGTAGTATGTATGTATATATGTATGTTTGTATTTATTATGTATGTATTCATTAGAGAATTTGGCCTTCAAACCATGACTCCCTATAATTCCATTATTGAGGTTGTAAAAATTTCTCCTTCTTTGGTACAATGTCTTCATATCATATAGTCAAGTAAATTAGAGTTGTGTTTTTCTTTGAAATAGCAATAGTTGTTTGTTGTCCTTTATTTTTAATATTCTTAAATTATTAGTTTTCAACATTCATTGCCACAAGATTTTGAGTTACAATTTTTTCTCCCTGTCTTTCCCTTACCCCAACCCCAAAATAGCAAGCCTACTGAATACCCCTTCCCCCAATCTATTCTCTCTTGTATCTTCCCCTTCCACCCTTCTAACTTTCTCGTAGGGCAAGATGGATTTCTATACCCCAGTAGCTATATATCTTATTTACCAATTGCATGTAAAAAGCAAATTTTTAAACATTTGTTTTTAAAACTTTGGGTTCCATAATTTTTTTCCCTTGTTTCCTCCTCACCCACCCTCACTGGGAAGATAGGCAATTCAATATAGATTGTACATGTATAGGTACCCAAATCATTTACATAGTAGTTAAATCATGAAAGACTAACTATATTACTCTCCATCCTATCCCACCCCCCACTTATTCTATTTTCTCCTTTGAGCCTATCCCTTTTCAAAAATGTTTGCTTCTAACTACCCTTTCCCCCAATCTGCCCTCCCTTCTATCCTCCCCCCCGAACCTTTACCCCCTTATTTTCCTGTGGGGTAAGATGCCCAATTGAGTGTGTAGGTTATTCCCTCCTTAGGCCAAATTCAATGAAAATTAGGTTGGCCCATTCCCTTTCACCTTCCTGCACTTCCCCTCCATTGTAATAGTTTTCTCTTGCCTCTTTTTAATGAGATAATTTACCCTAATCTATTGTTCCCTTTCTTTGTCCCTTAATAAATTCCTCTCTCACCTCTTAATTGTATTTTTTAGATATCATCCCTTCATATTAAATTCATCCTATGATTTCTGTTGATGTATACATAAACATACAAATGCCCACACTCAAATATATATATATATATATATATATATATATATTTATGTACATAAATATCCTCATATATATATATATGTGTGTGTGTGTGTGTGTGTGTGTGTGTGTATGTATGGGAATATACACACACACACACACATACATATATATTCCCTTAAACTAACCTCATACTGATATAAGTCTTATGAGTTACAATTATCATTTTTCCATGTAGGAATGTAAATAGCTCAAATTTAATAAGTTCTTTTATGATGTCCTTTTCCTGTTTACCATCTTATGTTTCTCTTGCTTCTTGTATTTGAGAGTCAAATTTTCTGTTTGTAATGGTAATTAATTTAAATTTGAAGACCCCTTTTTTGTTATGTCAAGTAAGCAGATACTTAGGCAATGTGTGTGTGTGTGCATTTAAAAGGATCCCAGAGAAGCAACAGGCAGAATCAAAATTTTTACAGCTGGTGGAGGAAACAGAATTGTCCAATTTTGTTGCATATTGAATGCATGATGAAATTGAAGTTTACTAGACATCAAGGGGTGGAGGGTTTCTGTAATTTCATGATGATTGTATTTAGTGATTAATGATACTTAGTGACTGATTGCTAGATAAGTGACTGTTTAATGTAACCTATGATTGCCTCATGAGTGGAAGATGGACTTGTATTATGAAATGATTGAATGTTAAGTAAAGATGCAAACTTCCTTAGGGATAACAGATGATTATTCTTTTGTTCCTTGTTCTAAATACTGTGACCACTTTGGTGAAAACTATGAGGCCATTTTAATGTTAAGCTGTTGTGAACACTCTACTGTGATTTTCTGTGGCAAGATGTGATATTGTGATTTGCTGTGAATGTTTGCCTTGATTTGTTTTGGAATAAATGGAGTATTCACTATACTGTGCAATCAGAACTGTAAAAGCTGTTCTCAGTAGCATTCTTTTGGGAAACTGCTTGTGCATGGCATTGCACTCTTCAGCTCAGGTTTTTTCATCAAGAATGCTTGAAAGTTCTCTATCTCATTGAATAGCCATATTTTTTCCCTATAGCATAATACTCAGTTTTGCTGTGTAGGTGATTCTTGGTTTTGATGTCAGCTCCTTCAACCTCTAGAATAGCATATTGCAAGCCCTAGGATACCTTAATGTAAAAGCTGCTAGATCTTGTGTTATCCTGATTGTGTTTTCAAAGTACTCAAATCATTCCTTCCTGACTATCTATAATATTTACTCCTTGACTTGGGAACTCTGGAATTTGGCAATAATATTTCTAGGAGTTTTCTTTTAGGGATATTTTTCAAAAGGTGAATTCATTTTTATATGAATTCTTTCAATTTCTATTTTACCCTTTGGTTCTAGAATATCAGGGCAATTTTGCTTGCTAATTTCTTACAATAAGATGTCTAGGTTCGTTTTTTGATCATGGCTTTCAGGTAGTTCAATTATTTTTCAATCATCTCTCCTGGATCTATTTTCAAGGTCAGTGGTTTTTCCAATAATATATTTCACATTCCCTTCTATTTTTATAATTTGTTTGGATCTCTTTTATATTATCTTTATTTCTCATAAAGTCATTAACTTCCAATTGTTTCAATCTAATTTTGCAAGAGTTATTCTCTTCAGTGTGTTTTTGAAATTCCTTTTCCATCTGGCAAATTTGGTTTTTTAAAGCATTTTTCTCCTCATTGGCTGTTTGGGGATCTTTTGCCATTTGAGTTAGTCTATTTTTAAGGTGTTAATTTCTTTGGTGTATTTTTGTGTCTCCTTAGCAGGCTGTTGATTTGCTTTTCATGATTTTCTTGCATCATTCTCATTTCTCTTCCCAATTTTTCCTCTACTTCTCTTACTAGATTTTCAAAATCCTTCTTGACCTCCTCCATGGCCTGTAACTAATTCAAATTTTTCTTAGAGGCTTTTGATGCAAGAGATCTGACTTGGTTGTCTTCCTCCTGCTCCATGCCTTCATCCTTTTTGTCCCCCAAAAAGGATTCTACTGTCTGTTTTTGCTTCTGTTGTTTGCTCATATTGCAGCCAATTACTTGACTTTTGAGTTCTTTGCCATGGTAGAACACTGTTTCCAGAATGGAGAGAGCTATGTACCAAATTGCTGGGTTTTTGCAGCTATCAGAGCTATTAGATAGGTGCCCTCTCTACAGCCCCCACATGCTCTGGCTTACTTGTCACACACCCCAGGACCACCACCCAAGACTGCAATCTGGATCCAAGCTGGTCAAAGCAAGAGTGCTTAGCCTCTGAATGGTCACTTGGTTCCCCTACAATCTGCAGGCCAAGAGCTCTGAAGCAGCCATGTGGCAGCTGCTGCAGCCACCATGCCCCTATGGCTTCTCGTCCCAGGTGTAGCAGCTGGACAGCATTCTTCTCTCTCCCTCTGGACCAAACACATTCCACACTGACGTTTTACTTTGTCTTTTCCAATTTTGGATTGAGAAGTCTGGAAACCACTAGAGCTGCTGGTGATTTACTTTGTTGGAGGGTACTCCAGAAGGGGCTGGTTGGGACCATCCTGGGGCTAAAACCATGTCTCCCAGCCAGTGATGGGCCCTTCCTGCCAGCCTACTGGCCTTCCTACAGTGGGAGCTTTTTTTCTCTCTGTGACTTTGTGGGTTCTGTAGCTCTAAAGTTTGTTTAAAGTCATTTTTTACACATATTGGAGGAGGTAGAACCTGTAGCAGTGCGCCCAGAATTTTTTACTGAAAGAAACTCCCAACCTGCTGGATCCCAAATTGGAATCTGGCACATAGTGGAACTTAACAAATATTTCTTGATAGAATGAATGATTTAGGTACTGAATTAATATGATCTTTAGAAAAGTTGATTTTTTTCTATGATGATTTAAAACAATAACTTTTCAGGACGGGGTTCATTTGTGTTTTAACTGTGTATTCAGAAATACTATGCAAAACACACCAAGAAATATACAAAAATAATTAAGACAGCTCTTACCTCATGGATCTTATAATCTGGTTTGGGGGGGCAGGGTGCAGTGGGATTTTATGCACATGTAGTTGTGCAATATTTGTAAATACATAGAATAACTATAGAATAACATGAGATTTAAGGTGCTATGCTTGATCAGAAGAACATCAGTTCCAAATGAGGAATTAATAAAACAAAACACATTAAATAGTCACTGATTGGTACTGTCCTTATTGGCCATGTAAAGACAAAGATTAAGAAGTATACCTTCTACACAAGTATAAAAAATGCTACATATTTAAGTAAATACAGATTACATGTGTAGTAAACAGGAGCAAGTTACTTAAGCTCCCTAAGTCACAATTCCCTTATTTGTAAGAGTGTGGAAAATAAAATTGTAGTAGTATAGTGCCAACACAATATTCAAGGCTCTGATGGTGACTATGAATATGCTAGCATAGTGCTCAATCACAAAATGTAACAGACTCTCCACATAGAAGAACCAAACCATTTGTTCAGGCACCAGAATACCAAATCCCAACATCAGAAAGTTAAATCCATCACAGTAACAAAGAAGTTAATAAGTCATAATCCAGCAGGGAGCCACACCATCCTTTAGCCTTCCCAAAACTCACACTCAAAATCCTAGTTGTCTTCCTAGGTGTTGTCCTCTTTTCCCTCCAACTCTAATTGTTTTGACTTCCAGCTTCCTGTGGGCTCTGCTCCACCGGTTAGCAAACTCCTCCTACCACAGGTTCTATGTGATTACATGCAGCCTATTAGGGGGCAGGGAAGATCTTTAAAAGCAGGAAAGGTCTTCAGATTCCCTTAAGTCTACTAAGGAACAAGGAAGATCTTCAAATTGCCATTACCATTACAACTACCTACCTACCCCACAAAGTCATGTGAGCAAATCACTTTGCAAAATGTTAAATGTACTGGGTTAATATTGTTATTACAAACAGAAAAATATGAAGATGTGATTTTTGAAGGGGATCTTGTAATAATTGTGTAATTCTAGAACCTAGGAAATAAAAAAAAGAATCTGAACATTTAGAATCAAAAAAAATTCATTATCTACAATGTTGATCTGGTCCTACCGGAGGGTACTACCATAAGAATGTAAAGAGCAAGAACTAATTGAAGGACTGGTATTAGAACTTTCTACTTACTTTCTTTTAAAAAAGGTCCATCAGGGGGCGGAGCCAAGATGGCGGCATAGAAGCAACAAAGTTTGGCAGCTCCCACACAGCCACCCTAAACACCCACAGAATATGACTTTAAACAGATTTTAGAGTTCCAAGACTCTCTAAAATACAGAAAATGCATCTGTTGCTGCAGGCAGCTCAGCAGGTGGGGCTCATCACAGCAGTCTGGGAGCCGCAGTTGGCCAAGCCGAATCTATAGGAGAGCAGATTGGTTGTACTGGAAGCACAGTTCCCACATTTATCAGGCCAGAGGAAATAAGGCTAAGAGAAAGGTGAGTGGATTTTGCTAAATTTGGGGGAGAAGAGCAGTCCGGCCAAACTGCTCACAGGGCAAGGAAGCAGTGAGAGGCCAGCTGTGGCAGCAGGAATGGCTGAAAGTAGCAGCAGCCTCCACTGGCCTGCTTCAGAGCCCCTGGCCTGCAGATAGCAGGTGGGCTGAGGTATCAGGGGGGCTGAGTATTAGGGCCAAGGGCTCTTGTGTTGAGCCACCTGGATCTGGATCATGGTCTTGAGTGGTGGTCCTGGGGTGCGCTTTCAGTGAGCCAAAGTTGGGGGGGCCTGCAGCACCCCACTAATAGCTCTGGCAGCTGTGAGGGCCCCAGGAATTTGGTACAGAGATTTCCCCACCCCCCAGGAAGCAGAGTTCCACAGAGCTAAAAAAAACAAGCAGTTGATAGGCTGGCCAACATGAAGAAAAGGAAGCAGAGTAAGAACAGCAATAAAACTCTAATATCCCTTTTTCTGGACAGAAAGGATCAAAGCATAGAGTGGGAGGGAGACAACACAGTCAGACCTCCCTCACCAAATGCTTCCAAGACACTGGAAGAATGCCTAAAAGCTATGGGTCAACTTAGAAAGGACTTTGAAAACCAAATAAGAGAAGTGGAGGAAAAATTGGAAAGAGAAATGAGAATGATGTGAGAAAGTACTGAAAAGAGAGTCAACAACCTGACTGAAGAAAACAACACCTTAAAAAGCAAATAAACTCAGATGGCAAAGGAGGCCCAGAAAGCCAATGAAGAGAAGAATGCCTTAAAAAGTCGAATTTGCCAGATGGAGAAAGAGTCTCAAAAGCATTCGGAAGAGAGTAATTCCTTCAGAATTAGAGTGGAGCAAGTGGATAGGAATGACTGACATACAATTAGCCTCTCACAATTTGCCCACCATGGAGATGTGCTGTGTAATTACACAGGTACAGCCTGTATTGAGTTGCTGCTCCTCCCAGTGGGAGTGGGTGACAGGGGAGGAATTGCAAGAATCTAGTATTTAAAGCTATACAATCAAATGCAACTGGGAAATAATACATTCAGGGACAGGAGCAGGGAGCCCCTCC
>CM053594.1:247461805-247474527 GCA_028646575.1 Pseudocheirus occidentalis
GGGAACAGATTGTGGGAGGGGCCTTACAGTGGGATCAGTGTTCTGGGCTGGGGGGTAGGGGCAAAAAGGGGAGAAAATCTGTAACTCAAAACCTTGTGGAAATGAATGATGTAACCAAGAAAATAAATTAAAATTGGAAAAAAAATTATAAAAAAAACAAACCAAAAAAAAAAGACTGAAAATAGGTAAGTATTACTAAATTGTCAAATACAGCAAAAAGAGATTTATCCTGATAAGTTCAATGAAACAGATACATTCCAATAATTAAATAAAAACTTTTCATGGGTGACATCTGCATGAAATCAACCCTTCCTTCCTTCCTTCCTTCCTTCCTTCCTGTCTTCCTTCCTTCCTTCCCTTCCTTTCCTTCCTTTCTTCTTTCCTTCCTTCCTTCTTTCCTTCCTTCTTTCCTTTCTTCCTTCCTTCCTTCCCTCAAGTCATTTAACCTCTCAGTACTCTAGGCAATTCTCTAGGACAAAAAATTGAAGAGAATATGTCAACTTAACAATTTTGGGAATTTCCTTATCAAAGTTCCCTATGCCAGTGAAATCAATGGTCCAATTCCCATCTCTGATTCCATTACATCAAGTTAGAAATTAAGTTTGACTTCCTAGGGTTGAAGCTATATGAAGCATGCAAATACAAAGCAATATAATATATACTGATGTATTTTGTAGAATGATTTTAGATTTGCTTATTTTTCTCCAACAGTGCTCTAGAATATCTTCGTGAATTTTAAAAGATGCTCCTTTCCACAATATTTGCAAATATTTATATAAAATATGCACATATCTTTTATATTCCTGTTCATTGAATATAGGTCATGGACTTTTAGAAGTAAAATCACACCAAACTATTGAATGGGGAGAAATTATAGGAAAACTTGAAGGAAATTTTTTAAATGAGTTTACTATTTTTTTGTCCTATAGACTTCATGAAAGCAGTAGTGTGGTGGGGGAAGGGAGGTATAAGTTTAAGGGTCTAAGCTTAGGGAAGTAATGGCAAAGTCTAAAGAGATGGCTATCAAGAGTTTGAATCAGGTTGTGTCAAGGAAAGACTAATTTGGCAAAGTAAATATTTATGTAGGTAGCATAATTGTAATCCTTGAGACTTTTGTAAGGAGCTTTCTCAGTCTGGATTCCTTGGGAGGACAGGGAGTGTCTCCCCCAGCATCACATCTAAGAGACTTGAGGTCAAATAGACCAGTCAAAATGAAAGAAGGACATTTTTCGTTGTGCTCAGGAAGATTGCTCTGTTGGTAGTTGCTTCAGCTTTTTAGAATAAAAAATGGGTTGTGATAGCTTTTAAGTATGTGTTAGAGTATACAGTGAATCAGCAACATTTTCAAGGTTAAAAAGAAATGATGGAGGCTGGTATGGGGAAGGAGTGTCAAAACTTCACAGTCATAGGAGTTGACAAAAATCAGGTTTCTTTCTGTGGGGAGAGGGAAAATATTTAGCTATGGTTTATAAGCTCTCAGCAAAAGCATCTTTAAAAATAGAACCAGTAGGACAGCTAGGTGGCACAATGGATAGAATATGGACCCTGGAGTCAGGAAGAACTGAGCTCAAATTTGGCCTCAAACACTTGACACTTACTAGCTGTGTGACCCTGCCCAAATCACTTAACCCCGACTCCCTCCCCCCTGCCCACACACACATGAATCTATTTCTGTTCCTCGGTCACCAAGTCGAAACCCATGTTCTATATTGTTATACCCCCACAACTCCATTTTTTGTTGGTTTGCTTTTCCTGGTGAGGTGACATTTCCTCAAAACTTACAGTACAAAGGTGAATCCTCCTGCCTCACAAGTCAAAAGCAATGTAGACAGACTTGGCATAGGGGATCTTAGAAGCTGGGCATGCAGATGGAAGGATTCAAAATGTATCTAAAGAATCGGGTGATAGGGATAAAGATGAGAGAGAATAGGGGAAAAAAGTAGAAAGACTAGAGAGAAAGAAGGAAACGTAAATGCAGACTGGACAAAGGGAGTCAGAAAGAGTTTGCATTTATGTACAGCTTTGTAAATCAGTCTTATAGAGCACTTTACATATATCATCCCTTTTGATTCTCAAAAGAACTCTAGTAGGTTAAGTAGTACTTTTCTCCATTTTACATATGTAGAAACTGAGTCTTGGAAAAGGCAAAAGTAGAGAGAAATGGACATAGCAAGAAAGGATCTTGATACAGAGTAAAAGTCTGTCTGAACAAGAAGCTTATACTTTCCTGTCATAGATAAAATCTTTTTCAGAATCAGGATAGTTTTAAGGTAGGAATAGAGATGAGTAAGGGCACTTGATTAAAGGTGTGAAAAGGACACCATAATCATCGGATTCTCAAATATGCAAAGGATGAACATTGCAAATATTAGAGGATCTATGAGAAAACAGGAAACTAATGGATGGTTGGTGGAGCAGTAAATCTATCCAAAGACTCCACCTTTTAAATTACAAAATAACACTACAAGTTACATACCATACACAGACACCCATAAATATGCACACAAGCATACCCAAGCACACAGCTCATGTCTATATACATACATGTATATGCATGACTATGTGTTGCATTATGTGTGTATGTACTTTTGTATTATATATATGCACTATATGTGTGTATACATATACAAATATACAACACGCTATGTATATGTGTATATAACTGCATACACAGACATACACACATATGTACTTTTGTAGTAGTACAGAATTAGGAACAAAATGGGGTTGATGCCCATCAATTGGGCATGACTGAAAAAATGTGATTTATTAATGTACTGGAATATAACTACTGTATGAAACAACATATAAGAAGAATTCTGAAAAGAATGAGAAGACTAATATGACTTGATACAGCATGAAATAAGCAGTACTGAGAGAAAAATTTGAATGAAGGCCACAAAAGTGTAAAGAAAGCCTAGTGAAAGATTTTAGAACTTCAGTCAATCCATTAGCCCAATCATGGCTTCAGAAAGTCAATGGCAAAGCATACCTCCATAATCTCAGCAAAAAATTGTGGATTAGAAAGACAGATTGAGAGAGAAAATTTTCAGGCTGATGGGTATATTTGTTGTTCTTGGTTATTTGCATTTTGTGTAAGCGTGGCCTCTATTGGAAGATGGGTGTGGTGTGTAAGTGAAAATTGAAAGTAACACTTTGAAAATGAAAACATATTAATAAAACAGTTGAAAAGGAAAAGGAAACGGAGTCATTCCTAGAATGTAGCACTTTTAACCTAGCTAAACTCCAAATTACTAAAAATCATGTTTATCTGACAGTTTCCATGTAACACATGTCTACTAGCCTCTTTTAATAAACAAGTAGGGGAGTAATATTAAGAAATAGTGCCTTCAAGCATTTAAAAAGCATGACTGAGAAAAATTTCTAAAAAAAGACACATTAAGCATGATCACATGACCAAGAGCATTGGACATAATGAGGGGTTAAATTAGCATAGCCAATTTTTAGCTAATTGTTTCAAAAAAATTATTCATCAGCTTTGTTCTTACCTCAGATCAGTTTTGGTAAATGGACAGTCTTATTGGATTTAAAATAGCACTGGTAATGAAAACTAAGATAAAGTATTGTTTTTCATTCAAAAGTCATCCTAGGCAACTACAGTTTACATTTACCTTCCCTCATTAACATTCTTCCCACTTCTCAAACATTTATTTGTATGAACTTTTAAAAATGAGATTTGACCCTCTTAAATGATCTGAAATACTAGTAAAATTCCCAATTGTATTCAAAGATGGTTCTATTGCCAAAAGAACATCCCTCCATCTAATACAGTACTACATGTTTTCCATTTCTTATTAAATCATTTAAGCATGTAACCACTCAGACCACATATTATTTTTAAACACAATTTAAAATGGAATTTGGAACGAACTTCAAGAGAAATTATTGATCCAAAGCATTAGGTATCCAATCCATAAGCAAGCATTACAACTGTCTGCTTTGTGGAATATAACATTGTTGTACATATGGCAATTCTGAAACTGTGAACCAATACAATTCTTAGTGCTGACAGAAGTATTAATGGAGGCTTCCAGTGGCAGATGGTTTATTGTATCTATTTTCAGGTTTCTTTCCCCACTTAACAGAAAACATTGGTGTTTTCCCGACAACTGATCAATTTTGTTTTATGGTTACATTTCATTTGTGCATTATGTCCTTCTGTTCAAGAGAAAATAAAAGATGTCACTTTTATCTCAGCAGGTAGCACATTCTTGGATATGTCACTGAGGGCTGTGATTTGTGCTTACATTGCCCTGGGAATCTTTTGCTCAAAGCCAGAATATCTGATTGAGATTGAGAAGTGAGGTTTGGACTGCCAGATTGTATATCATTACAGTATATTGACTATGTCCCCACTGAATCCAATAATTTTTAACATCAAACATTAATTTTCACATTTTGCATCATCTATTTTTGTATGGAGCTGATTCTTAATTATATATTAAATATAATAAAATTGAAAAGACTTAGCATTTTGATCTACCTCCTAGACATTTTTTTAAAAAACCACAGCATTTTACATCAGCAAAAATATATGTTGCTTATACTGAGATTATAAAAGTTAAATATTTCCAAAATATCTCACGTTAAATGCTTTGATGAATTTGGGATGAAAATAAAAGGAATGAGGCATTGTGGGATGTGAAAACATGTAAGCCTTAAACTTTAAAATGTCTGCAAAAAACTTTCATGTTAATAAAATCTTACAGGCTCACATAAACACACGCATATCTAGCATGGTTATATATTTATGTATGTATGTATGTACATGCACATGTCACATTATATTATATATTATGCACATTATATTCAGTGTATTGAACCACTTCTTTTCTAGCAAGACTAGCTTGGTGCTTTCAAAATGTCGACTCATAATTATAGACATATTTAAAACAAGTATCAACTTCCATTTTTGTTAAAGTGGCATTCTCTTACAGCAGCCCTACCAACAAAATTACATACACTTGTATTGTTTATTTGTTGTTTCCTCAATTTCCATGAGAACTTGATTTTTAAAATTTTACATTATATTTCAATCCAGATCTTAAGCAAGAAAACTCTGTTCCTTTTTTAATGTGGTATTGGCAAGGGTGTCTTTTTGTGGTCTTTCCTCCTCACCGACTGGAATGGGAAAACGAAACGTTTTTGGTTGTTGTTGGGAGGCAAGTGACAGAAAGTGATATGTTAGCTTTGCCTAAAGGCTCTGGATACCATTGGAGCATGTGAGAGAGGTTTGAATAAAATTAAAGTGCTTATTAGCAAGATTTATACATGAAATAGTGTTGAATAAACATTCTTGAAGTTTCAGATGTTTTGTTGTTTTCCCACCCATCTTCTTTGTGAGGTGAATGTACAGTGAAAAGGCTAATTGCATTAAGCTTAAATCCATAACTGTTTATGTAACATGTAGTAAAAAAAGCAGAATTATATTCATTAATCTTTACATTAAGGTTTTAGGTTTCCAAAGATTTTTACTTATATTTGTAATCCTGTGATGTAGCTGCTGTTACAATCATCATCATTTTACTGATCCAGAAACTGAGGGTGTGTAAAGGTAAATAATTTTCCAAAGCACATATAGTTAGGAAACACTGAAAGCAGGACTATGGGCCTTCCTGACTCCAAGTCCAGAGGTTTATCATCATTCTGTTGTTATTCATTCATTCACTCATATCCAACTCTACATGACCCCATGAAACAAAGCACTTCAACCCTTCTATCCACTATCTCCTGAAGTCTGTTCAAGCTCATGGTCATTGCTTCCAAAAACTATCCATATCATCCTCTGCCATCACTTTTTCCTTTTGCTTTTAATATTTCCCATCATTAGGGTCTATCCCAAGGGGTTGTGTCTTCTATGTGGCCAAAGGTTTTAAGTTTCTGCTTAATTATTGGTCCTTCCAATGAATTGTGTAAATTAATTTAATTATTCACTGATTTGATATCCTTTCTGTTCAAGGGACTATGAAAAGTCTTCTATAGCAGCACAATTTGTAAGCATCAGTTCTGATGCTCAGTTTTCCTTATATGCCAACTCTCACAGTCATACACTACTACCTGAAAAAACATGTATTTAAATGAAGAGAACTTTGTCAGCGAGGTGTTGTCTCTGCTTTTTGGTATGCTGTCCAGATTTGCCAGATTTAATTTCATGGCTGCAATCACCTCCTGTAGTGATGTGTGAGCCCAAGAATATTAAATCTGACACTGTTTCCATTTCTTCCCTCTCTATTTGCCAGGAAAGTTATGGGACCAGTTGCCATGGTCTTGTTTTTTTTAGTGTTAATATGCAAGCCAGCTATTTAACTCTCCTCTTTCACCCTCATCAAGAGACTTTTTAATTCTTCACTTTCTGCAATCAGAGTGGTATTGTCTTAAATTTGAGATTGTTGATATTTCTCCTGGCAACCTTAATTCTTGCTTTAGATTCATTCAGCCTAGCATTTTGCATGATATACTCTGCATATAAGTTAAATAAATAGGGTGACAATGCGAAGTCTTATAATAATCCTTTTCCAATCTTAAAACAATCAGTTGTTCCCTGTTTGGGTCTAACTGTTGCTTCTTGACTTAGATACAGTTTCCTCAGGAGACAAAGAAATTGATCTGTTATTTCCATCTCTTTGAAGACTTAATGCATTTTGTTGTGATCCATATAGTCAAAGGCTTTTTTGGGGGGGGGGGTGCATTTTTGAGATTATACTCCAGGACTGCTTTTCTCATCCTTTTATCGAATATTAGGGCTACTCCGTTTCTTCTAAGGGATTCTTGCCTAAAATAGTATATGTAAAGATCATCTGAATTAAACCATAAATTTTTATTTTACTTTTATCTTCATTCTTCATTTAAACTAAGGAAATCCTAAAAAGATTTTTAAAAAACTTCATGGGATTTCTGGATTTCCAATATTCCAGACTGATCATGCATGGAACAAAAGGAGGAATAAGAGGTCATATAGAAATATGCTGCTTCTAGTGGCTTGACTGGCATAAAATTTCTTGAAGGACTAACTCACGAGTCTGAAATAGATTCTGAACTGAAATAACTTTTTAAGTTTTGCAATGTGTCCCACTTAAAACCAGAAATCCTTGTGGGTACCAGCTAACTTTCCTGTAACTCTGACAGAATCTTAGGTACAATTAGCTGATCATTGTTTAGCTTTGCCCATTTATGGAGTTTCCAAGGTCTCTAGCATTTGAAATTATTCCAAGGGTGCAAGGGTTATAAGCACATAGCCAGACATGTAATGAATGGGAGTGGTCAAGTCAAGTAAGCTGATTCTTGAAAAAAATAAACTCATACCCTTAGAGAGTTCCTGGAGGTAAAAGGCCAAGATCCACCACTGCATCTAGGGCCACATCCAGTCTTCTTGCTATTGGACCAGTGGTTCTCAACCTGTGGGTCATAACCCCTTTGGGAGTCGAATGACCCTTTCACAGGGGTCACAGTGGTTGCCCAAGACCATCAGAAAACACATTTTTTAGATGGTCTTAGTAACTGAGACACCACTCCTCTGTCTTCAGGTGAGTCTGGTCACATGCAGCTATGTCCACATATGAGTATTAAAAGATCACAGCATTAGAAAGGTTGAGAACCACTGTACTGGACTCTGCTGACTCTGGAGGAGTGAGGCTAATGATTTTGTACAGCTCTGCCTCACTTAAATCCATTTACTCTTAAGTCAAGACATCATCCTCATTATATTATTGGCTGCATGATCCATTGATGTACTTCTTCCAAGTCATCAATGAAATATTTAATCAGATTGGGTAAAATGTAACAAGACAGAAAATGACTTGCAGATTCATTTTTTCAGAGGCCTCGACTATCTATCTGAGCAGGGAGGTAATGCAGTGCATAGAGTAACAAGCTTGTAATCATGAAGATCTGAGTTCAAATCAGCCTCAGATATTTACTAGCTGTGTGACCCTGAACAAATCACTTAACCCTGTTTGCCTCAGTCCCTCTTCTGTAGAATGAGCTGGAGAAAAAACATGGTAAACAATTCCAGTATCTTTGCAAAGAAAACGCCAAATGGCTTCGCAGAGAGTTGTACATGACTGAAATGACTCAACAGCAAAGACTATATATTCCATGTGCTACATTGGCTGAAGTCCATATCAATTTGCTTACCCTGTCCAAGGATTTGTGTTATCCTGGATTTGGTTCTTGGTTGCTCTGTAATCCAGAGCAGGACCTCCCACCTGCCACTGGTATAAGGGAAAAACTATCATTCATTCTCAAACAGCACTGGCTGGATGCTAGACTTTTCAGTTATGTAATTAAGGGATACAGCACCATTATCTCATCTTAAGAGTTCTTAGCCTCCAGATTCTGTTCTACTCATTCAGATTCAGAAGTTTGAATTGTCTTCAGTTTGTCCATGTTTCCTTTAGCATGAAAATAGGGTGCAGATAAGTGGTATAGGAACAATGGTCATGATGGCAAAGTCTGCCTGCTATAAATCTAACATCCACAGTGACCAAGGGCCAAATATAGATCCAAGCACCTTTCTATATTGACCTCCAAGTCACTTTTTTTTTGCTTTCCAAAAACTGCTGCTCTCCACATACTGAGGAGGATGGGAATAGCAAGTACAAAACATCCCAGTTATATATAAATTTGGAGCTTCTAATTGAATATAAAACAGTGGGCCTCAGTCGATATTAATGACAGAATCAGTATTTTTTGTTAAAAAAGTATTTTTTTCCTTTGTATGTATAGCCTTCCCTGGGGCCCTTCTCCTATATGCTCCATTTCCTTTCCCATACCATGACATAAAAATTTACAATTATAATGATATCTGGGCTTTATTTATGCCTGAATGCTTTGAGATTGGTGGAGAAGGCACTTCTTCTGAGATCAGGCCTGGACAGCAATAGTAACTATCCAATTTTAAGTAATTCTTTTCAGAAAAGTTGGGCATAGCCAAGAGTCATTCATTTTAGGAGATATAAAAGAACAATTTATTTTCTTTTTGATTCAAGGTAAAAGGCCATATTTTAAATGATAACTTCCAAAATATCCTAAAATATAAATTACTTCCTACTTTTATTTTCTTAATACTTTTTAAACTGGCTCTATGGTCTACATAGTTTGGGATAAAATTGGAAGAACCGAAATGCCAACAGGAAATATGCCATTCCCACATTAACTTAGCACGTGAAAGTAGAGAAAGGAGATGTAAAGAAAGATTTGGCAGACATTCAATCTTTTTTTCTCTCTAGGATTCATGAAATTTGGGGATGTAGTATTTCTCTGAATGGGTCTTTCTAAAATTTCATATTTTTTTCATTGCTAAGCATGATCAGAGTACCAGATATGATGATGCATGAATGATTGATATTATCAATATACTATTATCTTTTTAAATACAGTACAGATGCATTTACCATTATTCAACCTTGTTCAACTAGATTAACTATATACTGTCACCTGCACACTAGGACATTTCCAACTAATTTTTTATCTCTTTAAAAAATGCAGCATATATTTGAATGAAAGAGGTACTAGAATTGTCTAGAGGTACAAACTTCCTCAAAGAAATGACTATGTATAAATTTAAAGGAAGACATTGTTCATGAACTATGGGAAATTTCATGATACTCCTATATTTATGGAATATGTTTAAAACCTTTTCCCATATGGTTTTACAATGATTGTTCAATTCCTTTCTCACAGCTACCTGTCAAAATAAATAAAGCACTTGTTCTCCTCACTGTTTAAGAGATAAGAAAACTAAGGTGTAAAAAAAGAAACTGAAGTCATAAAAGTCACTTTATGAGCTAATGACAGAACTGGGAAGAGAATTTAAATTTGTTTAGCCCTCCAAAGGTATTCTTTCAATTATATAATATTTTCCTTAAGGCATTATCAACCCTTATAAGTACAAAGATCAGAGGCTATTCTTTATATGCTATGTATGCCATGACTCTTCAAAACCACATTCCTCCATTTATGACCAATAAATTATTCCCTGACAATACTATTTAAATTCAATTTAGAAATTTCTTTTTCTTATTTGTGTACTTTTTGACAACTCCAGAGAGAGTGTTTATGTGTGTTTCCAAGTCAGATCCATAGTATTTGTAATACATTTCACGAATGATTATAAATGGAATACAGTAAATAGGTAATTCTTTCAGTCTCTTAGGCAAAATTTATTATCACTCTTCTACTCCATAATAAAAACATATACTGTTATGCCAGGCACATTTATGGTTTTTTCCAGAGGGAAAAAGCCCTTTCTTTGGGTGCTGTATGTGTGGAGGGAAACAGAAGCAATGACTGAATGCCAGAATATACTGCATATCTATGGAAATTGTTGGAGGCCACTTCATTAAAGGAATTCAACAGACTTGATTGCAGTGGACAAGTGTAAACTTTTAAATTACTTTCAGGCCCCTGTCAGCCTCAGACAAGTAGATTACAGAAAGATTGCTCTCATGGATCTTGCCTTCTAGTCTTTGCAAGTCTAGAGATTGCTGAGAGTAATCTACTCTTGGGGAGAGTGTTCCCTCTTTCCTTTGTTGAATTGATTCTTGTTCCTATTCTTATCCTGGTTCTCTACAAATAAATCCTTTGTGATTGTAGATTTTTGTTCCATCCTTATCTATATAATTCCTCTGACTTCTGTTTTGGTTTGTTTTTGTTTTTTGCTTTTTGGAGGGCAGTTGGGGTTAAGTGACTTGCCCAAGGTCACACAATTAGGTTTAGTGTTAAGTGTCAGAGGAAGGATTTGAACTCAGGTCCTTCTGACTCCAGGGCTGGTGCTCTACTCACTGCACCACCTAGCCTCACCCCTCTGACTTCTGTTTTGTGAATCCTATGGTGGTCATTTGGATAACTAATATTTGGTGGGATGAAGCTAAGTTCTCAAAATTAGGGCACTGAATAATAGTAAAGACAATGGAATGTAGTCTTGCTTCCCCATCTGCAAAAAGAATTATACTCCTTGACTTATAAATATATGAGATATAGCAGATAAATCATACTTCTCTTGAAGATAAGGAGAGAGAGAGAGAGAGAGAGAGAGAGAGAGAGAGAGAGAGAGAGAGAGAGAGAGAGGCAAGCACCTAGTTATGAATCTCCTGCAGCTCCTCTCAAGGGCAAACATAATATTTGCTCTTGGAGAGAGATATACAGAAACCAAAATCAGAGATTTATCAATGCCAAACTTGATTCATATATATGTCTTTATATATTTAAACAACACATACCACCATATATCTGAAGGTTTTGTTTCTAATATTATTTCCTACCACTAACTATCATCAATTACTAGAGAAAGTTGAATGCATGCATACATATGTATATATGTGTGTGTGCACGTGTATGTGTGGGTAAATGAATGTGTTTCATAAATGAAGAAAAAAGTAAACTTTCTCTTTGTCCTTATTCTCTTTTTTTAACTATCTTATATGCAAGAAACAGTTATAGTCAGACTTAGGGAAATTACCCCTAAATACCTCCAAATGCTTCCTTGCCACAAGAATCCAAAATCCTACCCACATATTTGAAGAATATGCACTTTGATAACTCATTGATGTCCACAATTCTTTATTGAGACCATTAAGGGATAATTACAAGGAAATATCCTACCCTCTTCTCTGAAGTTTGATGATTTCTTGATGTGAACAATAAAGCCCTTAAGAACACAATAGAAATAAAATACCAGATAATAAACAACAATGTTTAAGCCATCACTCCTGAATCAGAAATAATATCCTCTTTTAGACATTGATCTCTTTTTTTAAATTTTTGAAGAATGTGTTTGAATTAAACATGGCTAATTTAGGAGCCACTTCAATACAGTGGAGTTTTTGATTAGTAATTTGAGGTCCTAGATTTAAATTCTTGTTGTGTCATTTACTATATTGTGTTATTTAACTATTTGGGTTTCACAGTATTTGTCTGTAAAATGAGAAGTTTGGACTAGATGAGCTTTAAAGTTTTATGAGTTTTTTTTCCTCCCATTTCTGGAGTCTATGATCATGTGAACAGAAGCAAAATTTATATGTGATTGCCAAACAACTGTACCCGTTAGAAAAAGAGATGAAAACGTTTAAAGTGTTAAAGAAACATGAGATTTCTTTCATCTGTACCTTGAAAACAATGTGAATGGAGTCACTATAGAAAAAAGCTTTTATAGCTTTATGAAATTACCAAAAGTAATTACCAAAATTGTTCCATTTTAGTCAAATAATGGGTCACAGCTTCTATGTTTCAATTATTAATATTTCTTTCCCTGCATGTTGTTGTTTAGTCATTTTTAGTTTTGTTCAACTCTTTTTAACCCCTTTTGGGCTTATCTTGCCAAAGATATCAGAATGGTTTGCCATTTTCTTCTGTAGCTCATTTTACAGATGAGGAAACAGGCAAACGGGTGTCTGAGGGTGGATTTGAACTCAAGAAGAGGAGTCTTCCTGACTCCTCATCTAGCACTCTATCCACTGTGTAACCTAGTTGCTGCTAGCTTTCCCCACATAGGATTATTTTTTTATTCCACATAATATATGTATAAGTTCTACCCTGAAACTTCATGTATTTAAACTTGTCTAAATATCAGAAGGAAAAAAAATGTGATTTCAATTGAGACTAGGAACCCATATTGTCCAGTCAATTCTATTTCAGTTCAATAAATTTTATTGTCTAGTATCCAGTATATAGAGAATGTATGAAGTTGTGTAGTAGTTGCTGAG
>CM053594.1:247474627-247487141 GCA_028646575.1 Pseudocheirus occidentalis
GAGAGAGAGAGAGAGAGAGAGAGAGAGAGAGAGAGAGAGAGAGAGAGAGAGAGAGAGAGAAAGTGAGAGAGAAGATTTTTTTTCAAAGGAATGAAAGCAGACCAGTTTGGCACAAGTGGAGAATTTATGCAATTGAATATTAAGGGAATATGTTCTTGAAATGATTTTCATGTTGTAGAGAGTTTTATGTGCCCAGATAAGGCATCTGAACTTTCTGCTTTTGGCAATGGGGAGCCTTTCAAAAATATTGAGCAGAAAGGAGTCCCAATCAAAAGAATTTTAGGAAGGCAGTTTTGATAGGATCAATTTGAATGGGGTGGGAATGAGATATGGGAGACCAATTTGGTCTTTTTGTGTTATTCTAGATGTAATGTGATATGACCTTGAATTATAGAAATTGGAGTGAAAATTTAAACAGTCAGAAAACAAGAAAAAGTTAAAAAAAATTATGACTGGTTGAGTACTTGAAGTATCAGATTGTAGAAGAAAAAGGAGACAAAAATAAACTTGAAAACTTCATCTCAGAAATAGCGAAGTCAGGTGATTAAGTTAGTTTTCAGGAAAGTGAATTCTGGGTAAGATAAATAATATTTTTAAAACAGTAGTATGTACAAGCAAAAATACTGTTGGCTTTTTGAAATGCAAGACTATATCTTGGGAGTGAGGTCAGAGGAAGACATAAAAAAATGAAATTTGTAAAGATAGGTGTCATAGTCACAGCAGACAATGAGAAAGTAAAGAGACATCAGAACAAACAACAAGAGTTGAATATAAAGGAATACTTTTATTTCAGTGGTGGATTAAAGAAAAGGAACCACTGAAGGAAAGAAGAGACATAACAACCAAAGCAATTGGAGGAGAACCAGAATATTATAGTCTCACAGAAGGCAGGGAAAAAACTTTGCCAAATGTCCATTGGTCATGAATAATTTAAAATGTCTAACAAATTAACTTACAAGTAATTCTAAGAACATTTAAGCCCAAACAAATTGTACTTGGTTCAGTTCTTTTTAATATGGATATTGTACTAAGCAAGACTTCCTCACATGTGGACCCCCAGAAAAGCTACCCCAATTTTGAAATTGATACTCCCTTCATGTTGTTGAATGATTATTAGCCACTCAAAATCATGGCACAGAGCTCCCACTGATGTATTTACTTTTATTAGCCATTAAGAAGCAACATATTAATTAAAAACAAAAATGTGTAATTTGATGATGTGGAAAGGAAAGTGGCCAAGTAATGGTGTCAAATTCAAATTGAAACAAATTGCTATGGGTTTCATATTGACTTAGAAAATCATAAATTAACATTATCTACATTGTATTATATTTTTGTTTATTTTGGTAATCATATCACAACCAGGGTTCTGGTCAAACTTGAGAGTGGTTTTGTTTTGTTTTGCTTTGTTTTTGTTTTGTTTTGTTTTGTTTTGTTTTGGTTGATTGAACAAGTTTGATATCTCTAGTGTAGGAGGGTACCCAAATTGGGAAATAGGTGGTCAACATAATTCATACTTTGGCTTCTTCAAAGCTACAAGTTTCTTCTACTAATATATACTAATGGTTTCTTCTGGTCATTTATCTCTTTCTTACTGACTTTGGTTGACCTCTCTGAGAGCCATACAATAAATGAGCTGCTCTAAGTCATCATCTCATGGAATTTAGTCATGTGCCCTCCTTAGGGCCAGCTACGATTCCTTGAGTAGGTTGTAGTAACTAGAAAGACTCCTTGAAAGAGAATTATAGTATTTTTAATGCCGAGCTATATTCATGCAGTAAACTCACAACATCCAGCCAGGTAGACAACAACTTTAGAAGAATACCTTGTCAAAATTATCTAATTTTTTTTATAATTCTGCCTGATATTGATTTGAAGTCTAAAGTCTCATTAAAAAAATCTGATTTAGGATTAGGAGATGCTTTTTAGTTCCTGTTTTTTTTCCTTTATTATGAGTCTATATGCTTAAACCCAATTACTCCATTCTACCCTTTCATCCAAATCACAGGATCTGTATGAAAGCCCAGTCAGTGAAGTCCACTTAGTTCCTAGAGCCTACTCTAGATCCATTAAATAGAGTTAGGAAGAAAAAAAAGCTAAATTAATAACTTGGGTTATGTTCATTTCCTTATTTTGTATATCTGTCAGCAGGAAAAATGTTGATTCATTTTTAACTCTACAGAAAAGATATTTTCTCTGCCTTTCTGTGTCCTCTGTCTCTTTATGTTTCTCTGTGTCTGTCCCTCTGTCTTTCTCTGTCTCCATGTCTATCTCTCTCTGTGTGTCTCTGTCTCTCTCTTCTTTCTTTTTCTCTCTTTAAGTCTTGCCTTTTTAAGTTAGGGGTAGAAGAGTTGACTTTACTTTGAAATCTTGCCAATATGACCTCTCCCTCCCAATAAGCACTTTCCCCTTTCCTTATTAATGGAATTTTTTTTAATCCTACATACGAAATTGCAAGGTAGTGATGAATTGTGATGAATTGCAAGAATGATGAGTAAAATCTTGAAGTATACAAAATTGCCAAGATATTTTTCATACACCTAAAATTAGCACTGTGCTAAGTACTTTACAATTATTATTTCATTTGATCCTTACAATAGCCCTGAGAGGTAAGTGCTATTATTATCCATATTTTACAGACGAGGAAATTGAGGCAAACAGTAACACAGCTCGGAAATGTTTGAGGTTGTGTTTGGTATTAGGTCTTCCTGACTCCAAGCCTGGCATCATATCCACTGAAGAATCTAACTGCCTATAACTACAAGCCTGGTCTGATTTCCGTTCTATAAAAAGCAGATGATAACAGTGCTTATAATTTGGATGCAATGACATTAACTTTTTTCTGAATGGTGGCATCAGCATGTGATTATAAAACAGACACAATTGCGAGGAAACTGACCAGCCCGGTACATTTCTGTTATTCAGTACTGTTTATGGCTGTTAAATTATTGAAATGTGCCTCCATGGGTGTGGAATGAATTAAAATAAAAATAAGTCCACAAGCAAGGGATAAGAATAAGAACAAAAAATTATGAAACTCAAAACTAATTGTCGTTTCATGAATATGACAGATGCTGGGGGAAAAAGTACATTTTTATTTTTTATGAAGGGCTTCAATGATTTACCAGAGACCTTATGTAAACTGATAACTCACAGTGACCTGTTGAAATGAGGAAACATGTAACCATGGCAACAGAAGACAAGTAAAATAGGTTTTTGCTGCAGTTATAAATAAAGTACCATGAAGGAATCAGGGTTTTACCCTCCCTCAACCCGGTTGATGTAGGCACTGGGAGAAATGAAAACCACTATTGTTTGGCCCTGGATTCCCCCAATTATTAAATATGCATTATGTTTGGAGGAAATTTTTAGAAGCTACAAAGCATGAACTACAACCAAAAAGATAACGGCACAGAAAATGAAAGGACCATTGTAATTTATTGAAATGTCTCCTCTGTGAAGAGCACACAAAATGTAACTCCATTTCAGTGGAGAGTTCAGGATATTTCTTGTTACATGATGTGCATTCTAACTCAAGATGGGTGGAGAGGACATTGATGAGGGAGGTAAAATCATCCTTTTTCTAATAATATGCAATGTTGTTGTCTGTAATCAAATGAATATCAAGTGAGTACAATATCTTATGAACTTCCATTTGATCTTTAGGATAGTAACAGATCCTTAAGATGTATTGAAATAACCTAAAAGATTGCATATGATTTTTCTGTGATGAATTTAACATCAAACAGGTATTTCACATTTTTTTAAATTCCAGCATCTACTAGTTATTTTCAAATACCGGGAACACCCTGAGTTCAACACTTGGTGGCACTACTCCTTCACAAGGCAAGTCTTTATATTCTCATAGGTTCCAATTTTTTTTCCTTAAGAGGCATTCAAGTCTGTCTTGGCTTTGCCTGTTAAGTGTACACATATTTAATGTATAGAGAACTGATCCTTACTGCCCATGCTGATACTGTTGGGTGTTCTCTGTCCCAGGAGTATCTGCTAGTGTGATAGGTATATACATTAGAATTCATCTTCATAATGAATATTTGTTAAATATCTACAGGCACCACATTTTGGTGAGTGGCAGCAGCTGATATCATACACACCTTGCATACAGTAGGAACTTGATAAATGTTTAATTGAATTCTACTGAACCATCACTAAAGTCTTGAGTGATTGCCCAGCACCCTGAACTGAGGAGACTACATGCTAGCACTAGGTAGTGATTAGATACACTGAAAGGGAGGTGGTGAATCCACCAGCTGGGACGAAAAATGACCAAAAAGCTCATATCCCTGTCACAAGCATGAAACAGAGTAAGGCTAGCTACAGATCTCAAAAAAAAAAGCCTTTGCATTTTAATTGAGTCACATGATTCACTCAGGATTGGATGAAAAGGAATTATGCAAATATTACCTTCCAGACACTGTGCTGTGCTCTGGGGATGAAAATACAAACAAGCATGACAGTCCCTGCTCTCAAGGGGCTTACCATCAAATATTGTAATGAGAAGCAATAGGTAACATTTATATCATTCTCTAAGGTTTAGAGAACACTTAACATACATTATCTCACTTGAGATTCCCAACATCCCTGAGAAGTAGGTGTGGTATTTCCCCCATTTAACAGATGATGAACCTAGATGGATGAGAAAGGTGAAATGATTTTCCCAGGGTCACAAAGCTGATAAGTGTCAGAAGGATTGACCTCAGGTATTAAGCCATAATATTATTTATGTGTCATCAAGAAGCAGAGAAGGAAGGAAAGGAGCATTTCTTAGATGCCTACTGCGTGGCAGGAACGAGGCTAAGCACTTTACAAGTATTATTTCATTTGAACCTCACAATGATCCCAACAAGTAGGTGCTATTATTTCCATTTTATAGCAGAGGAAAATGAGGCAAACAGAGGTTAAGTGACTTGCCTAGGACCACACAATTAATGAGTATCTGATGCAGGATTTAGTTTAGGTCTTTCAGACTCCAAGCCCAGCTTTCTATGTACAAACAGCTGCTTCTTGTCTTTGCAAAGACAAAAATGAAACAATCCCTTTCCTTGAGAGCTTACAATCTGACTGAAGGAAGTAATGCATGCATTTATAGGTTTGCACAAAATATATACAAGGCAATTTGTGGGGAAATTAGCAGTAGTTAGCGGGTGACAGGAAAGGCTTCATGTCAAAGGTGGTGCTTTACTGGAAGCTTTAAAGAAACTCAAGTTTCTAAGAGGTTGAGGTAAAAGAGAGAATATATTCAAGCCAACAACAGTGTACAAGTATCTCAGCTCAAAGGTGCACAAATAGGAGATGTATCTCCATATATGAGGAAAGAAGAAGAAAGAAAGAAAGAAAGAAAGAAAGAAAGAAAGAAAGAAAGAAAGAAAGAAAGAAAGAAAGAAAGAAAGAAAGAAAGAAAGAAAGAAAGAAAGAAAGAAAGAAAGGAAGAAAGGAAGGAAGGAAGGAAGGAAGGAAGGAGGGAGGGAGGAAAGAAAAAGGAGGGAGGGAGGAAGGAAGGAAGGAAGGAAGAAAGAAAGAAAGGAAGAAAGGAAGGAGGGAGGGAGGAAGGAAGAAAGGAGGGAGGGAGGAAGGAAGGAAGGAAGGAGGGAGGGAGGAAGAACAGAGAAGAAAAAACAGAAGAGGGGATAAAAAGAAAGTCATTTGACTGGAATGTAGTGTGTGTGAAGGACAGTGATGTGTAAAGAGAAAAAGCAGCTTGGGGCCAGGTTTTAAGGGGCTTTAAATGCCTCATAGAGGAGGATTAGACACTAGAGAAAGGGTTCTTAATTTGAGGGTGCGTGAACTTTTTGTTTTATTTTAAATATTTGGTACTGTATTTCAATATAATTGGCTATATTTGAAATCCTATTTTATTTTATTTTATTCCTTTCTTTAAAAAATTCTGAAGAATCCATGGACCAGAGTTATTAATTCATGTTGTGAAACTAATAGCAAACAAGGGAATTTATTTAATAGAAGAATTACATGGTCAGAGCTGCATTTAAGGACAATCACTTTGACATCACTGCAGAGGATTGCAGTGGGTAGAGACTTGAAAGAGGAATATAAGCCATCATGATTTTACAATAGTCCATGCAAAAGGCAATGAGACCTAAACCAGTGTAATGAGCTAGTGAAAGGAAAGAAGAGCCCAGAAGTGAGGGATGTGGGGGTAGAAGTAATAAGATTTGGCAAATAAAGTTGAGGGCAACAACTGAGTTGCAATCTGAACAATTACAAGGCTGGTGGCAACTTCAACACACACACACACACAAAAGAAAGTTGAAGTGATGCGTGCATTTGGGGTAAAGGCAAGTAAGTCCATTTTGAACATCTAGTATGAAATGTCCAATAGGAAGTTAATAACATAGAAGGAACTTAAAGGAGAGACTAGGGCTAGATATATAGATCTGGGTCTGATGAACATAGAGATAATAATTAAACTCATATGAGCTAGTGAGGTCAATAAAAAAGTATAGAGAGAAAAGCAAAGATTCTGTGGTCTACCCAAAGCTTGGGGCATACTGTAGATGATGAACCAGCAAAGAAAACTAAAAATTAGTGATCCAAACGGTAGGAGGAAAACTATGAAGGAGAATCCAAAAAGCAGAGAATAGTTGATATTGTTAGATACTGCAGAGAGGTTAAGAATGACGAAGGACTAAGAAAGCAATATTAGATTTGGCAATTAAGAAGTAATTAGCAATTGTGGGAAAAATGACTTCAGTTGATTGATGAAGTAGATACCAGATTGGAAATAGAAGAAAGTCACATCTAAATACATTTATGCAGACACACATAACCTACTTGGAAAATAAACAAATAGAAATAAAAAACAATGCACGCATGCACACACACACACACACACAGACACACACATCCTCCTACATGTGGGAAAGAGGCCCAAACAAATAGATTTTGAGGTTGGGGTTACACATAATTATTTGCACGTTGTCTTCCCCATTAGAATAAAAGCTCTTTGAGGGAAGGGACAGTGTCTTTCTTCTTTTTATATTGCTAGTGCTTACCATACTGTCTGGCACACTGTAAGAGATTAATAAAAGCTTGCTGACTAACTAAAGCTTCTTTCACTCATCTATGCCTGTGAGTTAACTATGGTAAGGCAGAGAGACAAAACTAGGTGAGAGCAAAGGTCATTATTTTTTTTAGGCTTGGACAAGATCATTTATTTCTTATATATCTGTTGCCATGGAAGGGTTATTTTTTAATGCTTAGAGTTCCCTCAAAGTTGTGTGTGTGTGTATGCACGCATGTGTGTGTGTATTTGTGTGTTTACTTGGCTTTTTTTTAAGAAATTGGAGACTTTTAAAGAGATAATCAAATTAAGGTAACATAGAAAGAGGTGTCTTCAATTTTTTCATGTATTTCCCAACTCTCCCTGGTCTAAGATATTTTGTGGGTAGTTTTGTTGTTGTTCTGTATCCATATAGATGACTAATGCTTAAGGTTTTTCATATGATTACCTCTAGTGTGTATAAATAGCTGGCTAATAATGTGTCCATCAATAGCAACTTTAGGAGACCTCAGCCAATAACTCAATGTCCTTCCAAGTTCAAGACCCTTCCCTTTACATCCCACAAACAGTTCAGATTTTGTAGATTTTTCTGTTCTTTAAAGGCAGGCCTTATAATTAATTTTAACCTGGTTTCACTTGTATGAAAAGGACTGGGAAAGGACAGAGAAATTATACAAGTTTCTCTGGGCAATGAAACTCGATGGTATGGTCCTAGGTCTTACACACAGCTTACATATATATTTCTCAATGTCAAACCCCTCCTGCCTCACCCCAGCTCTCCTCTCTAATGTTGCTCACCAGAAAGGAGGAACAAAAAAAAACACCTTCATGTGAGAGGGACAATTTCAAAACTAAAATCATCTACACTATTCAGTGGAAGAATCTGGTTTATGGAGTGGTATAGTGTTAGAGTCCACACACAATAAATGAGATAATGTAATGAAGTAGAAAAAAATGCAGTACTTGTAAAACCTACCAACCAAAATGAAACAAAACAAAACAAAGTTTAAGCCCTTGCTTTCACACTTACTAGCCATGTCATTAGGAAGAAGTCATTTAAATCTCTCTGAATATCAATTTTCTCACCTATAAAAACTGGAATAATGATGCACCAACCATTTGCCTCACAGGATCGATGTAAAGAAACATTTGTAAATCTGAGAAAATTGGGAAATGGCAATGATTATGGCCAGTTTTTGGCGTAGTAGCCTACGCTGCTCAGTTTCAATACAATGAGAGTAGAGGCCAGAATCCAATCCCCTCCCCCCATTTTTTCTTTCTCCCTAGTCTCATGTACTAAAAGAAGAGAGGATGTAAAAGTTAAATGAGAAGGATAAGAAAGATGACTACAGTAGGAAACGTGTACTGTCACTGTACTTCATTTTGACTCCTTCCATGCGGAAATTACAGGTAGAAAATAGTGCAAAATAGGAAACTCTTTACCTGCATAAGGTATAAGTTAACTTTCTATTAGCATCTATGAAATTGTTAGGTTAATAACTATGGGAGGGAAGTTATGGATGTTGAAACTGAACAGAGGATATTTGTGGGTTCCTTGTTTAAGCAACAATTATTCAGGGTCCAGAGACAGTTTAGTGTTTTGCACTGGTATCTGCAAATATACAATCTTGACTGATTTTTTAAAATGCTTGCTAGTTGAAAAAAGCTTTGAATACTGACATAATTTTTAAAAACACTTCACATCTAATATATGCACTAATAAGTTTTAATATCTCTCTAAAAATAGAACATAGAAATTGTATGCTAGAATGAGACAATACTACCCCAAATGGAATTTTTGAGTTTCCAATGACACAGAGACTAAAGGGATGTCTTGACATAATATCATTAATAATAATATAACTAACATTTATAAATTGTTTAAACATTTGCAAAATGCTTTGCAAATATTTTCTCATTTAATATTTTTAACATCCCTGTTGGGTGGGTGCTACTATTAATTAACCACATTTTCCAGATGAGGGAACTGAGACAGACAAATCTTAATAGACTTGTTCAGTAAGTAACTGAAGCTGAATTTGACCTCAAGTTTTCCTGACTCTCGGCCCTACAACTCTATACACTGTATGACCTAGGTGCCTCATTGCATGTCTATTAAAACAAGTAATACATAAATTTTCCCAAATAAAAAGGTATGTGTGTGTGCACTACATTTCACTAGTCTGTGTCCTGTATTTCTACTTTATCAAAATCTATATTCTTTTTGTTTCTAAAGAAAATGTACCAAAAAACGCACTTGATTATAATACAATAATCTTCTCTCCTTTTTTTCCATGTCCTTCTAAATTGATTTGTTTAACCTTTATGTGGCTGAAAAATATGTTATTTTGTCAAAAATATTTTTGACTATATTGGGCCTTTTTAAATCTTCAGCTCTTTCTAACTGATGTTTTCCTAGATCCTTCTCTGCATTCTATGCCTAATCTTGTATCTCATCATCTAATTTACAGTGTACATTTGCCAGTAGTGAATATATCTACATTTAAAATCTTGGGAAATATTGATGTTCAATAATCATCGAATCAGGCTTTAAAGGGGGGGGAAATATCTTTTGATTTCTGTATCTCTGCAATAATATATTTGTTAATGGAAATAACTGTCTTATAATAATGAAATAATCAACTGTTGAAGTTTGTAGCCTTTCATAATTGACATCCAGAGCTGCCAGACTCCTGGATTTCAGTCTTCTTTCCAAAAGGCTCCAGCCAGGCCAAATCAAGTGAAATTTTCACTTGTTTCAGGTGATATCTGGTCTACTAAGACAGCCTATCAAATTGAATTTGCTGCCTGATTAACTCACAGTTCCTGTGTTCTTTCACTTTAATTATGTTGGGGTTTTTTTGGAGGGAGGAGTGCACTTTCTCATAGATTTGTACTTCCTGTGTAAGTGGTTTCTTTTTTCTTAATGAATTGTCATTTTTATATTTGTTTTCAGACTTCAGAACATAATTAGTATATTGACTTTTAAAAAATTATGTGTAAGGGACCATAAAAGTTGAATAGAAAAAATATTAATTACATTTTAAGAATTTTCATTCATGAAATACTTTATAAATGTTAGGAAATGAGATTTAGAGATGGAAGGGGTCTTGGAGGTCATCCTAAACCATTCATCTCTCATATGAAAAGACTGAGGTTCAGAGCAGGTAAATGTTTTACCTAAAGTCAGAGATACTAAATAGACGGGGGATTGGATTACAGGTTCTCAAAATCCAAATATAATATCCTCTCTCCTGCCTAATGCTGTCTTTCATAAATTTAGCATCTTTTTTATCAGTTTAGTAATCTGTTAGATAGTCTGTTAGAAAACTGCCTTGGTGAAATCATAGTAACTTGGTACATAACTGAGACAAGAACCTCCGTCAGAGCAAATTAAACCATAAATGTTCATTTTTAAATGTCAGCGAAGACTAAGGACAACTTGAAAATTATACTGAATAGCAAAAGTTTTACATTCACTTATTTTTATCCACACTATGAGCTATTACACACAAAAAAATTAAAAAAATCACTATCATCCCTCAAATTAATGAGATCTGCAGAATGGCTCACCTAGAATATATCCTAAATTTTGTCACCTGATGAATCCTGCTAAAGCACACATTGGTCACATCATACCCAAACTTAAAAGCCTCACACACATATACACATATGTGTGCATGTATGTATGTACATATATATCACATGTGTATATGTATATCTTCATAAAACTTCTTAGTGTAAACTGAATTATTATTTCTCCACCATTTTCTTAAGCCTAAATGAGAACAATTTTTAAAATAAATAAATAGTCAGGATTTATAGCATTTGTCATTTTCTGAAATGTGAATGCTAAGACTGAAATTTTAACAATCCATCTTCAGAAGGTAGAAGGAGCTCACTCCAGCCTAGCCCTGAATTCTGACCTCAAACTCTTTCCAGATTTGCCATATTTTTCTGAGCATAGGCAATACTTATAGCAATACAATACAGTAAATCAACATCAAATTAAACCTGAGGACAATCTGTAATTGGTGATAATTTCCAATGCTTTCACATATTACATATATCCACCCATGTATGTATGTATATATTTTCATATGCTCATTTTAGAGGTATAGTATAAATTGAGGGAACATGGAGAATAATACTGATATAGTATCCCCTCAGACTGTTTACTTGATTTCTCTATTTTAGCCAAACAAGTCTAATTCGCTATCTGTAATATATATTTTATATTTTCTCTTATTTTGATTATTTCTTCTAGAATTGTCTATAGTACTATGTTCCTCAAAGACCAAGAGGCTTACCACGTCGAAGACCCTGCTCAAATAATACTTGTTCCATGAAATCTTCCCTCTTCCCACAACCTATAGTGATCTGCTGTAGAATTACAAAATACCTTTTTTAAATATGAAAATAATTCATGTAGTCTTAGATTATATTTTATGTTATTCTTTAAATGTTATGCTATTATTTTTAATAAACATTTCGTGTTTTTGTGCCTTGAGGTCAAATATTGTCTCATATAACTGTGGTTGATGGATCATTTTATAAAGACATAAAACTCATCCTTGGCAATCTGGTGTCCAGAAGGGAATGCTACAGTGGTCAGGCAAAATTCAAAATTAATGTTGCGTGATTCAGTGTGCACTCCAGTATAATGGTGTCAATGGAGTCCTGTTGACTCCAAAGAGGCTTCAGGGGAATACACGTACATACATACACACACATACATACACACTCTCACACTTATGTGTGTATAGATTAGTATATGTATATATTTCAATTATGTCTGATCTTTGTGACTCCATTTGGGGTTTTCTTGGCAAAGGTATTGAAGTGGTTTGTCATTTCCTTCTCCAGCTCATTTTACAGGTAAGGAACTGTGACAAACAAAGTCAAGTGACTGAGGGGCGGAGCCAAGATGGCGGCATAGAAGCAGCAAAGCACCACAGCTCCCACACAAACACGCTAAAAAACTCATAAAATGGGACACTAAACAGATTTTCAAGCTCCAAAACTCTCCAAAAGACAGAAAAAAAAATCTGTTGCTATAGGCAGCCCAGCAGGCGGGGCTCTTCACAGCAGTCTGGGACCCGTAGCCGAAACCCCAGCCGGGTCAAGCCCTGGGGCATCGGGCGGGGCTAGAGGAGAGCAGATCAGCTGCACTAGAGGCACAATTACCACATCTATCAGGCCAGAAGACAAAAAGGCTAAGAGAAAGGTCAGTGGATTTTGCTAACTGGGGAGGAGAAGAGCCGGTCTGGCCAAACTGCTCCCATGGCAAGGAAGCAGCGCGAGGCGGCTGTAGCAGCAGGAACGTCTGAGAGCCGCAGCGGCCCCCACTGGGCTGCTTCAGAGCCCTCGGCCTGCAGATAGCAGTAGGGCTGATGCAATCCGTCAGGGGCAAGGGCTCTTGCGTTGAGTGGCCTGGATCTGGATCGTGGTCTTGAGTGGTGGTCCTGAGGTGCA
>CM053594.1:247487641-247522264 GCA_028646575.1 Pseudocheirus occidentalis
CATAAAAGGGAACAGATTGTGGGAGGGGCCTCACAGTGGGATCAGTGTTCTGGGCTGGGGGGTAGGGGAAAAAAGGGGAGAAAATCTGTAACTCAAAACCTTGTGGAAATGAATGATGTAACCAAGAAAATAAATTAAAATTAAAAAAAAACCCTAGATCCGGCAGCTAGCAAGCATCTTAGGCCAGATTAGAACTCAGAAAAATGAGTCTTCCTGACTTCAGACACAGCATGGCGCTCTGTACCCACTGCACCACCTCGCTGCCTAGATGGATAGATAGATAGATAGATAGATAGATAGATAGATAGATAGATAGATAGATAGATAGATAGATGGATAGATAGATAGATAGACAGATAGACATCTAATTGTTTATGAAATATCTCCTGTAGCAAACTGAGACTATTAAAAATAGACAATGTCTTAGTGATATTCCTATTTGTAGCTACCACCTCCTTATGCACAAATATAATCATTAAAATTCATAGAGATTTTTTTGTCATAGAATATCCATCTATTTAAATGAAATGGAACTTAGTTTAACTGAGTTGGATCTTAGAAACTTTAAATTAGATCTCACAGAGATAGACCCTCCAAGATTTAGAGTCAGAAAGAACTGATTTCAAATTTTGCCTCAGATACCAATTGGCAATCTGATGATATACAAATCATTTTCCTCTCTCAGTTCATCAGTTGGAAAATATGGAGGTCAGACTTGATAACCCTTAAGGTCACTTACGTATCTCTTTCTATGATTCTTTCATACATTTTCTGACTAGTTCTAGAATTTTGTTTCTATCTCCATGCCTTTGCTTTCTGTCGATGAAGCACCATCACCCCTATATTCCATTGCAGATGTCAGGTCACAAAAAAACTACCATTTAGATAGAAGAAGCCATTACCCTGCCCTCACCCACAAACACCAAGTCCATGGCTATACACATTTTAATATGTAGGTCCATCTACTACATTCAACTTGGAAGATTTGACCATATGAGAAATTATGTCAATTGCAATAATTTAAAAAGGAATTAAGTTAATCGCATGAGAAATTATACAATGAATAGCATTCGTATGGTGCTTCTGCTTCAAGGCAGTAGACTATGAAGGGCAAGAAATCTCGGTTTTGCTCACAAAAAGCAAGTTCTCATTGGCAAATATGGTGGACTCTTCCAAAGGAATTAGTACAGGACTGTGAATTAGGAACTAGAATGAATTGCATTAATTGTGTTCGTTTTATTCCTTGTGTGATCATTCTATTACTACACTGTGGGGTTTGAGGGCTAGAGTTTTTTTTTTTTCTTCCCTATTTATTTACTCTTTTTTTTCCTGAAAAACTGGGCTAATTAACTCTTTTGTCTCATGTAGTTTTCATTTGTTATTTCTAGAAATATAGCTGCAGTAAACCAGGTTTGGATAAAGCCCATTGGGATTCAAATGGAGCTACTTGAAAATGCCCTTAAATTCATATCACTCTGGCTGTCAATGATTGACCAATAAAAGGTCCCAGCCCAAACTTCACTTCCCATTGTTTGGGTTTTGATGGCTAAGAGTGGATGTAAATAGTGACTGTTTCTGTTCTGGCCACAAACTCTGAGGGTCTTCCACTCCCACACTGATTCTTTTGGGAATTCAAACTAGGCCATCTTCTCTCTCAGTTCTGACCTAGCCTTTAATTACAGAATAAATGTTACCTCAGACGAACTGAGATCTAGGAAAGACCTTGGTTTAAAAAGGCCAGGGTCTCTCACTGCATCAGTGGCCATTGTTGGTCATCCTGATCTGTATCTTGCCACTGAACTCAGATGACACTGGAAGAAAGATGTTTTTGCACATCCATGCCTAACCTGTACTCAATTCATTTTCAGATCAAGTCACTACCCTCCTGATAATAATGGTCTTCTTTGAGGATGTAAAACAACCATGAAGCAAAATAGAAATTTGACCTCAGTTATTCTGACGAGGAAAATAATTGACTTTGCTGAAAATGATCATGGAGTAGGTGAGTTTTCCTCTTTGAATCATGGAATTGTAGATACAGAGATGCAAACAAAATTAGAAATCATTGTACAGAGGTGAACAAACTAAGGCCTGAATGCCAAATCTAACCCACAGCCTTTTTTAAGATATACTGTGAGTTTAGAATATTTTTGTGTTTTGTTTTTTACATTTTAAAATAAAGTTCCATAATTTGCCAACTTCTGGCCAAGTCCAACATCTTCAATTTCACCATATGAAAACTGAAACTCAGAGGGGCTCTGAAGAATCCTGTACATCTATACTATATAGTATATTTCAGAGTAGCTACAGAAGTAAGCATTCTCCCATCCTTTCTTTTTTTCTTTACCTGTCCAAATCCTGGCCACACTTTCTTTTTTTTTTCTTTTTTTTTTAGGGGGGAAGGGCAGCTGGGGTTAAGTGACTTCCCCAAAGTCACACAGCTAGTTTTTGTGTCAAGTGTCTGAGGTTGGATTTGAACTCAGGTCCTCCTGACTCCAGGGCCAGTGCTCTATTCACTGCACCACCTAGCCACCCCATTATTTTTTTTAATTAAAAAATATTTATTTTGTTTTTAATTTATGGACTTAAAACATTTTTAAAATGGTTATTGCACATGAAGTTGCACATCTATTATGTACAACTTGCTATACCTTTTAAATACATAATAAAGTTATCATGTAAATTTCTTTCTCTTTGTTTTCTTCCCTTCTCCCTCCCCTGGCTCAGAGATGGCTACCATTAGACACAAATATGTGCACATAAATAAATAAATATTATACACACACACACACAAATGAAATCATTCTACACATACTTTGGTTCATCAGCTCTTTCTCTGGGTATAGATAGTTTCTTCCTTCATATGTCCTTTGTAGTTAATTTGGGTATTTACATTAGTCAAAATTACATATTTTCTCTAAGTTGCTCTTAAAACAATATTGTTTTTACTATATATATGTTCTCTTGGTTCTGCTCATTTCACTCTTCATTATTTCATGAAAGCCTGCCCATATTTTTCAAAGACCCAGCTCAAGGTTCACATCTTTCATGAAGTCTTCACCAACCATACTAGGTGACATGAATCTCTCTTCTCTTTATCTAAATTCCAATGGCCCAGTATCCTTGGTCATTTTAATAGTTGTATGTATTATTGTTTTATGATTTTACATGTAACATCATTTCTCCCACCTGCTCCATACAGGATGTATACAGTTCCTGGCAAAGAGGCTGAATTACTGACAGAACCAGATGAACCTAGTGGAGCCATTCTAATTGATACTAATATATTCACCCAGCCCAAGAGTCACATGGTGCCAAATTCAGAGTTCCACAGAGTTGGGTCAGTGAGATAGATACCACTACATCCCTCAGTACTAAATGGTCTGCTATGACACATGTAAAACTGCATATGAATAGAAAAAGTTCTTTATTTTAATACTCAGACAAATTTTTCTTACTGGGTGGGGAGGGTGTCTTTCTTCCAGTATAGCAATGAGGTTTAGGGTTAGGGTTAGGGTTAGAGTTGGATCACAGACCCTCCACAGTTTTTCTCCAGATATTTCTTATCTGTACTATCTCAAAAATCATCTGTGTGAGACCCACCTGAAGTATAAGCTTTGGTTGCTTTATTATCTCCAGAGAACCAACATAACATCCAGGTGGTCCATCTGTTTTCTTTCACTCATTCTTACTACAAGATCAATTTGTTTTCTTTTTCAGTCACATGCTGCCCTCAACAATGTCTCTCATGACACTTACAGAACGTCTTGTCGAACAATACACTACAGTCTGCTTATGCCCACAAGCTGCGTTTCTTTACCCTATGTATCATTGACAATTTTGATTCTTTTAAGATTAGAGAGTTCTACAATTTACAGCCATATAGTATCATCAGCATAATATGCTTGTTAAAAGTTATTAATTTATCATAATAAACACAATTTAAGTTAGTAATAAATTTATTAATCCAAAACATTTTTATTCAGTGTGTTGTCTTTCAATTGCAGAGAGGATTCCTAAAACACCCCCCTCCAAGCCCATCTTTATTAAAATACTATAATTGAATAAAGGCAATAGTTTGTTTGCCTGTATTTCAATTCTATAAATCCTGAATCTTACACAGCAAGGAAAAGCCACTTTATTTCTCTGATGCTGTTTCCTCCTGTATTCCTATAAAAGGAAGAAAATAATAATTGCTTTATATATATATATATATATATATATATATATCACAGGGATGTTTTGAAGAAACCTTAAAGTGTTACATAAAATGAGAGATGAATAAAAACTCCTATTTATGTAACCCAATTTCCACCCTGTGTAGGTAGGGCAAGGCCAAGGTTATATTCAAAATGCACCTTGTTCGCAAAAAGGATTTTTTCTTTAATTTTTATCAAAAAGGAAAGAGAAATACTTTAGTCATGTAGGGCTTTGAAAGTAGCCTCAGTTCTGGTACAGCAGCCAATCAAAAGGTCCCTCTTTATAGAATGAGCCACCTGGAGAATCCTGTACACACCTGGAAATAGTATCTGTGTGTGCTCTGACATCCACATAGGGATTGTACAAGCAGAACATGCTCACAATGACTAGGTTCATTGGTCAATTCTTCACATCCACCATATTTAGTCAATTCAATGAAAGACACAGAACAAGAGAGAGAATGAATAGATAAAATATAATATCTATCCTTAAAGACTGAAATTTGGAGACTAGAGGGAACATTAAAGATCATCTAGGATAGTCTAAGGTGGTATATAAATCATTTGAGTAACATCAGTGTCAATTGACTTGCCCAAGACCAGAAAGCCAATTAGTGGTATACCTGGCAGTATGACACAGATCTTCACACTCCAATGTTAGTGTTGTTTTTATCTCCTCTTACATTTGAATTATCAGGTTGCAGGGGGGTGGGGGTGGGGGTGGTGTTCATTTCTTTTAAACCTGGAGGCAGTGTGGTACAGTAGGATAAGCTTTGGACCTGAGGTTAGAAAAGATTTGCCTCTGAATATTGTCCCAGACCCTTTGTAGCTAGGTGACTTCAGGTAAATCTTTTCATTTATTGGATTCTCAATTTCCTCAGATGAAAAATAGGAATAATAAGGTCTATGGCATATATGTAATACACAAGGATCCCCATTTCACCATTACTCCCAGAAAAGTTATCCCATGTTCAAACCATTCTGAGTTGCATGTACTCAAAACCCTAAGTAACAAACTACCCTCAGTGTTTTAACATTTACTAGTCTAGTAACATTGACATTCTTATTTTCCTTTAGCAAGACACTCCATATCTTATCTTCAGGAATTTTTTTCTGACTGTCCTCCATGCCTAGAATACTGCCTTTCCTCAATCTGGTCTCCTGGCTTCCTTCATACCCTAGCTAAAATATCACCTTGTACGGGAAGCTTTTCTCAATCTTTTTTAATTCTAGGGCCTTTCTGCTACTGACTATTTCCTGTTTACCCTGCACATTTATAGTTAGCTGTGGCAATGTTGCCTCCACAACAGAGGCACAGATGGTCATTTTCCTTTATTTGTATCCCCAGGACCAAGCCCAGTGCACAGCACACAGTAGGTGCTTAATAACTGCTTATCAATGATCTAGAGACTGACTAGAGAGGTATTTCACTGTTAGAATATTAACAGTCAAGTTAAAGGTTATAGATGGTCTAAAAAATGTGATTTGTAACACTCTGCCTTTTTTTCATTGCTTTGACACCATCATTTCAGAAGTAGAAGAAGATCAAACAGAGCTAAACCTTTTGGTTTTTTTGTTACTATCATTCATCATCATGGTCAAAAAAATCTACAAGTAGACAGCCTACTGGTAATAAGCTTTTCAATACTTCCCTAGGATAGTCCTTATAAGGAGATTCAAAAAGGACGTTTTCAGATGAAGAAATTAAAGCTATCTTATAGTCACATTTTAAAAAAAGATCTATATCACTACTGATTAGAGAAATGCAAATTAAACAACTCTGAGGCACCACATCAGACCTATTAGATTGGCTAATATGACAGAAAAGGAAAATTATAAAAGTTGAGGAAGATGTGGAAAAATTAGAACACTAATGCATTGTTAGTGGAGTTGGGAACTGATTCAGCCTTTCCAGAGAGCAATTTGGAACTACACCCAAAGGACTATAAAACTGGGCATATCCTTGGACCTAGTAACACCATTTCTTGGTCTATATCTCAAAGACATCATAAAAATGGAGAAAAGGACCCACACATATAAAAATATTTATAGCAGCTCTTTATCTGTTGGCCAAAAATCAGAAATTGAGGACATGCCAATCAATTGGGGAATGGTTGAATAAATTGTGGTGTGTGAATGTAATGGAATATTATTGCTGCATATGAAATGATGAACAGGTGGGCTTCAGAAAAACCTGGAAAGACTTGTATGAACTGATGTTGAGTGAAGAGAGAAGAACCAGGAGAACAGTATATATAATAACAGCAACATTGTATAATGGCCAACTTTGATAGACTTAACTCTTCGCAGCAATATAAGAATCTAAGACAATTCCAAAAGATTCATGGTGGAAAATGCTATCCATGTCCAAAGAAAAAACTATGGAGTCTAAATGCAGATTGAAGCAAACTATTTTCTTTTTGTTGTTGTTGTTTATTCTTACTTCTTGTGTTTTTCCCCATTTGGTTACAATTCTTCTTTACAACATGAGTAATGTGGAAAAATGTTTAATATCATTGTTCAAGTATAGGCTATATCAAATCGCATGCTATCTTGGGGAGTGGGGAAGGAAGGAAAGGAGAAAAAAGTTAAAACGCAAAATCTTATAGAAGTAAATGTTGAAAACTAAGAACAAATAAATAGATCAAATTAGTAATATATATATATATATATATATATATATATATATATATATATATATATATTCAGACCCTTGCAATGACCATATTCAAACCTTCCCTATCATGATAAAACTTGCCAGAGCTTATACTCTGAAGGCATAACCTTTAGGACTTAGTTTTACTTGGAGTAGGATACTGTATGTGAAATGTGTGTTTGTGTTAAAAGGGTGGGTGAGAGAAAATAACAACAGTAGCAGCAAAAAGAAGAACTAATGTTTCTACAGAAACTCCAGAAGAGCTATCTGTCCAAAGAGCTGGGAAAGAGAACCAGAATTTGTTTTATTATAATATTTTCATGAAAAAATAATCTGTGAAACTCTAGTATATCAGCATGTTTATATATGTGTATATATGTACCAATAAATGACTGCATCTATATCTGTATCATGTATGTCTATATTTATGGTTGTATCAACTTATAAAGTACCAGAAAGATCAGGTTTCAGGGCACAAACCCACCTTAGATATTAAGGGAATATTGGTTTATAGTTTGATGACTTGGGCCTTGTAAGGGATAATTATTGTGCTGGTGGCTTACCAACTATTCAAATCTGTTCATCTATAAGTTTGCCCCAAAAGCAGACCTGGAGTTCAATAGCCTTAAAAAAGGATTTTATATATACACAGACACACACACATATACACACATATACATGCATATATACACATACATATACACGCATACCTACACACACATATATATACACACATACATACATTTATATATAGATGTATACACACACACATATATAAAACTGAGTCAGATAATCCGAGGTTATTTCACTGAGCAATACAACTTCATTAATACAAAGTCTTTCAGACAACAAAAATGGTGTAATGAATAGTAGTTTGGACAGTCAAGGGACCAGCTGGACAAACAAGAGAGAAATGTGACAGTTGAATAAGAAGGAATTGGACAGAAAGCATTGTTCTGAATGTTAACACAAAATAGGACAAAGCAGATTATGTCAAAAGTGGAATTAAGATATTTTGCTGCTATTTTATGCTCAACAGTGATAACCAGCTGCTGTTTATGCCACTTTTTTTTTTACTTTATTTGCCCCCATCAATGTCAGTCAGCTTATCATTGCCTCTGACACTCATTTTGTCCTTTGCCTGCAGCACCACGGTCCTTGAAGGCCTGCCAAGTTCTTTCTTTTTTCTGAGTATATCAACAAATGTTTTTTCCGCTCTCCTTTCAGTTTGATATTCAGATGCTAAATGATAAGCATAACATATTATCAACATAAATGGAATATGGGAGGGGAAAGGACCATTAGAATAATCACACAATGTCATTTAAATACCTTCTGTATTGTTACTGATTTCACAGGCATTAATATGGCAACCCAGATATCGAGGAAAAAACTCATGAAGGAATCTAACACAACTATGAATGCGTTCTTTGTGTTCAAAATGTTCTCACTGTCTATACCTTAAAAAAGAGTCATTTTTTACAAGCAATTGATGCCTAACACTGTAAGCCTCTAGCACAGCCAGATGCATGCCCACTTTGGTTGCCAAGGTAACCAGCACGTAGACACTCACATAAATAAACTGTAGACAGTGGAAGGGCACACTTTAAAAACAGAAACAACTTGGATTGATTTGGGGGGCTATTAAAAGTGATACGCCTCCATTGCTGCATATGCTAACAAATACAGGAGCATCCATGCTCCACCTCATGCAAAACAGATGGCACTAGATCACTTACTACTTTTGATTCGCACTAGTTATTCCATGGTGGGAAGGTCAGAAAAAAAAAACTGTCAGGGAATCCAGAGATGCAGGGAAGAGTTTCAGGAAGGCAAACACTCATTTGGGTTTCGTTAGAAGAGGGTCACACAAATTCCCCCATCAGATGTTTCTATCTTCTGCCTCCCCTCTTTTGTTTCACCAGGGAAAAAAAAGAGCCAGAGAACTATCTTATCTCACAAAAGGTGAGTGTCCTCATTTGACCTGTAAGAAAGTTTCAGGTAGCATTTTGAAGCAAGGTTTTTAAAGGCTGTCTGGGTGAGCTGCCAGCTGTATTCTCTGGCTATAAATACACATATAACAATCTGACTGAACTCTATATAAACACCAGTTGAATTCATTCTATTTTTTAAAAAAATAATAATACCAGTTAAATAGATTGACTAATTTGTTTTCCACTTATCAGTTAATTGCTAGGCATCTTGAATGAAGGATTCTGAGAAAAGGTCAAATAAAATCAGTCCAAAGGTTGATCCAGCTCTGGCATTTAATGGTAGCATTGAAGAATATTTTTGAGGGTATAACAGCTAAACATCATGTTGTCAATTTCAAGTGTTATAAAAGTTCCCCAAATATCCTTGATTTATCAGTTATTAATTATGTATAATTTATCATCTCTGACATATGGACAGTGGAATGAATGGGTTAGCTTAGTTCTCCATTGATGTGAGGGAAGTTTTCAAGCAAAGTCTGAATGGCTACTTGTTGAGCGTGTTGCTAAAAGGAACGTTTAAGGGAGTGATGTGGTATGGGTTATCCTATATAGTCACTGAGGGGTTCTTCTACATGAAATTGTGTTAAGTGTAGGATTTTCTTAAACCATTCTTGAATACATTCATATGTTTAGCTTGTATCACATCTTGAAGTAATGTAGCTTACATATTTATATCTATAACATAAATAGATGAGGTGCATCCTGGAATAGTGATAACAAATCAGTCCTGGAGTAAGGAAGACAAATGATCATAATCCATCTCTATGACCATGGGAGGGTCATTTCACCTTTAAAAGACCCTAAGATATCTGAGTTGGTAAATTCATTAGCTTCTATGGTGCAATTATCATGCAGTTTGGTCAAATAACTGCATATCCAGCCCTAGTTACTTTTTTTGAGTTCTTGCCTTTTATCATCAACTGCCATTTGGATATTTTGAGTTGGATATTGTGTAGACATCTTAAAAATCATGTTACCCCAAACAGAATTCAATATCTTTATTTCCAAACCCACCCATCTTCTGATTTCCAATCACTGCTGAAGATAACACCTCTCTCATCTTCAACATCTCCCTCCCTCTCTCTCTTTCTGTTTCTCTCTCTCTCTCTCCCCCCCCCCTTATCTCTACCCCAACTTCTACATATTATCTGCTTGTGCCTTCTATGGTCTTAAACAACATAGAAAATGCATTTTTCTAATAAAACGGTCCTTTGAATATTTGAAGATGGCTATTATGTACCACAAAATTGACTTCTGATGGAGACACAGTATGGGTTCTTTCATATAGCATGATTTCTAGTGTTTTCGTCATTCTGATCAGGTTCATCTAGAAACTCATCATGTGTTTAGTGTGAGAAGGGACATTAGCATTTACATAAAATAATCACTTCATTTAATCATATGAGGAGAGTGAGGCCCAAGGTGTGTGAAGTGACATTCAAAATAATGCATCTTGTGGCAGCTAGGTGCCACAGTGAATAAAGCACTGGGCCTGGAGTCAGGAGTACCTGAGTTCAAATTCAGTCTCAGACACTTGACACTTACTAGCTGTGTGACCTTGGCCAAGTCACTTGCTCCCAAATGCTTTACCTTCCCTGCTCTAAAAATAATAATGATAATAATTGGATTTGAATCCATATGTTCAATGTGGACTTGTCGATAAATTAATTTCACTGGCTGACCAATTTCATGTCATAGCTTGGGAATTGCTTATTTTTCATCCATTTTGCTTTTTCAAAGTTGAATAGCTAAACTATTTTCCCCTGTCATTCCATGAAAATTAAGGGGAGAATTCCTCTCTAGTATTCCCAAGTTCATATAAATAATTGTGGTGGCATTGGTGAGTACAGGCTCTGTCACTTTACAATTGATATAACCTTGTGTAATTTATGTGACCACTCTGGGTCTGTTTCATCATCTGCAAAATTAGGGGGTTGAACTAGATAATACCAATGTCCTTTTCAGTTCTAAATTCTATGGTCTTATAGAAGCATTTAGAAAATCTTAAACCCAATAGGAAAAACTTACTTTATCTGATGCCTATATGTGACATCTTACATGAGAGGAACAGACAAGTCATGTGTTCACATTTCACATTAACTTAAGGTTAAATTGAAAATCTTTTATCTTGGGCTCTTGTTCAAATGCTTTGGTTGTTGAGGGACTCTTGTTCTGGCCTGGTTTGAACTAGTTGGTTGCTAAGGGTTCCTCCTAACCTGATACTCAGCTAGATGGACAATGATAATGAGATATTATTTGAAGATTAAATTAAAAGAGGAAAAGGAAATAAAGTACCTCCCTGATATAGATTCTTTTGCACATGATGTCTTTCAGTCTTTAAAAAGTCATGTTCAAGAAAAGGAACACTGAATTGAGATTTAAACTGACCAAGGCTAGATAATGAACATTATTGTACATCACTTGAAGCAAGAGATACTGCTTTGGTAAAGAAAGAGAGAGAAAACTTAAGGTTTTTTCATCTCTTTTTTGACTCTACATTAGTGATAATAGTGATATTATACAGAGAGTACATTTTATAGCTAAGATATAGTATATAGTCAATTCAATATTTCATTGATGAGATCACTAGGCTATCCACCCAAAAGATATTTTACTAATGGTTACTTATTAACAATATTTCAAGCTATTCCATTTTCAAGCAATGTAAAGAAATGCTAAAATTAAAACTGGACAAATCATTTACACCCTTACTAGAGATATGTCTGAAGACCACAAATTTCCATCATATCCCCTAAAAAAGTGGCTTGGGCAAAACAGTGACAGAGGCCATGAACACTACAATTCTATAGTAATGAATAAGATATTCATTATTTCTGATAATAATACATGGCATGAAAAAAACTCTGTCCTTTATGAGAATATACGTATTCTACCACTATATTTTCATTAATTTTTCTTCTAAAGAGTGAATAATTTAAAAGATGAACTAGAAAAAAATATATTGCATTGACTAGAATTCCCACATATTAATAGGCAGCTAGGTAGCAGAGTAGTTAGAGTTTTATATCTTGAGTCAGAAAGAACTGAGATCAAATTTGTCCTCAGAAACTTACTGTGTGACCCTGGCTAAGTCATTTGTTGCTTAGTTTCCTCATCTGTAAAATGAAGATAAAAAAATTATCTAACTCCCAAGAGTGTTGCAAGAATAAAATGAGACAATATTTATAAAGCACTTGTAAACTTTAATATCATATGTAAATACTAATTATTATGTATTATCGTTATTATTACCAATAATTTCAAAGTAGGGAAATGTCTTTTGGCATTCTTCTCTTTTGGAAATAAAACACAAATCAAATAAAATAGTATGTAATTGAGTTATAATAGACAAAGTAAGTGATAAGGAAAAGTTAGCTAATGTAATCAGACTCAGGCCTTCATATACAGAGGAGTACAAGCTACTGTCAAACACTGATGGGAAAATATTGAGCATATAATTCCTGAGAAAATATATAGAATACTGATGGGGGCAGAGCCAAGATGGTAGAAGCACAAACATGCAGTGGGCTCCAGCTCCAATCACTTCCAATCCATGTAAAAAAATGACTCTAAACAAACTTTAGAGCAACAGAACCCACAAAGTGACAGAGGGAAATAAATTTCATACTGAAGAAAGCCCAGCAAGCCAAAAGGAAAGTTTGACCACAGCATTCTGGGAGCCTAGCCCAATCATCCATAAGCCGTAGTTCCGACTCCAGGGCAGCCACACCCAGCAGTTGCAGGAGCAGACTTCAGGAGTGTGAAGCACCAGCAACCATGGGGGTTTCCAGACTCCTGAACCTATAAATGCCAAAGACAAAGTAAAAGGTGAGTGTGAAACTCTGTTGGAACAATGTGGGATGGAAAAACTTGATCTTGTTGCTGCCCTCGAGGCAATAAGAGGCAGAGGCGGCTGCTCTGCAGCCACAGCCATGTGGCTGCCTCAGGAGTTCCTGGCCTGCAGATTGTAGGGGGAACAAGTGACCGTTTGGAGGAAAATCACTCTGCTTTTAACGTGTTTAGATTTGGATCATGGTCTTGGGTGGTGGTCCTGGGGTATGTGACCAGTGAGCCACAGCCTGTGGGGGCTGTAGAGAGGGCAGCCTCCTAATAGCTCCAGCAGCTGTGAAAACCCCAGCAATTTGAGATAAAGCTCTATCCATTCTGGAAACAGAGTTCTACCATGACAAAGAGCTCAAACATTAAGCAATTATCTAGCAATATGAGCAAGCCAAGGAAGCACAAATAAACCATACAATCCTTTTTTGGGGGATGAAAAGGATAAAAGCTTGGAGTGGGAGAAAGACAGACAAGTCAGAAATCCTGCATCAAAAGCCTCCAAGGAAAATATGAACAGGGTACAGGCCATGGAGGAGCTCAAGAAGGATTTTGAAGATCAAGTAAGAGAAGTAGAGGAAGAATGACTAAGAGAAATAAGAATAATGGAAGAAAATCATGAAAAGCAAATCAACAGCCTGCTAAAGGAGATCCAAAGATACATTGCAGAAAATAACACCTTAAAAATAGACTAACTCAAATGGTAAGAGTCCCAAAAAGCCAATGAGAAGAAGAATGCCTTTAAAAGCCAAATTTGCCAGATGTAAAAGGAATTTCAAAAGCTCACTAAAGAGAATAACTCCCTTGAAATGAGATTGGAGCAAGTGGAAGTTAATGACTTTAGGAGAAATTGAGATACTTTAAAACAGATCCAAACACATGAAAAAAATAGTAGGCATTACAAAATATCTCAATGGAAAAACTACTGACCTGGAAAATAGATCCAGGAGAGAGAATTTAAAAATTATTGGACTACCTGAAAGCCATGATAAAAAAAAAGAGCCTAGACACAATCTTTTAAGAAATTATCGAGCAAAATCGCCCTGAAATTCTAGAACCAGAGGGGAAAATAGAAATTGAAAGAAGTCTCTGATCACTTATTGAAAAGGATCCCCAAGACAAAACTCTTAGCAATATTATAGCCAAATTCTAGATTTCCCAGGTCAAGGAGAAAATGCTCCAAGAAGTCAGGAAGAAATAATTGGAGTATTATGAAAACACAATCAGGATAAAAAAAAGTCCTAGCAGCTTTTACATTAAAGGATCAAAAGCCTTAGAATATGATATTCTGTAGATGAAAGAAGCTAGGACTAAAACCAAGAATCACCTACCCAGCAAAACTGAGTATAATGTTTCAGGGGAAAATAAGGCCATTCAATGAAATAGAGTATTTTAAATCATTCTTGATGAAAAAAAAAACAGGGCTGAACAGAAAATTTTATTTTCAAATACAAGAAGCAAGAGAAGCATGAGAAGGTAAACAGGAAAAAGAAATCATAAGGAACTTATTAAAGTTAAACTATTTACATTCCTACACTACATGGAAAAATGATAGTTGTAACTCATAAGACCTTTCTCAGTGTGAGGGTAGTTGAAGAGAATATATACATATATATGTATGTATAATGTATGTATAGGAGGGTATATGTGTATATAAATATATGTGTGTGGGGTCATATATATGTTCATGTACACATAGGCAGAGGGCACAGAATGAGTTGAATATGAAGGGATGATATCTAAAAAATAAAATTAATAGTTGAGAGAGGAATTTATTGGAGAAGGAGAAAGGAAGAGATAGATCAGAGAAAATTATCTCATATAAAAGAGACAAGAGAAAATTGTTACAATGTAGGGGGAGAGCAGGAAGGTGAAATGGAGTGGGACAACGTTATCCTCATTGAATTTGGCTTAAGGAGAGAATAACATACACATTCAATTGGGTATCTTACCCTATAGGAAAATGGGGGGGTAGGGGATGAGAGGGGGGATGATAGAAGGGAAGGCAGATTTGGGGAGAGGGAGTAGAAGCAAATATTTTTGAAAAGGGATAGAGTCAAAGGAGAAAATAGAATGTGTGGTGCAAAATAGGAGGGAGGGAAATATAGTTAGTCTTTCACAATATAACTACTATGGAAATGATTTGGGCAATTACACATGAAAACCTATATTCAATTTCTTATCTTCCCAGTGGGGCCAGCTGAGGAGGTAAGAAGGGGAAAAAAATCTGGAATTCAAAGTTTCAAAAACAAATGTTTAAAAAAATTATTTTTCACATGCGACTAGGAAATAAGATATACAGGCACTGGTGTATAGAAATCCATCTTCCTCTATTAGAAAGTTAGGAGGGTGATTGGGGAGGACATAGGAGAGAACAGATTGAGGAAAGGAGTATTCAATAGGCTTGCTATTTTGGGGTGGGGGTAGGGGAAAGATGGGGAGAAAATTATAACTCAAAATATTAGGGAAATGAATGCTGAAAACTAAAAATAAATAAATTCAAACTAAAAAAAAGAAGAAAATTGATAGGTAGTTGTAAGGAAGGGCATATGCATAGTGTTATATGGACTTTTTGTCATTTTGTTTTTGTTTTTGTTTGGTTTTTGACCAGAAGACTTCCTTTGCCTAAATTTTCACTCTTTCATATCCCAGAAACTGCTTCTTACTGTTATTTCCTAAAGTTTGTTTGCTTATTTCTGTAGCTTTCTTACTACTGCTATTCTCTTCCACATTAGTTTTTGTTGATGTTTTAATGTTTTGCTAGCGTACTCCAAATTTATAACCACTTTGCTACTGTTGCATCTTCCTACCCTTTCTATTGCCTCTACTGTTTTGCAGAAATGCCATTTTGCTTTTAGAATGAGACCATCTAGCCCAGTGGTTCTCAAACTTCCTAATGTTGTGACCCTTTAATACTCATATGTTGGCCTATCTGCATGTGGGCAGACCCACCTGGAGACAGATAGAGGAGAGATAGCTCGGATCCTAAGACCATTGGAAATATGTGTTTTCTGATGGTCTTAGGTGACCCCTCTGGAAGGATCATTCGACCCCCAAAGGGGTTGCAACCCACAGCTGGAGAACTGCTGATCTAGCCCAATATGCCTCAGAACAACTCAATATATTTTGACATCCTTTGCAGTCACACTCACAGATCCACAAGCCTGGTATACTAGGCTACTCACAGAGCTATAAGTTTTTTTTGATGAGGAAGTTTCCATGCCATGGGAAGGTGGATAAGGAAAGGGATAGTCTTCAAATGGTAGGAAGCCAGCTTATACTCCTGAGTTATGACAATTGAATTAAATGCATCTTTCCCCTGTCTCAAGGTACTGTGCTGTTCATCTGGTCACCATTTCTCTGAATCTTTCTGAGACTTGAGATAAATATTCACTTCATTTTTGAAGTACATTTTCAATGTCCTCCATATTCCCCAGTAACCAGCATTTGGCCATGCAAATCACCTTGAATTTCTGATAAGCTTCAAAAAGATAGCAACAGCTATGAAAAGAGAGGGAAAGCTAAGAAAATCTAGTCACATAATTGCTGTCATGAGAAAATCTCTGTCCTTCTCATATAGTGTAATAATAATAAAAGTATTCCTGGTAAATATGAAGATACTCAATTATCATTTTTGTTTCTACCAAATAAATTCTAATGTGCTTCTTTTGTCTATGAAAATTTTAGCTTCAATTAAATATGGAAAAAGTGAATTGTGATTCTCATCTACACTGGGTATAACATTTGAGACACATACAATTTCAATCTTAGCATTTAATTTTTTTGATATAATTAAAAATAGACTATATTACAAAATAGTGTTTCTAAATGTGTATCTGTAGAAATATCATAACCTTTTTAAGACTAGTATCAAGTCATCCAAAAAGGAAATGAATATTTAATTGAGTTTTTATGAAAGTTCAAACTAATTGAAATATCATTAATTGGTCTCAAGCATATGTTAATGAGATAAAAGAACAGAGCGTGACTCAAGTCACAGTTGCCCTTATTATATAATATGATATGATGGAATTTTCCACAAGGACAGTATAGTAGAAAGAACTCTAGATGCAACAGAGGATCTGCATTCAAATCCTGGCTTTTCTACTTAATGGCTGTGTGATCTTGAGCTAACTTTTAATCCTCCTGTAATAGCAATCAATTTATCAGATATTTAGCACTTAGTAACTTAGGGCTAAGTATGGAAGGTGTGAGCCCTGTGTCCCCTGTTGAGAACGGGTGAACTCCCCTGTCAGTGGAAGAAGGCTATTGGCTGAGACAGGAGGCCAGTGCTGTATATAAAGAAGAATTCGAAAGACAGAACTGGAATTTTCCTGTGGAGGAAGCAGGATTGTCTCAGCATCTAGGAGCTGTCCTGCTGGAAGAGAGTAGGAGTTTTTGTGAGACAGAGAGAGAGAGAGAGAGAGAGAGAGAGAGAGAGAGAGAGAGAGAGAGAGAGAGAGAGAGAGAGAGAGAGTTTCTCTCCCGGCATCTGGAAACTGAATGAGAACTGAATGGAATTTTCTTGAGACCAGAATCTGGTTAAGGCTACCCAGAAGGCCAATATTCCTTCTGGGTCTTACAGCCAGCTGAACTGCTGGAAGACTGAAGAAGCATGACCAGAAAAAGACTTTGTTTATTCATGGCCTGGCTGATCCTTGAGTTCCAGGCAAGAGAAGTGGTGAAGGGTTTGAGATGTGTTGGACCCTGGGAACTTCAGTGTGTGCTGGGGATTGCCCTGAGGACTGGACAAGGACCTTGGAGCTATCTACCTCTGAGGACTGGACAAGAATCTGGCAGCTGTCTGCTTCTGTATCCATGTGACTGTTTTGTGGATTTAGGAGGGAGCTGGGACCATGGAAGGGGATCCAGAGAATCAGAGAGACCACCCAGAGTCAAGATGAAGAAAAGGCCTCCCCTTGGACAAAACTGAGATTTGCTGGAAACCAAGGGGTGGAGAGTTTGTGTGGTTTTTTAATGACTGTATTAGTTATTAATGATATTTAGTAATTGGGAATCTAGATTAGTGACTGACTGCTAGGTGAGTGACTGATTAAGTTAATAGTTGCCCCATGAGTGGAAGATTGATATATTGTGAATTGATTGATTGAATGATTAAGTGAGAAGGGTTTCCCCCAAATGATTCTTCTTTTGTTCCTTGTTCTAAACATTGTGGACACTGTAGTGAAAAGTGTGTGGCCATTCTAATGATAAGCTGTTAGGAACATCATATTGTGACTTTCTGTGATAAGATGTAATGTTGTGAATACTATATTGTGATTGTTTGCCTTGATTTGTAATGGAATAAGCAGAATGTTCGCTAATATTGTGTAATACAAATTTTAAAGGCTGTTCACAGTAGCATTCTTTTGGGAATTTGCTGGTGCATGGTGTTATACCTCCTGTGCACCATTTCCCTCATTTGCAAAATGGAGTTGCAACAGTGAAGAGGGTACCCACAGAGGTTGCCTGAGACCTCAAAATACCAACATGCCAGGTCCTGTGGAAAGAATTCCACTCAAGTCATCTCAGCCAAAGAAAAGTAAAGTTTATTGAAAGTTCACTAAAAATTCTCCATATGGGGCAGACTTTTGAGGAGCCATTCTATGCTATAGGTCATTCTATGGCACTCTCGCACAGAGCAAGTCTGTTCTAGGGCTTTCTGTTGTGCTCTCACACAGAGCAAGTCTGTGCAAAGCTATTTTATGGTGCTCTCACACCAGATAGAGGGAAGATGGGATTGTTATATACAGAGGAATCTAGGGGTGATCTAGAGGAGGAGTTTAGGGAGAGTCTTCAGGAGGAGTTAATGAGGTCAATGCAAGAGTGGATTGATATTTTGATAGGCTCCAGGGTGGGAAGCAGATGGACAATGGAGGGCCAGACTAGTAACAGAGGTTTGGGCCCAGCCACAATGAAATATTTATGGCCTTTTCAAATGCCTCATCAAGTGGGAAGATTCAATCAGACTTCAAGGGGTTTCCCAGAGCATGTACCTCAAAGATTCAAGGACAGTTCAAGGGGGATCCCAGATCCTACACCTCATCAGATAGCTTCTGAGGTCCCTTCCTGTTCTAAATCTATTATCCTTAGAATGAGTTAAATAGATGACCTTTAATGTACCTTCTGCAACTAAATGTATAGCATATTATTTTCATGCATTTTATATGCCCTCAAATAATCTCCCTAATATCTTTATTCCTTTGAAAGTGCTAGCAACATATCCTTCTAGATGTGCAAAAAAATACTTCTCAGAGGCAGAGCCAAGATGGCAGCATAGAAGCAGGAAAATGCCACAGTTCTCACATGGCCAGCTCAAATACCCATAAAATATGACTGTAAACAAATTTTAGGACTCCAAAACTCACAAAAATACACCTCCCTCTGAAGGCAGCTTGGCAAGTGGGGTTCATCACAGCCTTGGGAGCTGAACCCAGCCTAGCCTGAAACCACGGCTTGCAAGATGAACAGAACAAGCTTCAGCTTGAGCCTTCAAGAGAGTGGATCTGTGTCAACTGTGGCAGTTTCCAGAATTATCAAGCCATAAGAAATAAGGACTAAGTGAAAGATCAGTGAAATTCAGCTAAATTTACGGGAGGAAAGTGGTCTGGCCAAACTACCTCCAGAGCAAGGAAGCAGCAAAAGCAGTGGCCCTATTGCCACCTCCATAGTACTTCAGAGTTCCTGGCCTGCAGACTGTCGGGGGGCCAAGGGATCGTTCAGAGGCCAAGTGTTCTTTTGTTGAGTGGCCTGGATCCGGATGGTGGTCTTGGGTGGTGGTCTTGGGATGTGTTTTCAGTGAACCAAAGCTGGCGGGGGCTTCACCAGACTCCTAATAGCTCTGGCAGCTGTGAAAAACCCAGCAATTTGGGACAAAACTTTTCCCTCTGGAAGCAGAGATCCACAGAACTAAAAAGACAAGTAATTCAGTGGCAACATGAGCAGGAAAAGGAAGCAAAGTAAGAATAGTTACCTAACTCTAGAATCCTTTTGTGGGGACAAAAATGATCAAAGCATGAAATGGGAGGAAGACAATACAGCCAGAAGTCCTATACCAAAAGCTTCCAAGAAACATGATAACTATCTAGAATAGAACAAAAATAGAAACTTGAAAGAATCCAGCCATCACCTATTTAAAAAGATCCCCAAAAGAAACCTCCTAGGAATATTATAACCGGGTTCTGGAGTACCCCGATCAAGGAGAAAATATTACAAGCTGCCAAGAGGAAGAAATTTGAACACTGTGGAAACACAATTAGGATAACCCAGGATCTGGCAGCTTCTACATTGAGAGATCTAAGGGCCTGGAATATGATATTCTGGAGATCAAGAATCACCTACCCAGCAAAATTGAGTAGAATATTTCAGGGGAAAATATGGTTATTCAGTGATGTGGAGGACTTTTAAGCATTCTTGCTGAAAAAAGCCAGAACTGAACAGAAAATTTGACATTCAAACACAAGAAGCATGAGAAGGTAAACATGGGAAAGAAATCATAAGGAAGTTATCAAAGTTGAACTATTTACATGCCAATATGGAAAAATGATAAAAGTAACTTATGATACTTTTCTCAGTATGAGGATAGGTGAAGAGAATACAAATGTATATATACGCATACATACACATATATCTATATAGGAGGGTACATATGTGAATGAATACATATCTGAGTATGTGTGTATATGAGTTCAAAAAGGGCACAGGATCAATTGAATAGGAAGGGATGATTCTTTAAAAGGTGAAATTCTGAGGTGGGAGAGGATTAGAATGAGAAGAGACAGGGGAGACAGAATTGGGTTAAGTGTCTCACATAGAAGAGGCAAGGGATAATTGTTACAATGGAGGAGAAGTACAGGAAGGCAAAAGGGAAAGGGCCAACCTTACTCTCATTGAATTTGGCTTAGAGATGGAATGACATAACCTCTAAACTGGATATCTTGCCACACATGAGAGTAGGGGAATGGGGAAGAGAGGTGGGATGAAGGAGGGGAGGGCCAGGTGGAGAGGAGAGTTGCTGGAAGTACACACTAAGGGACAAGGTAGAGACTAGAACAACGGTCGGGGTGGAATGGGAAGGAGGGACATATAATCAGTCTCTCACAATATGTCCACTGTGAAGATATTCTGTGTAATTACATATGTAGAGCCTGTATTGAATTGCTTGTCCTTCCAGTAGGGGTGGGTGATGAGGGAGGAAGGGAAAGAATTTAGAATTTAAAGTTCTATAATTAAATGTTAAAAATATATATATGTATAAAGATTATTATTAGTATTAAAAAAAGAAAAAGGAGGTAGACTAGTAATGTATCAAGAATGAGAGATAACAGATTGTGTAACACATAACTACAACAATGGTAGCCTTGAGGTATGAAAAAAACAGAGGATGGAAATACAGCACCTTGGGTGGATCTCTAAGAATGATTTCCAGAAAGATGACAATCACATAGGATGTGAAGACATAGTTTGTCTGGCTGTGATCTGTACTGTGATGCAGGTACCTGCCAAGCTGTAGAGATCACAATTTTTTCAATTTTCATTGAAAACAAAATAAGAAAGAAATAAAATCTATTAGCACAAACTTCAAAAAAATATTTCTCCATTTTCTTCCATCCTGCTAGATTTGGTCTCCAACCACCCTCTGATATCTCTGAAACAAAGATTTATGTGTGATAAAATCCAACAGATGTCCTACCAGGGTACTATCATAATGATTAAAAAAATATGCCACAGACAAATGTACTTTATTTCCTATCCATGAAGAATTAGCCCATTTAGTCACTGGAAAGTAGGGGGGAAAGAGAATGTGTTTTGTTCTGGATATTTTAAGTTTTAAGTACATACAAAGTATTTTATTCAGCTGGTAATAATATATCACCTAATATATTATCAGAATTGCAATTTTGAGATAGATGATGTGACTGCAATATAAACAATATATTCTTAGTGTGTGACATTTAATCCTGGTGCAACAACTGATCATGCTGGTGAGAAGTGCCATGCTCCAAGCAAAATGTTGACACCTATAGTTTATATCAAGATCTTGGGGAAGGTATAAAGCCTAAATGATTTAGAGACCATCAAAGACACAACTGACTAGAGTATAATGGCAAGCAAAAAAGTAGTTGACACCTTGTTTCAGCTATTTAATTATTTAGCACCTTGTTTTAGTTCAAGTTTCTTTTGAGCCTTGCCCATGATTACATCAAGTCTTTGTTGAGAAAGCAAATTTTTGAACCCCAGAACTTGCGAACCCCTATTGGGAGGAGCTAACAACCACATATAAGGAGAAACCCAAGCTTGGAGAGAGCAGAACTGAGAACTGAGAAGAGAGTTATTGTGATGTAGAAGGAGAAAACTTGTGGTATCCCAGGACTCTGTCTCTTCTGTCTGTGTTGATTTTTGTTTGTGATACTTTGTACAGAAGCCCTGGGACCTTACTGGAAGTCTTGAAAGAGGATTTTCTGGTTGTCTGTTCACAGAAGTCCTGGAGGAGGGTTTTGGAGGTCCTGGGACTTTACTGATGATTTGTGTTGACCTCTTGGACCTTGTATGGGGGTCTGTGTTGATTTCACAAACAGATAGTGAATTGAGGATGGTGCCAGCAATCTGTATGAATATTATTGTGGCTCTGTTAAGTTTTGTCTTCTCAGAAACAGGAACTGTGAAGGACTTGAGGTGAACTAGACACTGAGCTTCAATATGGAATGGGAACTGGTCAAGGAACTGAACAAGGAACTGAGAGCTGCCTGCTTTGAATCCAGGTGACAGCTGGGTAGATTCAGGCAGGAGCTAGGACCATGGAAGAGGAACCATGGAAACTGAGAGCCAGCCTCAAATCAAGGTGAAAATACCTCCTCTTGGGTACCTAATGCTGACTGAGAAGAGTATGATTTACTGTAACCTATGGGTGGAGAACTTTGAGTTTGTACGTTGTGTCCCTTAAGGAGGCTTGCTCCTTAAGGATGATAGACTTAAGGACTTACTGAATATCTCATGTTTAAAACTATGTGGCCACTTTGGTGAAAACTATGTGGCCACTTTAGTGATAACTTGTTATACTATAACATTGTGAATGCTGTACTTTGGTTTCTGTCAATGTTTTGTCTTGGTTTATTACTGAATAAATAGAGAGTTCAGTGTAGATGTAATCAAAACCTTGAAACTGTTCATAGCAGCAGTCCTCTGGAAAGCTGCTCGTGCTTGGCTTTACATAGAGATAGAAGGAACCTGTTAAATTAAGTGATGGGGTTACCTGGCCCGATAAAGAGCAAACAGTAATTCACAATTATTTATTTTACCAAGGCATGTAGAACACAAGTGGAGGACTTATGGTCCTCTAGGTCCTCAAGTGCAGTCCTCTGACTGAATTCAAACTTCACAGGTTTTTCACCCCTGATCTAAAGTAATCAAGAGAGAGGGAGGAAAATGTGAAAGGTAAAAGTGGGAGGGCAAGCAGCACCATGAGTTTCATGAATAGAAGCTCAAAGATGCAGAATTTGTGCCAAGTATCAAGAATGAAAAATACATATGAAAAGAATAAGAATTGTAATATCTGAGGAGTTTGATCATGGAGGCAGAGACAAATTGAAGCTGGGAAAAGCAGAAAAAATGATCAGAATAGCAGGGGCTGTGACACAATTCTGCCTTTTGGGGGAGTGGAGAGTAGTGGCAATTTTAACCAAACAATGTGACACTATTACCATATTTCTGTAAGTTTTAAAGTTCTATCACCTTAATAAACTCAGAACAAGGAACTGACCAAATATCTTAGTCTTCAGTGAAACACAAGTAATAAGGGATATGATTATACCATGTCTCTGGGCACCACAGACCACTAGGAATAGTCATTTTACCAAATAAATTCAATCAAAAAGTCCAAATGAGATGCGTATGTAAACATAGCTGGCCTTATCTTGTGCCTCATTATTATTATATTCATCTTCAGCAGATGATTTATGCCATACCAATTTCCCTGTGCTGTGAAGAAATGAATAAGTGCTGGGAACAGAAAGAGCTGCTTAACTTAAAAGTTGATAAAATAGGAAGTCCTAAATAATATGACTTTCTCCATGATTAGTCTATGGGTTTTATTCAGTACAGAATATTTATACCACAGTAATAATGCCAGAAAGAACCTTGAATAATTAAAAACACGTTTTAAATTCCAATAATAATATTTATATTTATTAATTGAGAATTTGATATTGAAATGTTCAAATTCCTCTGTGTCCAAGACTTCCCTACACTTCTATTACATTTGAACTATTTGAATTGTTTTTCCTGTTTCTCTGCAGTGTTTCTCCAGATAAATGTCCCATGGAGCAGAGGAGAATACAGCATGGAATATTATGATTCTTTGGCTGTGCTACCACCAAGGCTAGCACCTATTCTATTGCACATATTCATTAAATATTTGCCAAGGAGGAGGAGGAAGAAGAAGAGGCAACCAAGATTGGGAGGCAAGCAGAAAAGTGGTAAAGAATTTTTACAACATTACTTCTGATAAAGGCTTAAATATATGGAGAACTGAGTCAAATTTACAAAAATACAAGTCATTCCTCACATGATAAATGGTCAAAGGATATGACTGGGAAGTTTTCAGAGGAAGAAATTAAAGCTATCTATAATTATATTAAAAATGCTCTAAATCACTATTGATTAGAGAGATGCAAATTAAAACAACTCTGAGGTACCACCTCACATCTATCAGAATGAATAACGTGACAAAACAAGAAAATTATAAATGTTGGAGCATATGTGGGAAAGATGGAGCACTAATTTATTGTTGATGGAGTTGTGAATGGATCCAACCATTCTGGGGAGTAATTTGGAACTATGCCAAAAGGGCTATAAAATTTGCATGTCCTTTGATGCAGCAATACCCTTTTAGGGCTGTATTCCAAAGAGATCATAAAAGTGGGGAAAGGATCCCCATGTACAAAAAATGTTTATAGCTGTTCTTTTTGTGGTAGCCCAGAACTAGACATGGAGGGGATGTTCATCAGCTGGGGAATGGCTGAACAAGTTATGGTATATGAATGTAATGGAATCCTATTGTGCTATAAGAAATGATGAACAGGTGAACTTCAGAAAAACCTGGAAAGACTTATATGAATTGTTGCTGAGTGAAGTGACCAAAAGTAGAACATTGTACACAGTGTGTAAGTATTGATTTTGATACACTTAGCCCTTTTCAGCAATGCAAGTTATCGAAAAACAATTCCAAGGGATTCATGATAGAAAATGCCATCCACATCCAAAGAAAGAAGTATATAGAGTCGGGATGCAGAGTGAAGCAGACTGTTTTCTTTTTTGTTTTGTTTCTTTCTTCTTTCTTATGGTTTTCCCATTTGTTAGAATTCTCCTATGCAACATGACTTATGTAATGACTAAAATGACTAAGGAATGTATGTGTAGAGCCTATATCAGATTGTATGTTGTCTTGGGGAGGGAGGGAGGAGGTAGGAGGACAAAATTTAAAACTTATGAAAGTGAATGTTAAAAACTAAAAACAAATAAATAAAGATCTTTTCATTTTTCCCTTGATATGTCTAATTTCTCAAAGATACAGTGAAATGAGCCAAATCTATAAGAACAAGAGTTAATCCCCACTTGAGAAATGGTCAAAGGATATGAACAGGAAGTTTTCAGACAAAAATTTTTTAGATGTTCTGAATCCCTAAGAATTAAAACAATCCAAATAAGAACACCTCTAAGGTACCACTCATATCAATCAAAATGTCTAAGGTGAAAGAAAAGCAGTGACAAATGCTGGAAGGGATGTGAGAAAATAAGTACAGTAATGATTATTGATGAATATGTGAACTATTCCAAGTATTCTGAAGAATACTTTAAAACTAGACTCAAAAAATCTAGTAAATAGTGAATTTTTGACCCAGAAATACCACTATCAAGTATATATCCCAAAGAGATCGAATGAAGAGGAAAATGACCCATAAGTGCACAAATATTTATAGAATCTCTTCTGTGGTATCAAAGAAATTGTAAACTGAGGAGATGCCCATCAACTGGGGAATGGTTAAAAAATTTATGGTATATGGATATGAAGTAATGCTATTATGCTTGAAAGAAATGATGAGGGGCATAGTTTGAGAAAAACCAAGGAAGACTTATTTGAACTGATGCAAATGAACATGAGCAGAACCAGGTGAACAATTTACACAGTAACAAGGATATTATAAATATAATCAACTATGAAAGACTAATTAACTTTGACCAGCATAGTGACCAATCAGAATTCCAAAAGACCCATGATAAAAATGTTTTCCACTTTCAGATAGAAAACTGATGGACTCAGAGTGAAAATTGAAGCATGTTTTTCTTTTTCTTCCTTTTTTTTCCCAGCAGATCAGGTAGGGGAGGGAACATGGCCACTGCAGAAATTGGTTTTGTATGAGTTCATATTTGTAATGAGTTTTGTATTTTTATCTTCCAAATGGGTGGATGAATCAGTGGGAAAGGTAGAGAATTTGGAACTGAAAATAAAATAAAATTGAATTTCAAAATTTTAAAGCAAATTTAGGAGTATAGATGATGGCATTTAAGATCCTTCTAAGCTAATTCCCAGCTATTTGGTTCCTGGATTTCTCTGGGCTTAGGTAATACAAAACTCTCCATTCACCCACCACTGAGCAAAAAGAATTTCAATATGCTGACCACATTTTTTTCTTTTTTTCACTATGTAAGTGAAAATATGTCTTGGTGATTGGTCCAGTGTCATCAGCTAATTGATACATTCATGGTACTCTATAGATATATGCCTATTAAAAAAAACATTTTTCCTTCCTCTATCTTTATGTAGAGTTCTATCTTAACGAAAGACAGATAGGTTTCTATCAAAATATTTTTCTGTCAGATAAGTTTATAATAGGATATATTTACCATCAGTAAATCATTTAATGAAGTAAAGCCAACAGAAGAAAAAAATATATTCATGGTGCCAAACCAACAAAAGTCAGGCCAAAATCAATGCTCCAACAGCTGCTTCTGTTTTCCTGTGATTCCTTCTCTGTCTAATAACTCAGCCCCAGCATTGTAAAGTCATTGGCAAGTGACATTACCAAATCCTGGGAGCAATTCCAAGATGAAAGCTTGAAACTTTGCTCCTGGTCAGCTGCTTTTATTATTGTCAGTGACTGATGTAATTTCAAATAAATACAGTAAATGTGGTGGGGTTAGAGGGGTGTGAGGAATGGACTGAGATTTCCCTTTATACACTAGAGAAAAAAAAGGCATTTAACAATCATTAATAAATACTCAGTTAAAAGTATTAGTGACATTTCATAAATAAAACTTTGGAAATAAAGACTTAATGCTAATGAAGTACTCATGTTTCCCAAGGATGTCTTCTTAATTTATAACTAAAAGTCATTTTAAAACTCCGGTAAGAATAGTTCATACTCCTACATAAAATTTTAATATTAGGGCATTTTTAAATTAAAATAGCCACTCAAAACCTTGGCAAGAATGCAACAACAACAATAATAACACTTACTTTTAATGTCCGTTCTTCTGAGCCTCACAGTAGCCCATTTTGGTGGTTGCTATTATTAACCCTGTCTTGGAAATGAGGAAACTAAGTCTTTGAGAGGTTAAGTGACTTGCCCACATTCATGCATCTGAGAAGGAATTTGAGTAGATGTCCTTCAGATACAAATTTCTACACTTCATCTGCTGCTCATGTTGCCTTTCCGGAAGAATGAACAATTCATTCTCAATTAATAAGCATTTTAAAGCACCTACTATGATTCAGTCATTGTGCTAAGCATTAGGAACAAAAGAGACAAAGGACAATTCTTTTCCTAAAGAAGTTTAAAATCTAAAGGGAGAAACACTCTGTGTGTGTGTGTGTTTCAGTGTGTAAGAGTACATGTGTGTTAGTGTATAAAGCTATATACAGGATAAAAAGGAAATAATTAGCAGAAAGAAAGAAGGAGCTGCAATTAAGATGGATTGAGGAAGGCTTCCTGTAAAAAGTGGGGGTTTTGTTAGGACTTAGAGGGAACAAGGGAGGTCAGTAGTTGGACAAGAGGCGGAAAAGCATTCCAGACAAGGAGCAGAGAGAGAAAATACCTAAAGCCCAAAGATGGAGTATCTTGTTCATGGAACAGACTGGAAATAAGTATCACTGGATTTAAGAGAATTTGTAGGGGAATAAGGTATAAGACTGGAAAGGCCGGAGGAAGCTGGGTTATGAAGGACTTTGAATGCCATGCAGAGCATTTTGCCTTTTATTCTGGAGGTGACAGAAGGTCATTTTAGTTTATTGAGTGGGAAAGGGGAGCATGATCTGGAAAATCAATTCAGTGACTGAAAACAGGATGGAGGACAGTAGAGAGAGGCTAGAAGCAGACTAAGTCACCAAAGGGCTATTGAAATAATCTAGGAATGACATGATGAGAACCTGTACAAGAATTATGACAGTATCAGATGAGAGAGGGGGATCTATAAAAGAGATGTCACAAAGGTGAAATGGACAATCCTTGGCAACAGATTGGAAAAATAATGAAGAATTCAGGATTCCAAGACTTAAGGGACTAAGAGGATGGTATTGCCCTATAGAGTAATAGAAAATTTAGGAAGGGTAAGTGTTTGGGGGAAAGATAATTATTTCTGTTTGGGATAAATTGAGTTGAAGATGTCTACTGCACACACAGTTAAAGATGTTTGAAAGGTAGTTAGAAATGTAGGATTGGATGACAGCAGAATCATCAGCTTAGACAGGGCAACCAAATCCATGGGAACTGATGAAATTCAAGTGAAATAGTATAGAGAAGAGGTTCCAGGATAGAACATTGAGGAACACCTATGGTTAGAAGGCATGATCTAGAAGAGGATCCAGTAAAAGAGAAAAAGAAGGAATGGTTAAACAGGTGGAAGGAGAACCAGAGAGTCATGTCCCAGAAACCCAGGGAGTATCAAGGAGGAAAGAGAAATCATTAACCTCAAAGATTTTAGAGAGGTCAAGGAAAATAAAGATTGAGAAAATGTCACTGAATTTAATAACTAAGAAATCATTAGTAATTTTGGAGAGAACAGTTTTGGTGGAATGACAAAGATGGAACCTGAACTTTAAAGGGTTAGAAAGGAATGAGAGGAGACAAAGTAGAGGTACATATTGTAGATGTCCCCAAAGAGTTTAGCTACAAAAAGTAGAACAGTTGTAAGATGGTAGTTTGTGGGGATGGAAAGATCAAATGGGGGCTTTTTTAAGGATGAAAGAAATATGAGCATGATTGTAAGTAGTAGGAAATGAAATTGAAAATAAATGAAAAAGTAGGATGACTTTTGGAGAAGACAGGATGAAACAGGTTTGCTAAAATTAGTACAAATGTTAACCTTGGTAAGGAGTAAGGTCACTTCATCATGTGAGATGGATAAAAAAAAATGGAAGGTAGAATCTGGATGATGGGAAATGAGAAAGAGAGATGAAAAGGAAGTTCATGGTGAATGACTTTTTTTCTGTAAAATATGAGACAAGTTTCTTAGTTGAGCATGGGAAGAGGTAGAGTCATGGGAGGTGTGAAGAAGAATGAAAAGATTTGAAAGGGCTGCTGTGAAGAGTGGAATAGTGAATTGATAAGGTAAGTATAGTAGGATAGCCTAGCAACAGTGAGGGCACAGTTTGGGTTGTTCAATATAAATTTGTGGTAGATCCAATTAGAATGGTTGTACATTTTTCTCCACTTAATTTCAGCAGCATATGTATATGAGGAAAGGGTCTGATTGGTGAGAATGATTTAAGGATGAGGATTAGCTATACATAATAAATGAAATGATATGGAGGCTACGGATTCAAAACAGGACAGTATTTAAATTAATTGACCAAAGAGTCAAAATAGAGAGGAGACAGTGGATAGAGCAAAAAAGATAGTTGAAGAAAGAATTGTGAGGAATTAAAGGATTGGATGTCATGTTGCAGATGAAGAGATAGATATACAAAGAGAGGTGAAAAGAGATGAAAAGTCAATAAATTATGGTCAGATAAGGGGATTTTAGAATTTCTGAACATTGGTGGTACATTCTGGGTAAGGGCAAGATAAGGCTTAAAGCATTTTTGTGACTAAGGTGGGATGAAGGAGTAATTCGTGGGAAATGAATATGTTGGGGAACTGAGTAGTCAGGGTATTTAAGAAAGAGTCAATATATATGTCAAAGTTCCCTAGTATGGGGAGAGAAATTGGGAAGGAAAGAAAAATTATGAGCTAAGCATCAAACATTGAAAAAGAAGGCTACTGACTTGGGCATCTGTAGACAACAGCTACCAGGATTTTGATTGGGTTGTAGATATGAAGAATATGAAACTCAAAGGAACAGAGGTTACTGAGTGATGGAAAAGGGAGGTGAACCTGGAAGCAGCAATGGGAAGCAAGAAGTATTCCACCTTGTCTGCTACAACCAGAGAGCTGAAGAAAATGTAACTCCAGCCAATACTGAAAAGGGTAGGCAGGATGCCTGTGTCTTCAGAGGGCAGCCAGGAAAATTGTCTTTTAAAAAATTGTTTGGTTCCTTGTAGTAAATAAAATATATGAAGATGTTTATATGTTACACATCCACAGAAAATATTTGTCGCCTATAAATTATGTAGTAAATACTTCTTCTCTTTCATATAAAGTATTCACCAATAGCCAACAGAATAAATTAAAAGAATTTTGCTGTAAAAATACATCAAAACTATGAATATACCATTACTTTTAATTTAAGGATCATAAATGAGTATAAGTCCTCAGGACAAAACAAAAATAAAACAAAAATTTATATTAGAGATGCCTTTTTCAATAAATATAAAGATAATGATACATGTAGAGGTAAAGAACCCTGGTTCTAGTCCCAACTTCTATTTTTGTGACATTTGAAAAGTCAATTAATATTTCTGAGCCTCAATTTTGTAAAATAAGTGTGTTGAGGTATGTGTCCCTAGTGAGCACCACACTTCCTTACCCGAAACCTAATAAACACCTTCCTCTGCAAAAAAGAAAAAAAAGAGTGCTAAACTTAAAGGTCACCAAATCTCTTCCAACTCTAAATCTAAATCTATGACCTTATGAGCTTAGAAAGTAAGAAACTCCTTCACAACAATCTACACAAGTAGTAACACAGTATTTTCTCAATGATGCTGAACACAATACCTGCTAAAGTAGTCCATTCTACTTTAAATAATTCTTATAAAGTGTATACACACATACATATGTAGATAGATGTGTGTGCATATACATATATATGTATACACACACACACATATATATATATATATATGTATATAATTGTGACTATATCATCAAAATTATCTCACTAGACAAAATTCCCAATCATTGTCCTTATTTCATCATTTGGGATCACATAGGAAACATTAAATTTTTCATCTTCATGACATTCTTTCAGATACTTAAATAAAGCTCTGATGTTCTCCAAACATTTTTTCTTCTCTAGGCCTTTGACTATATTTTGCATGTTTTTAAAAAAAATTCTTTCAACCAAAAAGCCCAACCTTCTTTGTTGCCTCCTCTAGACTCAGACCATTCGAATAATACCTCAAAGTTTTGATGCATCCATGACTTCATTACTGTCAGAAATCCCTACAATGTTTCAGATGATAAGTTATTAATATCTTCTCATCCTTTATGATTCTTCTTTGTCTTGCCATAAGCTCTTCCCTGAGGATCAACCCAATAATTCAGTCTTTTGTCTGAGTTATTTCTGCTGTAGATAGCAAGATGTCAGACACTAGTTTCCTTACCTCATCTCTTTTTAAAGCTATCCATGTTATTGATGACATCTTTCATTATATTTCTTAAGCAAAAGCTACTGTTGTTAATAAGATACAGCCTACTCACACCTATCACATATTTGTCTATTATCCTTTGAGTTTGCTGTATTTTGTTTTATTCTTGTGATATAAATCAAGGTATTCCATGTGTTGTAGCCATATGGAATCCAGGGCGACATCCAAAGGCTTAAAAATTTTTTTTTTACTTGTGTAGTTTTTTGTTCATAGCTGAGAACAGCATAGGATCATTGAAAATGCTATCTGACATTTCAAATGTTGTTAATCCTCTCTCTTTTTCTTTAGTTCTAGGCTAAACTTACAGTTTATTTTCTATACTAGTTACAAATATATGAAGGCAAATTAAATTGAAAGAACATCAAGAAGAATAGCATAAACTGGGTAATATGTGTTCTTTTGTTGCAATCAGCAGGATGAAATAATTCAATCTTGTGCTCTCCAGCACATTGCCTCCATTTTCATATCCACTCTCCTAATCTTCAATTTCTCTCTACTAGCTCCTTACCCTATAGCCTACAACTATACCAATGCCTCTGCTGGCCTTAAAAATAAATAATTAGTTATTAAATCCTATTATGCCCACTACCTAATACCTTATGTCTCTCCTCTTCTCAGATAAACTTGAAAAAAGTCATCTATACTTTCTTCTTTCTCTGTCTTCTAAACTTTCCATAATCTGGCTTCCATTCTCATTGTTCAAATGAAACTGATCTGCTAGGTGGCACAGTGCATAGTATGATGGGCCTGGAATAAAAAAAATTTGAAGGCAAATCCAGTTTCAGAAAAGAATTAGCTGTATCAACTGGGAAAGTCATTTAACCTGTTTTGCCTCTGTTCTGTCAACCGTAAAATGTGAATAATAACAGCACTTAACTCATGGGGTTGTTGTGAAGGTCACATGAGATAGTATTTGTAAAGTGCTTAGCACAGTTCCTGGCACATAGTAGACACTATCTAAATATTTGACATCTCCCCTGGATGCCCTATTAGCATATCAAACTGAACATATCCAAAACAGAGCTCATTACCTTTCAAAAAGTCCATCCTTCCTCTCAATTTTCCTATTTCTGCCAACAGTTTCACACTCACTCCAATTACCCAATTAACAATCTTGGAGTCATGCTCAACTCTTCCTTATATCTAAAAACCCAAATAAATTGATTCTCTCATCATTCATTCCTGGACTATTGCAAGAGATTGCTAATTGGTCTTTGAGCCTCCAGCCTCTCTCCTCTCCCATTTGTCTTCCAAAGAATTGCCAAATTGCTTTTCCTAAAGCACAGATTTGACCTTCCCACTCTCCTGCTCAAAGAAAATTCAGTGGCCCTTTATTGCTGCTAAGATAAAGCAAAGATTCCTCTGATTGTCAAATAAAGCACTTCACTCACTCTAGTTTTCCAGGATGATTTTGCAGTATTCCATCTCCCACATTCTAGATTGTAGGTAAATTGACCTTGTTGTTCCACCTATATTCCATCTCTTGTATTAAGTCAAGGCTTCCCATTTTGACAAGAAAATTCTCCCACTTCACCACAATTTTATCTTATATACACATACCCCTTCAACTGAGGAAAAGAAAGAGAAAAAGAAAGTCCTCATCAAATACAAGATATTAAATGGAGCCATACAATTTTTTGTAGCTATTGACTCAGACTTTCATAAGTTTCTTCCTAAGGTTTCCATGATTTCTTCTGCCGTGATCAGTTTATCTTACTGATGAACATTTCTATTAACAAGCCAAATATCAAATAACACTCTTCCAATAAAATATGACTCCAAAATCTTCCTGTTAAAGAGGTGTCCTGCATTCTGGAAGGCTTTCTCAGTGAAGTTCAAGCCTTGACAGGTGTTACCAAGTTGTCCCATTTCCAGACTTTTAAATTAAATTGTGCAATTTAAATTAATAGAGATCTATTTACTCTTCTTCTCACTCCATATTCCATTAAGGAAAAAGTATCTTTGCAACAAGTATATCTTTTCAAGCAAAACTAATTCTCTTATTGACCACAATTTTAAAATGTCTTAACATTATTCAGAGTGCTCACAGTTTTCATAATTGGTTTTTTTTTCAGTGTTGGCACTGCATAAATTGTTCTGCTTCTTCTTGATTACTCTGCAGCTGTTTATAAAAGTCTCCAAAGTTATTCATTTTTATAATATTGCTGTTCTATAAATTCTTCTGTTCCTGCTCCCTGTGTTCTGCATCACTACATAAAAGACTTTACATATCTTTTTGAAATCATCAATCTCCTCATTTTTATAGCATACTAGTATTTTGATGCTGCACAGAAGACTTTATATTATCCCTATTAAATCACATATTGATAGGTAAAATGCCATATCCTGGTTTGTCCAGAGGTTTTTCTATGCTAATATAGTTATAAACCATGATATCCCTCCCTCCCCCTTTTATATCTTTTGTAAATTAGATAAAATTCATTATGCCTTTATATATGCCATTGATCAAAAATATTAAGTAACTCAAAGATGAAGAAAAATCACCATGCACTTCACTAGAGAATTTTCTTCATTTTTACATCAACCACAATGTTCTTACTCCTTTATTTTGATTATTCCTCCTGTCACAATCCACCTAACTATGCTATTATCTAGCTTGCATTTCTCTATCATGTCCAAAGAGATAAGGTCACAATGTAAATTTTGTACTCAGATCAATAAGCAATAGATGCAAAATATCTTATGTTTTTTTTTACTTTTCTCAGTTATTTGTTTAATGATGAAGATCTGATATTCTATAGAAAAGCAACGAAGGACTGCATTTTTCCTTCTCATGTTTTCATCGAGTGTACTTAGCATGTGTTCATAGGCCAGTGTCTTATGATTTTTGCAGATAAGAGAAAGTATGCAAACAGATTAGTCATTGTTTATATTTTCAATGACAGATATGACTATTACTTTATATTTCATGTCCATATTTAGGACTTAAAATGTTGACTTTTTGACTATTGGTGTTCTGAGGCACTAGTAAATCAATTTTTGTTTTTTTCATTTGCATCTATCATATAAAAGATCAAATTGGGTGCATTATTTAAAAAAATCAATCTGCTTACTTCAGATTGTTTTTATAAAGTAATTCACACATTATAGAATAATTAAAACTTAAGTTATATA
>CM053594.1:247522764-247549464 GCA_028646575.1 Pseudocheirus occidentalis
ATTTGGCATATTGAAGAAAAGTACATATTTGTCAGAATCTTCCTTTTTAAGTTTTACACAGTTGTTACAGCACCATGAGGAATGATCATTTCTTTTGTAATATTTTCAAGCAACAATGTTGTTAATACATGAAAATCATTTTGCAAAGGAAATGGAGTGTGGTAGGTGGAAAAATCAATACATTTTAAGACAGAGGACCTCAGTTCAGATCAGGACTATCATTTACTGACTTGATTACAAGATCATCTATGTGACCTAGGACACTTTTTTCTCAATAAAATTAGGTTTACTAGATGCCTTTCAAGGTTTCTTTTTGCTATTAGTCTGTGATCCTAGCACGCTTTCATCCTAGATGAAGTGCTCAAGTACATACTGATCATTTGGTATCAGTGCTTACTAAGTCACACAAATTAGAAATACCTGTTGGAAACTCAATGGCCATGCCCACCAGGATTGACTCCATAAAAGTAAATCAATTTACTTTCAAAATCTTTATAATCAATATTAATTTCTGTCACTTAGGTGTTTCAATTGTAAAAGCTCTATTAATCACTAAGGTGCTCGGATAAAATGAATAAGTTAAATCAATAATTTCATTTCACATATATTATGAAAACCTGTGTGTAGCAAACAGGGTATTCATAGATTCACTACAGAGAAGTTGCCTGAGCTATTATGAATGACAAATTAACATTAATACATATAGTACTTAGTTGTCCCTCATGGCAGTTATAGCTAAGAATATTTGGCTTGCCTGCAGCAGTTTCTTGGAAGATAAATTTTATACTGCCATATGCTTTGTAAGCTTAGATATTTTAAAAATAAATTACACATCAAGTCCTTAGGCAATAAAGGAGTGAAAATGGTAACAAAGAAAAAAGAAATTGAATTTTAAAAGAACAAATCTAAAGATGAAAAAGTAATATGAGCACACCACTATAATAATACTAGAAGTTGAATTCAACTTACATTGGGGCTGTATTAATTATCCTTTGTCTAGCTTTTTGAATTAATGTCACCACATACATGTTAGGGTAGTGATTAATACCTTTATAACAGAAGAAATAGGAGGAGAAGAAAAATTGAAGAAGGCAGGGAAAAGAGTTGCCAAGTGCTTTTATTCAGGACATAATCATATATGTTCAATAAATATTAAAATGTATATAAAATAAAAGAGAAAAACTGTAGCCCTTGGTATTCATGAACTCTTTCTAGTATTCTGTTAAAATAATGGTGTCAATTTTTGATAGCAACAAAATATCAGGTTTATTTTATTTTGCTTAGCAAAATTTATTTTATTAAATTTTTAAAAAATAGTTTAAGACCACTTAGTAATGAAACTAGGCATTTCTACCACCTGAGGTCTAAACATCTGAAAGCAAACAAAAGATAGTTTCAATACAAACTTCATTCATTTTTTATTGGATGTATTTTAAAAAAAACTATGTCACAAACTATTCCAGGATTCAAACTCTGCATAGTACTATTTGAGTTTTTAGTATGTTTACATTAAATCCTATAAAGTTCAAGGTGCAGCTATCATTATTTTCCAACATAAAGTTGAATATCATCTAAAATTAAACAGTCATTTTTATTCCCCTTCTAGTGATGAACTAGCAACTAGGATTCATCTGTCTTCTGTGTGACCAATGGCATCTGTGGATTCTTATCATCATTCTCTGAAGGACTTGATATTCCATATTCCTCATCAGTTCCTGTTCCAAGCTAGACTGAGATACAAAACTATTAGACTACTCCCATATAATGTGATCTTTCTTCCCTTTCATCCTTGTGTCATATTTTCTACCCTGTAACTTCATTGCAAATGTTTGTATTAAGCCCTTCCTTCCCTATCATATTACTATTGTTATTCTTTGCTTTTGAAGTATATTTTATTCCTCTAAAAAACAATTCTATCTTCTGAATGAGTTGAGTAAAAATCATTGCTTGAGCTCTTCATTACATCTTCTCTTTCAGATTAATTGATTTACATTGTAAACAAATAGTTTTTACCTGGCTTTTGAAAACAGAAACTCATACATTCTCTACCCAATTAGAATGTGAGTTCCTTGACAGAAGTGAACATCCTGTTGTCTTTCTTTATAGCCTCAATATTTGTCACAATGCCTGGCACATAGTAATTACTTAATAAATATTTGTGGATTGATTGTCTTCATTGACGAGACATCAAGAGAGTATATTGTGACATGAAGTCATGTATGTGTTCTAGCTCCATAGGAAAATGAAGTAGAAGAAGAGAGATTACACTTCTATATGATACTATGAAGATTTTTAGGTAACTTCTCCTATCTGGATTTCTCTGTTTCTGTATCAAGGCTAATGAGTATCAATGAAGAAAATTTCCATATCAAGTTGAATTCAATTATTGCAAATTCATGCTTTTTAACCTCATCATGTCCTTTTGTGCTGCTCAGCAATCTTTCTACTCTATGGAATCCCTAACTCATTCATACTGCCATCTGTTCCAAACCTTTTCCTATGTATCCTGTTTCCAACAATACTCCCTCTTCCCACCCACTATAGTCACAGCAGATGGCCAAGTCTTCAACTTCACTTAGAATGAAGTCAACTGATCTATGCTCCTTCAGGTTCCCTTATCCATCATACATAACATTTCAGAATCACTACTTGACCACTCTTTCCATTCATTCAAAGAAAAGATATTTCTTTAAATCTCTAAGGCTAATCCTGTCTATAACCTTAATCCCATTTTTTCTCACATCCTTGAAATCAGTATTCTAGGAGTCTTATTCTCTGATACAACTTCATTCGTTCTTTACATGATCAATGATTGCTTGCCCTCTGACTGTGAATATGCACCTATCTCCTTAGTTCTAATTTTTTTTTCTTTCAGGCTTCCATGATGATGAAATTAAAGATAGTACCATGCCATTATTGAGTTCCTCTTCAATGCTAACCTATTTTTAAGATTTCTTTTTCTATACCAAATATCTACAATTTGTTAGAACTCTCTCTCCTCAATGCCTTTTAATCAATCTTGCATCACCACCATTTCAATAGAAACTGTTTTCTGAAAGACCAATCAAATTCAACAAGTTATGTCTATTATTCTCTATGTTCTGTACATACAAAGACAAATGTATAAAAACAAATCTCCTGCCCTCAAGGAGGCTGTATTCTACTGGAATAATTGAATACTTGCTAATAATCTAATCCAATGGCTTTTTATTCAGTCTTTACTATGTTTGCCCTCTTTTCAGCTATTGACATTGCTGATTATTCCCTATTACACAATATTCTACCCCCACCCCTTAGCTTCAGAAAGGAAGCACTCTTCCCTTTCTGTCTTTCTTACTTCTACTCATTCTCTTCCCAACACATAAATATCTGTCCTTTCTCACATCACTTTCTATTCTAATCCATTGAAGAAATATATTTCAAATTCCACCTTCAAAATGTTTATTCCCACTCTACAACTCTCTTCTAATATCCAGACTAGTATTTCCAATAACCTATTAGGTGATATCTACCTGAGTATTCCATTTGAATTGGGACTTAAAGGAAACAAGTTAAATCAGTAGGTGAAGCAGAGAGGAGAGAACATTACAGCATTCTTTAACTCCTTTTTCTCCCTGAACTCCCATAATGAATCTGTTGTTGAGTCATATAAATTCGACCTCCACCCATCTCATTTACATCCATCATTTTCGCTAATAGGAAAGACCCTAACTCTACCTATGAAACAGTAATTGAATTGGCCTATCCATCAGTTCCAGGAAATAAAATCATATGGTAACTCAAAGGTCATTCAATCGTTCTTCCATTTTAAAAATTAGGGATAAAGTGACTCTTGCTCCAGGTTTCATAACTATTGAGTTGAAGAGCCAGAACCTGAGCCAAGGACTTTGACTCCAATTTCAGTGCTCTTAACCAAACATTTTTCCTCACTGCTACCTGCCTTGACTACTATACTAGGATCATAGCAGATTTTCTCATCATTTCCCCCTCCAACTGAATCTTCATTCACTTACAGAATAATTTCCCTTATTAACATGTCTGATAATGTGATTTATCTATTCAAAAAAAGAGTCCTTGTGGCTCTCTATTTTCTAAAAATTAATATTAAGTTATTTTGTCTTGCCTTCCACTATGTGGCATCTCTCTAGTCTTCAAACTTTATCTCTATTTATCTCCACAATATACTCTAGTCTTTCTCAGATATTCTTTTCTGCCTCTCTGTCTTGTTCACACCATTCCCTGTTCCCAGAATGCCTGACCTACCCTTCCTTGGCTACCTGTCTTTAAAGTCCTTCTCAAGTTCCATTTCCCAAAATATCTTTCCCACTGGTCAATATTAATCTTACCCTTCCAAACACACACAGCAGTTTGTTTCATAACTCTCTCATATAAACTGTCACTAATGCTACTCACTGTTGATACTAGTGTTGATGTCTCATTCTCCTAGATAAATTCTATCAGGATAGATACTTAGTCTCACCTAAGCTTTTGTAAATACACATACACACACACACACACACACACACACGCATGCACAGAGCTTTCCAAAGGACTGCTACTGTGAACAGCTTTCAAGGTTCTGATTACATAGTATAATGAACACTCCATTTATTCAATAACAAATCAGAGTAAAACATTCACATAAAATCAAGGTACAACATTCAGAATGTTACAACTTATCACAGAAAATCAAAATGCAGCATTCACAATATTACAACTTACCATAGAAATGGCCACATAGTTTTCACCAGAGGGGTTACATGGTTTTGAACAAAGTATAATCATTTAGTCACTCAATCATTTAGTAACTCAATCATTCAATCATCATTAAGGAGGCTTGCCTCCTTAAAGGACACAAAATACAAAAGTCAAAATATTCCAACCCTGGGTAGTTCATTCATTTAATCAATCACAGGGTCCTTAATTCAATCACAAAGTACAATCACAAATAAATTACAATTCCCTCAGTCGCTACTCAACAGAAAATTACACAATTCAGCATACAGGGTTTCCAGCTGTCTGAACATTACATACATATCTAGTTAGCTACCAGAGAGGGATTATCAAAGCCATCAACATCTGGATTTTCAAAGCCAACAGAGCTCAATGGTTGCCCAAAGCCTCATCTGGCCAAGTCACACAACTCTTCCCAAAGTGAGTCCCAAAGCAAAACCTCACATCAGGGTCAGTCACTACTCAGTATTCATGGAGAGGTCTTTTCATCTTGACTTGGGTCAGGCTTTTAGCTCCCACGGCTTCTCTTCCATGGTCCTATCTCCTACCTGAATTCACCAAACTGTCACCTGGATTCAAAGGTAGACAACTCCCAGCTCCTTGCCCAGCTCTCCATGCAGTTCCTCTTCCACACTGAAGCTCACAGTGTCTTGTCCACCTTAAATCCTTCACAGTCTCTGTTCCTAGGAAGTCAAAGCTCAACCAAGGCACAAATAGATGAAGTATCTACACCACAGTCATGCTTCCTCTGGAAACTCTGACTGGCTCTCAGAAGTCTTCAGCAGCTTGACTGGTGCTTGGAAATCCTCAGCAGCTCCAGCTGGCCCTCAGAAGTCCTCAGGATCTTGTCTGGCCTTCACAAGTCCCCAGTAGCTTGGCTGGCCCTCAGAAGAAGCTCCACTATCCACAAGTTCCCAGGAAATTCTGACTTTCCCAGTTGAAGTTTTTCCTTATATAAAGTATTGCTCCTCCTGCTCAGCCCCTTTCTGTTATGTCAGCAACAGGGGTTCATACCTTCTCTTTCTTTAACAGAGGCTCAATTTGAAACTAGGTGCTAAGTACCTGTCAACTTTCCAGTAAAAAGGAATCTTTAAATTTCATTACCATTACAGCTTTATATCCTGAGCCTTATATCACAGCACTCTAAGGAGTGTTGACAATTCAAGAATGTAAGTTAGATAAATGAATGAATGAATGACAGCACTGTAGGTAAAGAGTAGTTGAGAATGGGTGTATTATTCTCTTTTCTGTCCCACATAACTATGTAAATGACAGTGAGATATCAGTGAATAACTACTTCAAGTGAGATATAAAAGAGTGAGGTGTGTATTTGACAAAAGTTTTTGTCACAATGATGGACAATATCCAGAAAAAATATCCTAATTGAAGAGTTTTGCTTTGAGGATGTTGAGATCTTCCAGATGCTTTTGGAGAAGTCCAGGAACCCCTGAAATTGGGAGTGTTTTTGCAGTCCTACCATAGATATGGTCCGGGCATCTTCCTTCTCATTTTTCTTTTACTCTTGCCCACCAGTACTTTCTTTTTCCTTTTCTTTGGTAATGCAGCTCAACAAGAAGGTGGAGACCATATGCATTTTTCTGTTCATTAAAGATGAGTTCAAGTTAGGGGACAAGGAGTGATAGGACTAACACATGCTCCATAAAGTGGCTTCTAGGGTTCTTTATCTAATGTATTTTGTTATGGTTGTGAATACTGGAGGGTATAGCAGCCTATATTCTTTTAACTTTGAAGTTTTGGTTTTTTAATTCTCTTATTAGTAATGTTACCTTGATTGTATTTTATAGTTCATGAGTACCTGATTCCATTTTAATTCTTAATTCAGAATCATTGGACTAGTCCTCAGCTAGGTCTGGGTCAGGATTAGTTGGTTATATGGCAAGAACTCCACTGGTACCATTTCAATTCCAGGAGAGAGCACAGAAGGATTCTAGTGCATTGGATGGACACATATTACTGAATTTATGCTGTTGTTCATCCTTCATTTTTGAAGAAGACCAATGACATCACAAATGAGTGACATCTCAGCTCTCATGTGAATTAGATTTAAGCAAGGTGGAACTGCTCAAATTTTTTGATTCATTCTTCCACAGTTTTAGAAGGCTTATAAGACTGTTCTTGGAAAGCAAGCGACATGTCACAAATCTTTTAGATCATTTTTTTTAAAATTCTAGAACCAAAATAAAATTTTGTAAATGCTTGTTAAATTAATAAGTGAAATAGAAAAAAGGAGAACAATACAGACCAGACAGTACTTACAATAAGATGGATAGATGGATAGATAGATAGATAGATAAATAGATAGATAGATGCCTCATTGTCTGTTGGAATAGGAAAGAACCCTAGAGGTAATCTAGTCCAACTTTCTGATATTATAGATGAAGGCATGACATGAATTTACTGCATGATTATTATATTTAAATGCCAGTTATCTAAGTTGCCTTATTAAAAAGGCGAGTAGATCAATTTTTGGTGAAAGAGAGAGACTACATTTTGCCTTTTAAAGATAGAGAAATGTTTTGGAGTACTTAAAAAAAATTGAATTCTTTAAAAATGTACCTAAGGGCAAAATTACCTCATGAAGGCATCAATTATAACCAAACACAAATATATCAATGATTAAAAGCTATAGATGAATAAGAATGTATTTAAATATTATCCTTAAATGTCCATCATTTGTAAAATGAGGGCTTAACTTATATAGTCCCTAATATCTATTCTAGTCCTAACAGTCTTCTGTAGTTCTGCCCTGTCAGTAAAAATCAGCATAAAAATGATGTTCTCGAGTATGGAAGTGGAAACTTGGTAGTGGATCACAGAACCAGAGCAGAATTTTTGATGGTTGGAGTCGGGGAAGGGATAGCTGATGAGGAGGAGCATCCTGCTTTCGAGGAAGATAATGAAGATGTGGCAGGAGGAGCAGATGGTGGACAGGGTAAAAGGAAAACACTATTCTCTAAAGAATTAAGGTGTATGATGTACAGCGTTGGTGATGACCAAAATCCTTACACTGAGCTAGTGGATATTCTGGAAGACCTTGTCATAGAATTCATCACTGAAATGACTCACAAAGCAATGTCTATTGGACTACAAGGTCGAGTGCAGGTTGAAGATATTGTCTTCTTGATTCGAAAGGACCGGAGGAAGTTTGCCAGAGTTAAAGACTTGCTTACTATGAATGAAGAACTGAAACGGGCTAGAAAAGCATTTGATGAAGCGAACTATGGATCCTGACACCTTTTATGTTCTCCAAAGTTCCCCTATCATTTAGGGCAAGTGTGTGTGTACTAGAAGTATGAATTTTTCACCTTGCCAAAAATGAAAGGTCCTGACATAATTTAAGTACGTCTTACAGTTACCTTATTACCTGCATCTAGTTGACCCTATAAATGGGAAATGGAATGACACTTCATTGCCTCCTTTATTTTGACTTTGTGGATTCTGAAAGTGGAATTTAAGTATTGAATTGCCTGCCTCTGTTTTTTATACTTGAAATTGCTCATTGATTTTAAGGACAGCATGGAAGAAGCTAAAATACTCTGCAAACCACACAGATCATCCTGTCTTTTTTGAGGTGATAAAGACAATTTAAACTAAGTATTTATGTTCTGGGCTCCTTTTATTCCCTGAAGTTTTATATTATAGCAGTTTGATATGTAAAATCTAAATATTAGCCTTTTTGGTCTCGCAATTCATAAAACAAACTTCATGACTGCTTTCAATCTCTCAGACAAGTAATGGTTTTATGGATTGCCACATTCTCTGTGTTGGGTTATTCTTTTTTTTAATAAATTTTTTTTATTTGTTAAAAAAATGATGTTCTCATATAGATTCCTGAAGAGACAATACTGGACTAAGGAGTAAAAGGAATTCCATAGTTTCATATAGAATAACTTAATAACTCTTTTAATTTAGCACAATTTAGAACTCAACTCTTTTTAGAAGTGAAAACTGTTCTATGAAAATAAGAGACAATTAGTAACTTAAATCAAATTAAAATAGAGGATGGAAGTTACACTTCAAAAAGAGAGACCTGACTCAAAATGTCTTTTTTATGTGATTAGATAGCCAAAAGGGAGGGAGGGGGTCCTTAAACTAGTTTAAGTGGATATAGAGTAATATAATTTTTCAAAAAAGTCCAAACTTGAGCAGAACAGATTTCCATCTTGTGGAACTCAGAATTTCAGAGTAGATTTTTAAAACCTTGTTCATGTGAAATGCATTGAATCAAAAAGGAATGCAGCTACAAATGCTATGCAAAAAAAAAAAAGACTAGAGAAGGAAAAGTTATTTTAAAAAAATAGTGAAGCCTAACTTCAGTTGACATTCCTGTTAATTTTCATCATCTGCAGCTGTGTAGTCAGTTAACTGTCTGGAATTTCAACATTTGTCAGCTAAATTTGAAATCCAAATGTAAGATGTGAAAAACACTGTTAGATTTCTGATATTTCTTTGTTATAGATGTGAATGTATGATCTGAAGACAAGATGATGAGACATAAACAAGTTATTTCCACATTGTTGATAGATCTTATCTTACTCCAGTTTATTCTCTGTTATAAAAGTCAAAGTCCTAACACTTTTCTGCACTTAATATTAACAAAGGTGAAGAGTATATTTAAGTAATGGTTCCCTTCAGAGGTACATAACCTTTTATTCAGGTCCTATACTTAGGCAGAAAAGATAGCCAGCCAAAGAGTGTGACTTCTGGAGAGCCACAGAGACTGCAGGATCAAAATAGTCTTCCCCTTTAAGACAAAATTGTCACCATTAGAGTTACTAATAGATTAGATAACAAAAACTAGAATCAGGAAATCCATTTGATCAGATTACCTTGTTGATAATTTAGTCTCTTAGTGAAAGGTATATTGTTTAAATGGAATGGAATATGAGAGGAATGTTTAGCTTTGGACTGAGCTAGGCCAATATAGAAAGGTTCAAGGTCACTGGGTCACCTTGGCTGAGATCTGTGTGGGGATATGTATAAAAAGGAGGAGAAAAGGCCCTTAAGAAAAATTCCCTCTATTTAACAAGTTTCCCTAGGGTCTACCCTGCTCCAAATTATCTTTCTAGCTGTGATTCTGACTTCCTGGGCTTCTTTTTTTTTTGGAGGGCAATTGAGATTAAGTGACTTGCCCAAAGTCACACAGCTAGTAAGTGTGTCAAGTGTCTGAGGCTAGATATGAACTCAGGTCCTCCTGACTTCAGGGCCGGTGCTCTATTCACTGTTCCACCTAGCTACCCCTTTCCTGGACTTCAATACCATGTCTCTGTTCCATAAATATTTTACCTCCCCGCTTGCACCACCACCACCATCATCCTTTTCCAGTTTGTGTGTGTGTGTGTGTACGTGCATTAGAATGGGATGTCCTAGAGACCAGAGATTGTCTTTCTTTTTGCTTTTAATCATATCCCTAATATTTCATAGTGTCTGGCATATAGTAATGCTTAATAAGTATGTGTTGCCTACAGTGCCCAGAAAGATGGCCTGGTGGATGTTGTAGATATTTTCTCCCCTCATTTCCCATCTGTCAAACATCCAGCAATATCCTGTTTAGAATAAACCTAACTCCTCTCCAAGGTGGCATACAGGGAAATAATCAATAAAAAGAACAGTATTATTCTTCATCCTTAATTGAAGATTTGCACATCTTCCACCTAAATTCTCCTCTGCTACTAGTATAAAGGCTCCACTGATTTTATATCAGTTTTTCCATTTCAATGGAACAAACACTCAACTGGTCCCTACCCTCAAGATTTCTTGTACAGCTACATAGTTTTACACCTTAGGAAATAAGAGAAGCATTAATACTAATCACTAAGATAATCTTAGAGAAAGTCTAACACTAAGTAGTCAAGGGGTCCTTCACAAGTCACTTCATCAATTTGGAACTCAGATACCATCATCTCTCATGAAATGAGACCTGGACTAAACTCCCTTTGCTGATTATCCTTCCTGTTCCCAAAACTTAAATATGAATTTTCTTCTTGACCTTACTTTCTTCACTCTACTTTCCATTTCTTGGCACTTTTATCCATTTCCTTCATATCGGTTATTAACTGAATCAAAACTGTTCATACATATCTTAAGTCTTGCTTTTGTACATCTCCAACTGGATAAGTTATTCTAACCTTAAACTCAATGTGTCAGAAATTGAATTTTTTATCTTCTTCATCCTCACTTCTTTTCGGCTGATACGAATTCCTTGAGGGGCAGAATGGTTAATTTTGTTTTTATAATGCTAAGCCTTGCATCAGAGGCTTGCACTTGTAGGCTGAAAGCAATGTTTATTAAAGTGAATTTAATTAATGACGCTATCATTTTCCCAATCATTTAGGTTTGAAAACCATCATTCTTGATTTTTACAAATTTTTTACCTTCCGAAACCCTACAGTTTCTATTTCTGCAGTAACAATGAAACCTGTCTTCTTCCAGTTCCCACTGCTGCTACCACAGTTATCCTCATTTTCTTTTGTCCTGACTATAATATTAGCATCACAACAGATCTCTCTATGTCCTATCCAAACTTTACACTACTGCTAAAGATATCTTTTTAGTGCACAGACCTAATCATATCACACCAGTGAACAAAGAGTTTTTTAAACTTCCAACATCACCTGCTGAATAAAATACAAATTCCTTAACCTTGTATTCAAAGCCCTGCATAGTTAAATTCCAGAATGTCTTTCTATAAATATTACATAGTACTCCACTTTGTACATATTATGCTGTAGAAAAACTGGGCTACTCACTCTTCCCCAAAATCTGACCCTGTCCTGACCTACCTCCATAATTTTGTACATTGAAATAATGTGAATACCTCAAAACCAAACCAACTGCAGCAAATACCCTATATTCATATTGATATTCTTTTCATCTTTTGGGGCTCAATTCAGGTGTCCTTTTCCATGACCCTTTCTCTAATCCCAGTGCAAAAAGTGGTCTCCCCCTTGGACCAATTTCCATCACTTTAAAGTCATATTAGGCTTTTTTTTTCTTCTTATCCAGCATGATTCCAAAGTAGTTTCTCCTTCTTAAACATCTAAATTGCCAAAAGGCAGCAATATATAAATGTGTGTGTGTGTATACACAGAGAGAACTTTGTTTATTTAGAGTACCCAAATGAAAGTTCATATTTCAACATCATTTAAATCAATTTGGTTGAGGGGAGGGAAATCTAGGAACTAATGGAGAATCAATAGATTTAGGCAAAAAAGAAATAAAACACTAGATGGGATACAACTTGATTGCCTTGATGAAAAAAAACACATCCACCAAGAGGAGCAACTAATTTAAACATTCCAGATCCCAAATTTCTTACTGTGGCAACCAGCATGGCTCAGTTATATCAAGAAATACTGTTTGAGAAAAATCAATATAGCATAATGTTTTAGAATCAATCACTTTCATCATATGAAGGAAGAAGACAGATTGATTTCATGCATAATTCCTTAGCAAAAAAAAAACCTGCATGATATGAAAATAATGATCGTGTTAGCAGCATAATATAGGAGAAAAAAATCTGGATTTGTTTTCAGAGGTACACAATTCTAATCAGCTTTCCTACTTATTTGATCTTGGATAAATCACTTAACATATCCAAGTTTAAATTTCTTTATTTTCAAAAAAGGGGGGCTTCATGAAGTGATATTTAAATATCCTCCATGTCCAAGTCTTAGATCCCGTGAAGGAAACTTTGGGGAATTTTTAACTTTTATAAAAATCACAAATACTAATTGAGCTTTGAGGTATCACACTTTTGTGAGAAGTCTGATCTGGAACTTAGCCTATAAATGCAGAAAGAGGCAGAAGTGTAATCTTTCACTAGCATGCCCTACATAATGTGAATGTGGCATTTTTGCCAGCTAAAATCCATATTCCCAAGGACTCTTTACTTCTTCCATTATAAGGCAACTATATTGCCTTATACCTCTTGGTCCCTAGACCAAGACTACTCTAGGATGATTTAACACTTGTGCTAACTTACTCTTGTGTCCCTCTCATCCTAAAGTCATTGATTGATTGATTCTTACCTCATAATACTACTTCTCTGAGAGAAACAACAGAAAACAAATACAACAATCCTCTTGCCATCTGCCCATGTATGTACACATATGTTTCTATGTATGTATATGTATATTTTTATCTACATACATGTGCACAGATAGAAAATTAATAAATGCCTTGTTAGACAACTAATATCTTTTTTTTCCCTAAATTTACTAGGCATTCAAATTACAAAGTAGCTGGGTACAAAAGAAAGCAGCATAGGCTAGGATAATTTATAAGTGTTTTACTACCCATAAAATGGTTAAACATCCTAAGAGAAATTACTAAAAAAAAACCCTATAATTGGTACAGAGATATGACAATGCCTGGAAGTTTCCTATTAAAGGACTACTTTTAATTATTCAGGATGGAACATAGAAAATCAGTCTGTATTGTAGAGACTTTAGGGATTTTGATTTCATGAATATCATATGGAGATAGCTTCAGCATAATTTACTTCAGTAAATTTGAGAGGCATTTCAGCTTGCTGACAAATGAGTATCATAAAATATCATAGCATTGTGTAGTGGAAACCCTGCTGAATCAGGAAATTTGGGTCATGGTATTCAGTCTACCATTAACTAGTGGTGTGACTTAGTATGTAAATTAAGTTTCCTGTGCGTTAGTTTCTTCATCTATAATGAAAGACTTTGGTGAAATCATGTTTAAGGTTCACTATAGTTCTGTGATCCCCAAATCTGAATCTAAAATTAGATTTAAGCTAGATACAAAAAGCCAATTTCCATTGCCATGTTGAAAGAAATAGCATTTTCTCTTTAAATAATCTATTTTCACAAGAAGTTTATATTTTGATTTCAATCTAGTTTTTAAAAATCAGATCTTGATTGCTAATATTTCTGATCTAAGTTTTTAGAATAATTGCCTCAGGCCTTGTAGAGATATCAGATGATGATATTTTTAAAAAGATTGAATTGTTATCCTCTGAAAAAGGACAGAAATAGGAGTGGGTAGTGTAAGAAAGCAAAGGTCAAGTTCTACTTTCAATTTATCAACTACTATTAGTCTGATTACATAAGTACATTCTTCCAAAATTATTATAGAATAAAAGGTCATCTTAATGTGGGGCGTAATCACTCGTAGGCCCCATCTATGTACTACTCCTACGTTCCCTCCCATATCCTTCCAGTGCTTTTTGCCACTCCTTGAATTTAATTGATCAACTGATTTGTCAGTTTGTTATCTATTTTAAAAGTTGTTTTTATTCACATATTTTATTTCTTTAATATTTTCTTATTCATCCAATAATAATAATTCAATTTCTTGACAAAAAGGGGGAGTTTATTTGACAAAACACAACTTCCCTCTACTACAGTTAAAAAAGAGACACATCACTTACTCAACTTTCCAGCTTTATATTAGAGTAATTGCTGGGTTTTAGTCATGGGTCAAGTTTCATTTCCCTGAACCAGACCAAGATTTATACCAGAGAGAGTAGCAGTGAGGTATAAATTCATCTCTCTCCATCTCTCTGTCTCTGTCTCTGTGTCTCTGTCTCTCTCTGTCTCTCTCTCTGTCTCTCTCTTTCTGTGTGTGTGTGTATGTGTGTGTGTCTCTGTCTCTGTGGGGTGTGTGTGTGTGTGTGTGTGTGTGTGTGTGTGTGTGGTGAATGTAGCTCTTTTGCTTAAAGCCCCAGAATGAAATATTAGATAAAGTCAAAATGTGTTCCCTGAAATTGCTATTATGTTCACTAGAGTTTTAATTTTATTATTACTTTTAATTCAGAAGTATTATTTTCTTTCTTCCTAGAATAAAACAAGAAGAAATAAAAAGGTGGCAAAAGGAAGGAGAAAACAAAGAAAGAAACAAATATACATAGTCAAGCAAAACAAATTCCTAGATTGGCCATTTCTTCAAATGCATCTCTCATTCTTCATTCTGGATTTATCATCTTTCTTCCAGGAGATGACTATTGTGCTTCATTTTATATGCTCTGGCATCTTGGCTGGTCACTACATTCATCCGAGTTCTTAATTCTCTCAAAGTATTTTTATTTCTTTATAATGCTTTTTGTTAGTGTATCAACTCTTCTCCTGGATATGCTCACTTCTCTCTATAATAATTTCATTGTAGAGGTTTTCTCATTTCTTTTTCTGACATCACCCATTTCATCATTTCTTATGGACTAATAATATCCCTTAAATTCATATGAGTTGCCTAGTCATTTCCAAATAGATGGAATTCTTAATTTCTAGTTTTTGCTGTTGTTGTTATTTTCTTTACTACAATGTATGCTATAAATGTTTTTGTATAGATGAGTCTTTCACTAATGATGATGATGATGATGATAACTATCATTTATATAGCACTTTAAGATTTTTCTAAGTGCTTTACAAATATTACCATTTTAGCCTCACAACAACATGGGAGGTAGGAACTATCATGACCATTTTGAAGATGAGAAAACTGAGGCAAAAAGAAGTTTAGTGACTTGTCTAAGACCACACAACTAGTAAGTGTGTGAGACTGGATTTTGACTTATTTTTTTATGATTTCAGATTCAGTATTTTATCCTGTGCCATCCTTCTGTCTCTATTCAGAAATGAAATTATCTTTAAATTGCATAAAATACCTTGGAATTTACCAAAAAGTTATATTCTTCATTGACTCAGAGAATATTATAATAGTGTATAGAGTACTGGATGATCGAGAAAGGTAAAATCTAATTTCTTACATTTATTGGATATGTGAGTATAGGCAGGTCACAACCTCAATTTTCTCATCTGATAAATGGGGATGATGGTACCTTAAATATCTATTAATAGGTTTCTGTGAGATTCAATGAGATATATAACATACTTGACAAACTTGAGAGCACTAAAGAAAATGCCCCCAAGGTCTCAGGACAATATCAAAATTTATTTAAAACAACAAAAAATAAGTTTTAAACTTAATAGATTAAAATTGCATTAAGATTTTAGAGATACTACAAACATATATTCAGTTTTTCTTGTCTTGTTAAATGGCATTCAAATATAAATTACTCTAGGGCATGTTGCTATCTTGCTGCTTTATGTTTAATAATCTACAAATTATTGTACAAATGTATAAACTTGGTTTTGAAATTGAAAAAAATATTGTTATGTAAAAATCATCTTCTGGAGCCTCATTGAAAGCATTTCTAGGACAAATCTAACAGCAGTTATGAGTACAGAGGTATTTTCCACATCCCATTCCTACAAGGTTATAATTTCCTCTACTAAGTCTCTACAATTTGAATGTTTTTCATTTCATGTAATTTTAATATCAGAAGTATTTAGGATGATGATAGCCATCTATTAAAATGTTCATGTATTTTATGGATAAAAATTATATCATAATTCTAGGCAGTAGTTTTGTCTGTAGTAACAATCTTGTTCCAGTACAGATTACTTCTTTATTTCAAAGTCTATTTTAGGGTCTGTATTTGTAGTATAAGAATTTTTTATGAAGGATGGTGAGGTAAATATGATGAGGATAATGATCACAGGATCACATATCTCAGTAAATGTTTAGTCAAATCAATTCATAAAAGATAACCCCCTTATAACATAACCAATACATGTTGACCCAGTCTTCAACTGAAGATCTCCAAAGAAAGGAATTCACTAGCTGACTAGCTCTTGAAGCAGTCACTTCTACTTTTTTCATAGATCTAGAAGTTAGGAAGTGTTTCTGTTTTTTTCTTCCTTCATATCAACCTTATATCTGCTTCCTTACATAGTTAGCATGTACTATTTGCCATATAATAAATAGTATTTTGAATGCAATAAATGTTTGTTGATTCATTTAATTACAAATTCTAACCATTGACTTTGGTTCTGTCCTCTGGGTCTAAATATAATGAATCTAATACATCTTCTACATGACAGCTAGTCAGATATTTGAAGGCACCCATAATAAATAATCTTAATTCAGCCCTGACCCTCCTCCACCCTACCAGGTTTTGTAAATTAAATAATATTCCCAGTTCTAGGGGATGAGGAGGAAAAGGAGAAGGAGGATTCCTCTCACTCTCATCTTAAATTTTTTTCCAACAAAGTACTGATAAAAAAGATTCTAGGATTTTGCTCTATTATTGTTTTATAATCATTGAATACATTGACAAATTACTGCTTTTCATAATTAAATAAAAGTATTGAGCTATAAATTAATCTTCCAGAGACTCATTGAATGAATATTCAGGACAAATGCAACACCAGAGTGACCCAGATGTTGCGCCCTTCATTCTGCTCCCATACTCCTTTGATTTCCTCTCTTAGGTTTCTTTATTTCACAGATATTTCAGGTGATGGAAATGAGGGTGATAGAACCTGTAACATCTATCTAACACAATTTTTGTAAGGCCTAACTGAGATATATAAAGCACTTGCAAAATTTTAGAGCACTCTAGAGAGCTTATGAGTGTTCTAATCATAGAACTGCAAATGCATGTGAAGGGTGTCAAGACTAAAACATTAATTTTAAAGATTTAGAGACTGGGGTCCAAAGAATTTAAGTGACTTATTCTTTTCACACCATGAGTAAATGACTGAGGCAGAATCCAAGTCTGCGTGTTCCAAATCATTTGTTCCTTCCACCATTCTACCCTGCCTCATGTACAGATACAAATACAATGTTCTTGAAGTTTCATATATCAATACTGCATCCCAGTGATTGTGGTCAATGGCTTGATCTCTGATGCAGTTCATGTACCTTATTCTCATGAATACAATTTGTTTACTGAACTCTCAAAAATATTTTTGTGGTCCTTATAGAAAATTGTTGCACACTAGTTTGTGGAAGATAGTGAGCTTCCAATATATAATTATAACCTTCAGGCAATATCTTGCCATATAAATGATGATGATGATGATATTTACTTAGTGCATTAAGCTTTGCAGACTATTTCACAAATATTATCTTATTTGATCACAACTATCTTTTCCAGTAGATTCTATCATTCACATTTTGCAGACATGGCAGTTAATTGATATGTCTAGGGTCACAGAACTAATAAATGTCTGAGGTCAATTTAAACAGGTCTTTCAGACTGAGGGTACAACTTCCAATGCATTAAACACCCTGTTGCAACCTGAAACAATGACTCACACAATTTTAGAATTTTCTTGAATGGTCTGTGTTGATCAGTAAGTGATCAACAAGGTTATATCCTTCACAAGGATAACACATTAGTAAATTTCAGTTGCTATGGTCTGATCTTGAATTGTATCAGCAATCACTGTTTTAGTCTCTAACTTTTGTTGGTATAAACTGATAACTTTACACTTATTCTGTTCTAATGACATTTTGAAAGATTCCATCAGATGAAGTTATTCAGTGTGTTAGTAAATTTCAGTTGCTATGGTCTGATCTTGAATTGTATCAGCAATCACTGTTTTAGTCTCTAACTTTTGTTGGTATAAACTGATAACTTTACACTTAATCTGTTCTAATGACATTTTGAAAGATTCCATCAGATGAAGTTATTCAGTGTGTTTATAACTTGAAGTCATATAACAATGTCATTCTTGTACATCAAGTGATTAACATGATCCTTTGTATGACTTCACTTCTAATTTGGAAGCCATATTCAGTTTTATTTTGGATGGATGGTAATGGATTTAAACCTAGGCCCAACAATAATGGACTTAAACTGCCTTTCCTGAAAGAAGTCACCATTTATAATTGTTCTTGGCATTATAATTTTGTGGTATGGTTTAAATAGATAACAATTTTCCATAGGAATCAATAATCTAGCATTCTCACTTAGCTTGGATCTCTTTTATGTATTGAGTGATAAATGATTCATGAATGTGAAACAGTAGCAAAGATGCCACAATAATCAACAAATCACTGTAAATGTTACAGAGTTTTCAAGGAGTTTGTCAAGTGATTACCAAATTGATCATTAATTGTTCTTTACATTCCTCAGACTTTTAAGCACACTTTTTCCCTCTTTGTTCTTCAGTACAATATTGTTTCCCTATAAGTACACATAGATTGCTTAAAGGACGTAAGCTGAGGATGATTTGTATAAATTAAAGCATGAATTTGGTTTTATCTTAATGGTGTTCTTCTTTTGATAGTGGACATTTGGTACCTTCTGTTAAGAAATTTGAGGTTGGACTTATATCTGAGAGAATGCTGCTTAAGTACTTTGCTAGGAATCCATGTTTCATTGTGAAGTTTCCAGTAATTATGGTTCTCAACTTAGCTTGCCACCTTGTTTTGCCAAGAAGCTAATGTCATGTCCCTTGATGTAACAACAATGTAATTCATTTTATTAGTGATGGGTAAGCTTTCAGTTGCTCATCTGATACTACTGGTATTTTTTTTTATATTACACCTTTTCTGACTATATAATGTTTAGATATTTTCTCCATATGCTTTCTTTTGGGGGTTCTCCATCTCCTCTCATTTCTTTATACCTCAGGCCTCTGTAATAAAATTTTTATTCATACAAAATTGTCTATTTTTGTAAAATTTGCATGGCTTTGATTCCTTTAACTATCTTAACCTTTTGACTTTTGTCTTTAGCTGAGATTAAGGGAACCTAGAATTTCTTGTATAGTTACTCCCCCTGAATTTCTTTTCAAGGATTTATTTTTTGTTGCCTCTATGGGTCGCATAACATTTAACTTTTATATTATACGTATAAGCAAGGTATCAATATAATCTTCTACTAGTATCTATTTATAAATTTTCAATGGCCCTCTCGTGTCACTTACATCAAGTTTTAAGGGAACTTCTTGATAGGTCTACAACTCCCTTAATGGTTCTTAACCATGGCAATTAGCTGTCCCATATAATATGGGGATATATTTTTAAATGCTTGTTGCATGTTTAAAGGAAATGTGAGGTTCTTTATTTACTCTTTTTTTGGTATACATGACTTGCTTGTTGGATTAGAACCATAAAATTCAAATGAGGGATTTTTTGGAGATTCAATTTAAGCATGACCATTGTCTTTTCAAAATCATTTAGATAATCAGTATGGTTTTTGTCATTCATTTTATTTTAAGCTATAATTTTTGGAGTCTGTGTTAAATTAAAAACGATCAGTGGCCTTTAATTTATCAACTTTTCCTTCTTCAAATTTTAGGAGCATATCAATTGGTCTTTTATTTCATCTAACCTAGGTTTAGGGATAAAGTAATTTATTATGAACTCCCATTGTGTGACTTAGAGTAAAGAGAACCATTGAAAAAGAAAGCAAATAAAGGCCCTTCCCAAACTGGTAAGATCTATTTCTAATTTTGCTGCAAAGTATTATTGGTGCATTATGAATATGTTCATTGATTTTGTCCATTTCATGAGCATTTAAGGTTTTCCCACTTTAGTGGTTAATGCCATCTTGCACTGAAGCATTTACCTGTAGGTAAGACATTAGTATTTCTAGTTGGTTCTTGTGCATCTTTTCATGAAACCACCATCTTCCATGATCAGTATGATATTTTCTAGAAAGTCCAGTCTTCATCCCTATGATGCCCTGCCTATGTCTGTGACTCAGAATGTTTTTAGTTGCTCTGAGTACTAACCAATTCAATATCCTTCAATTCACCAGCATGTTAGAGATCCCTCCAGATCTTCATATCTTCCATAATGGGCTTATAGCAAGGAACCCTCACTGTGAATTACCTTACTTTATTTATGATACAACCAACCCCACTCAACACTGCCCTAAAGCTTGGACTTTGAGTATCATTAACTCTTACTGATATCATAGTGTTAAAGGTAGCAATAAATTTACTGGACCTATAATTCAATTTCTCATTTTAAGACAGGAAAATTGAAAGCCAAAGAGGGTAAGAAACTTTTCCCAATTATGACTTAAAATGGTTATGACAGATTGTGCTTGTCTGTGGTCTTGTATCTTATGTGAAGCTGTAGGAATTTTAAATTTAACCATAATTACATTTTTGTATTTTCCATAATTGCAGTACATATGATTATGTAGTACCTATAGCAACATTACCAATTATAATTCTTGCACTATAATAATAATTGTGTTTCACTGAGGTAAGAAGACAAGGCTTTTTTTCTATCTACAACTCATACAACACTTCTTTTTTCTTACAAATAATTCTCATAATATCACAACATTACCTCCTCTTTTTACCACATATATTGCATAGTTTGATAGCTTCAATTCTTTTGAATCATTTTTACTTATCAAATCCTTTCTCTATAAAAATAAATATATAATTCCTACAATCTTAAGTGTAAAAGTAATTTAAGATTAGAAGAATTTCTAGCACTAATTTGCCTTTGTACATTATGTTAAAGAATGTATGACATGGATGAAATCAGCTTAAATTATATACATATATATATACATACACATATACATATATATGATTAAATAGGATTTTTTCTTTACTCAGATACTTTCTTTACTTGTATGTTAAGAAATCTAGAACGTTTTGTTTTCCTACAAAAACATTGAAAGGCAAACTTCACCACCTAAATGTCTGCTATTCAGTGAATTAGAGGTATTGGCAAGGCTAGAATGATCATGAGCATAATTTTAGCTCTAGGAAATTGTCAGAGTGACATTCCAATTATCTTTCATTTAAATATATTTTCTTTTTTGTTATCCTGTCTGCGTCCACTGGCCAGTGGTGCTGATGGAAGTGTATTTGGGTCAGGATCAGTATTAGAAAATTAATGAAGTTAATCATAAAAGCAATACCAAGTTATAGGGCAAAGGCCAAAAGAAAGATTTCTTAGCATAAGTCACTCTGGATGTATTTGTCACATCTACAAGATAGGTCCAGGAGTGATGGACAGTTGAAAAATTATTATAGCAAAACTTGTCTGATGATTACAGCTGTAACAGTCAAAAGAATTCCTCACGGCAGATTTTCTTGAGAGTTGGCTTTAAAGTTGTTTAAACTAAAGCATTAAAAGCAGACCGAATCAATTTCTCATTAATATCTCAATGTCTATATAATTGTGGTATAACAAGATGTCATCTAATTGTGTAATGCCTGGGACGCATAATACATATATAGTGAATCAAATTGCATTAGATCAAATTGTAAAATGTTGGATATGAGGAAGATCTATGAAAAATCATGTTGAGAAAGTACAAAGAACCAGGGGAAAATATATACAATGACTACATTAATGTAAAAAAAAATCAACACTAAAAACAGTGAGGAGCTTTCAGGAATAAGATGTTATGTATGAATAACATGTTACGTATATTATGAGATATATTTTTCAATCAGTTCCATTTAACTATTTTGTTTTATTGAAAAGAGAGTTATAATAAGTTAGAGTATGCTTATAAATTACTATCATAAAAAAACAAGAAAAGTAATCAATAAAAGTTTTATTAGGTCTTATTATGCATATTGATGCTTACCTATAATAATTATCTCATCATAGTATCATCTTATTACAGTGAGAATTTCTTTTCATAATCCAACTTTCAACTCATCCACAACTACCCATGTGACACTTGTAAATGTCATTCCATCACTCTTCCTCAGAAACCAACTCCAGCTTCAACATTCTGGGCTCATCCCCTATATATTTTTGCTTTCTGTGGATACTAATTATACATGTGGGTTGCCAATCAACTGAAAATGACCAATTTTTTTCCAATTATTTTTCTTTCTGATGAAATCTTGCATGCTGCTTCTCCTCAGATTTTTGGCTGAAAAAGTATTGTAGCCTTCTCACATTGGTTGTGGTCCTTTTTGTATTGCTTTAGTTGACTTTCAGCCAAAATTTATTTAAATTTTCTTTTTTTATTATGAATGCAGCAATAATCATCCAATATAACAATATAACAAGAATGAATGTGTATAAGTATGTGTATCCAATATATGAGTGTGTTTTTATAAACTGAATTTCTATTTTGTACAATTTATTATTAATGATATATAATATATACATACTACATATATACATAATATAAAATATATACATATGCAATAATATGAGTGTATATGCCCATAAATATTAATTAATACATGTTAGTACTTTAGTAAGTTTTATTTCTTTTTAACATTTTCATTGTCATACAGAATCACTGGAAGTATACACACATATGCATGTATGTGAATGTATATATATATATAGACAGAGAGAGAGAGAGAGAGAGAGAGAGAGGTGGGCATTTTTATGGATTTTTAGAACTTTAGGTAGGTACAAAGTCCTGTACAAATATTATAATATAAATATAAATATAATATAAATTAAAAAATAAAATATATTATATATAAAATATAAAAATAATACATAATAATAAAATATAAATATAATATGAATATAAATATGTTAAAATATTTCATGTTAACTAAAAAAAAGCTATATATCCCCCATTGCCTTACCATTTAAGAAAATCAAGCTTGTATCATAAACAATCTTATAATATGAATTTTGGTAGATTATGTAATAAGAGATTTACCTTATCAATTATGTGAATGTATCTATTAGACTGGCAAAAATGTACTGTTCACTTAAATGAAGCTGTTTAGTAATTGAAAATTCCCTAGTTCAGGCTTCATTTCCTTTTGTCTATTTTATTTCAATGGGTTCCTAACTGACATACACCCATGTAATGGTAATTTGAATTTGAAGACCCTGTTTGTTTTGTATTGGCAAGTAAGCAGCTACTTAGCATCTTATCTCAAATTAAGCAAAGGTAGCAGGTACTTAGCAGTTAGTAACTGATCCAGCCTCTGCTGGGGAAACAGAAAGTATAAAGTCCTTTCTCCTGTTACTGACATAAAAGAAGGAGTTGGCTGAAACAGGAAGTTAATGCTGTGTGTATAAAAGAAAATTCCCAGAGAGGCACAGTCAGAATTTTGGGGGACAAGAATCTGGTGGCAGAAGCTGTTTTGAAGCGGACCGCAGGAGCCAAGGAGGCTGAAAAGGAACACACCCCACCCCTACCTCACCCCTCAGACCTTTTAAATTTTTTTTAATTTTGAAAACTTGGGTGGAGTGACTGATTCTGGGAACCAGCTGAGACTTCTTCTGGGTCCAAGGGCCAGCCAAACTGCCCAAGGACTGAGGAAGCATGAGTGGGATGCAGAGACTTTGTCTGTTTGGGGCTTGATTGAGCCTTAAATTCTTGGGAACAGAAATTGTGAAGGATTTTAGATGGACTGGACCCTGTGGATTTCAGTGTGGAGTAGGACTTACCTAGAGAGCTGGACAAGGAACTGGGAGCTGTCTGCCATTGAACCCAGGTGAATCCAATTTAGTGAATCTGGTTAGAATCTGGGACCAAGAAAGGGGATCCTGGAAATCTGAGAACCAGCCGCAAGTCAAGATGAAAAGACCTCTCCATGGGTACTGAGTTATGTTGAAATTCTAGTATACTGGTGACCTAGGGGTAGAGGGTTTGTGTATTTTCTAATGATTGTACTCAGTAATTAATGATGCTTAGTAACTGATGGCTAAATAAGTAACTGATTGAATTAACTTAGGTGCCCCAAGAGTGGAAGACTGACTATTATACTGACTATCATATGAGATGATTTTTCTTTGTTCAAAACTTTGTGGCCACTATGGTGGAAACTATGTGGCCATTTTAATGATAATCAGTTGCAAATATTATATTGTGATTTTCTATGATAAATTGTATTATTGTGAATGCTGTACCTGGATTTTCTGTTAATGTTTTGCTTTGATTTGTTATGGAGTAGAATGTTCACTACACTGTGTAATCAGAACCTTAAAAGCTGTTCAAAGCAGCATTCTTCTGGAAAGCTGCACATGCATGGCATTACAACACCGCCCTCTCCCCCACCCACACACACACAGATTCCTCTCTCTGCTTTGTCCATTCTCCACACTGCTGCCAATCTGTTTTTAAGTGCAAATATGACTTATGACTGATCTACTCAGTAAAACCCAGTGGTTTCTTCTTGCCTCTACCAAACTCCAATGCCCTCCACAAACTTGCCTCAACCAGTTTTCCCATTATCATTTTGTTTTACTTCCCCTCACACATTAGACAAATAGGCCTTCTCTCTGTAACTCACAAAGGCACTTTATCTCCTTTCTCTTGTTTTTTTTTCATTAACCACTCTGCTTGCCTGGAATATATTCCCTCTTCACTTTCACCTCATAAAATCTCACCTTCTGTAAAGCCACATACAAGCAGCTTTCCAGAGGATGGCTGCTATGAACAGCTTTCAAGGTTTTGATTACATAGTATAGTGAACACTCTGTTTATTCAATAACAAATCCAAACAAAACATTCACAGAAAATCAAGGTACAGCATTCCCAATGTTACAACTTATCACAGAAAATGAAAAATATAGCATTCACAACTTATCACTAAAATGGCCAGATAGTTTTCACCAAAGTAGTCATATAATTTTGAACAAACTACAATCATTTTGTTAGCCAATCACTTAGTAACTCAATCATTCAATCATAAAGCACAAAAGGTCAAAGTCCTCCACGCATTTGGCACACTATATTATAAATCAGTCACTACTCAGCCATTAATCGCTAATCAATACCCTTTTAACTGGTAGTGGGAAATACACAAGGCATCCACCCTAGGGCACTAATAAATTACAATGTCAGTCACTACTCAGTACTCACAGAGAGGTCTTTTCATCTTGACTTGAGGCAGGCTTTCAGCTTTCATGGCTCCTTTTCCATGGTCCCAGCTTTTGCCCAAATCTAACCAACTGCCACCTGAGTTCAAAGGGATATAGTTCCCAGTTCCCTGCCCAGCTCTCTGTGCAGTTCCTGCTCCACACTGAAGCTCACAGTGTCCAATACACCTTAAATTCTTCACAGTCTCTATTCCCAGGAAGTCAAGGCTTAGCAAAGCCACAAGCAGGCAAAGTACTGACACCACAGTCATGCTTCCTCTGGAAGCTCCCGCTGGATCTCAGAAGTCTTCAGCAGCTTGGCTGGCCCTTAGAAGTCTTCAGAAGCTCTGGCTGGCCCTCAGAAATCTTTGGGAGCTTCATTCTCAACATCAAAATCACTTTCTCCCATTCTCAAAATCAAAATCACTTTCTCCACAGAAATTCCAGTCCAGTGTAATGTAATGCCAAGCAAAGGCAACTTTCAAAGTCTGGAATATCAGAAGAGCAAACTCCATTTATTCAGTGACAGGTTAAGGAAAAACATTCACAGAAAGTCAAAATATAGCATAACTCAGTAATTTAGGAAGTCCTCAATTTAATTTCAAAGTACCAAGGTCCAAACATCCCACCCCTGGCCAGTACATTGGTCAAAGTGACCCACTCCTGGGTAGTACATTGTAATGGTAATCAATTTGTTTGATATTTAGGGCTAAGTAGATCAGATACTTAGGGCTAAATGGATCAGATACTTAGGTCTAAGTAGATCAGATACTTAGAGCTAAGTATAGAACTCTGTCCATTGGTGAAAAGGTGTGAACTCCCCTGTTGACTTGGGTGAAGGCCAGTGCTTATAAGCAGGAGAATTTTAGAGAGACAGACAGATTTTGGAGTTGGCTCCTCAGTGAAAGAGGACTGGTGGAGACTGAAGTCAGCTGAGAGGGAGAGAGAGAGAGTGTGTTCCTTTCCCAGTATCTGAAAGCTGACTGAAGACATGATCAGGATTGGACTTTGTTTGCTGGTGGCCTGGCTGATCCTTGAGTTCCAGGCAAGATAAGTCCTGAAGGGTTTGAAGTGTGCTGAACCTTGTGAACTTCAGTGTGTGCAGGGGATTTCCCTGAGGACTGGACAAGGACCTGAGAACTGTTCATCTCTGAGGACTGGATGAGAGCCTGGCGGCTTTCATCTCCTGAATCTAGGTGATTGTCTGGCAGATTCAGGAGGGAGCTGGGACCAGGGAAGAGGATTCAGGGAATCAGAGAGACCACCCAGAGTCAAAATGAAGAAAAGGTTCTCCTTGGACAAAACTGATGTTTGCAGAGGACAAGGACCTGGGAGCTGTTCATCCCT
>CM053594.1:247549964-247566413 GCA_028646575.1 Pseudocheirus occidentalis
AATGTGTAATTCAAAGAATGTAATGAAAATGAATAATGTAAACAAGAAAACAAATAAAAGCTAAATTTAAAAAATAAATAAATATCATCCCTTCCTATTCAATTGATTCTGTACCCTCTCTCTATGTATACCTGTACACATATATACACACATTCAGATATGTATTCAAACACAAATGTACCCTCCTATATAGACATATGTGTATATTCCCTTCAACTATTCTCATACTGAGAAAAGTTTCATAATTTACAATTATCATGTTTTCCATGTAGGCATGTAAATAGTTCAACTTTGAAAAGTTCCTTATGATTTCTTTTCCGTGTTTACCTTCTCATGCTTCTTGTGTTTGATTGTCAGATTTCCTGTTCAGTTCTGATTTTTTCATCTAGAATGCTTGAAAGTCCCCCACCTCATTGAATGATCCTATTTTCCCCTGAAATATTATATTCATTTTTGCTAGGGAGGTGATTCTTGATTTTAATCCGAGCTCCTTTGATCTCTGAAATATCATATTCCATACCCTGTGATCCCTTAATGTAGAAGCTGTGAGATCCTGTGTTATACTGATTTTGTTTCAACAATATTCAAATTGTTTCTTCTTGGCAACTTGTAATATTTTCTCTTTGATCTGGGAACTCTGGAACCTGGCTATAACATTCCAAAGAGTTTCCTTTGGGGGATCTTTTTCAAGATATGATGGGTGAATTCTTTCAATTTATCTTTTGCCATCTGGTTTTAAAATATCAGGGCAATTTTCCTTGAGAATTTCTTGAAGGATGATTTCTAGTTTCTTTTTTGGGTCATGGCTTTCAGGTAGTCCAATATTTTTTAAATTGTCTCTCCTGGATCTATTTTCTATGTCTGTAGTTTTTCTAGTGAGATATTTCACATTGTCTTCTAATTTTTTTTTCATTTGTTAGGATCTGTTTAATACTATCTTGATTTCTTATAAAGTCATTAGCTTCCGTTTGCTCCAATCTAATTCTGAAGGAATTGTTCTCTTCAGTAAGCTTTTGAGATCCTTTTTCCATCTGGCAAATTCAGCTTTTTAAGGCATTCTTCTCCTCATTCACTTTTTGGACCTCTTTTGCCATTTGACTTAGTCTATTTTTAAGGTGTTATTATCTTCAGTCAGGTTGTTGACTCTCTTTTCATTATTTTCTTGCATCATTCTCATTTCTCTTTCAAATTTTTCCTCCACTGCTCTTATTTGGTTTTCAAAATCCTTCTTAAGCTCCTGTTTGGCTAGTAATCAGTTCACATTTTACTTGGAAGCTTTTGGTGCAGGAATTCTGACTGTGTTGTCTTCCTCTTATATCATGCTTTGGTCCTTTTTGGCCCCCCAAAAAGGAATTTAAAATTGGATGACTGTGATTGCTTTGCTTGCTTTGCCTGCTCATGTTGCCAGTCAATTACTTCACTTTTAAGCTCTTTGCCACAGTAGAACTCTGCTTCCAGAGAGGAGAGTCTTGTCCCAGATTCCTGAGGTTTTTGCATCCTCTGGAGCTATTAGGAAGCCACTGTCTCTACAGTCCCCACAAGCTTTGGTTCACTGGTCACACACCTCAGCACCACCACTGTGATCCAGATCCAGGAAGGTTCAAGCAAGATAGCCTCTGAATGGTTGCTTGGTGCCCCTGCAATCTGCAAGCTGGGAGCTCTGAAGCAGCCATGAAGAGGCAACTGCAGGGCCATCACTTCTATCGCTTCTGGCTCTGGGGGTAGAGGGTCAGAACCACTCCTCCATCCCCCCCAAATCAAGTTGAGTTCCATTGACTTTTTACTTTGTCTTTGGCATTTATGGGTTGATAATTCAGGAAACCACCAAAGCTGCTGGTAATCTACTCTTCCAAATGTTGCAGCCATGGCTGGTTCTGGCTACCCTATGGCTAAAAACGTGGGTTCATGTGTGGCTATGCTGTGATGAACCCTCCCTGTCCACCTGCTGGGCTGCCTTCAGTGGGAGATTTGTTTCTCTGTCACTTTGTGGGTTCTTGAGCTCTAAAATTTGTTTAGAGTCATATTTTATAAGTATTTGAGGTGATTATGGGGGGAGCCATGGAGTTTTCCTGTTTCTGCCAAGTTTTGAATTTTCTATTGAGAAAATAAACAGAGAGAGAGCAAACACATATGTACACACACACACACACATACACATTTACCTACATCAACATAATAAGTTGCTCGTATTAATCAGAAAACAAACATAGAAATAAATATCCCTATCAAGAAGCACAACTTATCCTCAGAGCCCCTTAAAATTCTCCATGAAATAATACTCAGGCAAAATGAAATTTAAATGTTATATAAATAGATGGAGCATCCTAATGATGAGAAAATGTATTAGTGAACATCTAGAAGCAGCAGATGAGCTTTTAAAGTAACCTCTGAACCTTGGAATAGAAAAAAGGACTGTGAGTGTTGAATAAATCAGTCACAAAGAAAAGAATACAGTCTGTTTGGAAATTGTTATTGATAACATACTAATTCCATGAAAACAATGAAGGAGATCACATGCATGATAAGTCATGAGAAGGGTGAGGCAGGTGTTATTAATGATGTCAATATGTTTTGTTCTATCTAAGGAAGCCTTGTGATTCTATGATGTTATCTTCATTCCAGAATCTCATGACATTTCTACATTTATTTTTAATAACATCTTCTACTCACTAAGTAACGAAGTCATGATTTTTCTAAGGTTTGGTCTTCACACTCAATTGAAGATAAAACTACAAGTACTTTCATTCATGTCCATTTTCATCAGAAAACTCAAGAATCTTAATGGAGCTCTATATTTCATCTGGCTTAATCCCCTCATGTAAGAAATGAAGACCTTGAGGCTCAGTAGTAAATTACCTTGTCCAAGATTTGACAGCCAGCTAGTGGAAGAACCAGGAATACAGCCCAGGTGTGGTGAGTTCCAGTCCCATGTTCATGTAACACACCATGTACCTAAGAAAAGCAAATATAGTGAGTTAATCTCTGGTTAACTAAGCTCTTTAATAGCAGCTTTCCCAGAAAGCATGTGAAATTGGTGTTTGGGGAAATCTTATTTAGAACTTTTCCTCACATTTATACTGTATTTAAAGGCCTTATAAAAATAGTCTAAGTCAGTCAGGACTTTAACTTGGAGGAAATGCTTTCCAGAAAGCAGCATCCTTTCAACTTTCATCAAATGTTGACAGCTTTAAATAGATTATTTCTGCAAAGTAACCCCAAATAAGGTTAATTTTCATCATGCCTTTCCTGTTCTGTCCTGGCAATTGAAAATGAGGCTATAATACTGTATGTGGTTTGTCAGAAGAGGGAAGAAAATAGGATTGGGAGTGAGTGGGGGAATGGAGAAGGTCTAAAACAGTGGGTGGGGTATATCAGCTCCTCTAATATGATGGAAATACTTTCTGATGACTTTAACCTGCATGGGTGATGGTGGGATAAGTTATCCTCATGTCATCTTGTTCCTCAAAAATATTCTTTGATGCCCTAAACTGAGTCAGTTAGTCAACAAGCATTTACTGGGGGATCATATTTACTAGGTGATTGATGGAAATACAAAGAAAAAAATACTCCCTGCCCTCTGAGAGCATACACTGTAGTAATTTTAAAAAACAGTTAATTGCTTTAATAAATTTTATAAACTTGTACTTGATTATTCAACAAATTAAGTCATTTTTTGTGAAAAAGGGACAATGTGGGGGTATTTGAGGGTTTTTTTTTAGTTTTATCTTTTCTATATTTCCTCTAGTGTTTAATTTAAGGTATGCCTTCAAAAAATTATTGTGTAATTGCTAACTTGTTTCCATAGCAACACTTGCTTGCAATGCCTGAAATTTATTTTCAGAGTACATGGAGGAATATATATTGCCAGTTGATTTTTCCTATTTAACCTAAGGTTTTCTTTAAAAAATAATTAAAACAGTGCAGGAGTAGAAACTAAAATTGGGTTATCTTTCTCAATGTCCTTTTTATTTCCCAGTTCTCTAGATCTACCTTATATTCATCAAATCCATCTCCCAAACTGGCTAGATCCACTATAAAGAACCTTATGCTTAACCTTCAAGTGACCTCCAAATCTTCCCTAATTCTAGTTTCAAAAATAATGTTTAGATGTATTAAATATGCTTATAAATGAAAATCTAGATTAACTTGGAGAAGCTAATAATTGTTTTTCCCAAATATCACTAAGACAAAAATCCTTAATAGCACAAAGGATAGAGGTGATGGTGATTATCAGAAATAAGCAAAATTCCAAAAATGTAAAATCAGTCAGGGAATCTGCCCAAATGATAGCTAAATATATTCAAGCATCTGTGTGCTTTTAGTCTGTGATTTTTTAAAGCTGCTTTTAATGATCATATTTTCATGTTCTGAGTAAAATAATTGCATCTTTTAAAAAAAGTGGTGTTTTTACCTCAAATTTATTATTTGCACAATGGAAAAATCATTAGATTAAGTAAACATGGCTCCAAATTCCATTTTTACCATTTTCTACCTGGATGATCATGGGCAGGTAGACCTCAGTCTCTATAAGATAGGTGAATTGATAAGATAAGGTTATTAGTTTATAAAGGTAGTTCTAACTCTAAATCCTCAGAACGTATGAACTGGCTTGTGCTTGGAAAACATAAGTATTGTTTCATGGCATCTTCCTCCCTCATTGAATTCATTAGTAAAATTATCTAGGAAATGTAGGAATTGTGCAAAATGTCCCCTAGTAAAATGTAGACATGTTCCCAATTTATCCTAATTAAAATAAATATAAAAGAGGACATAAAGATGTTAAAGATTCACAAGATTGGAAATGGAAACAAGACTACTCATAAGAAGGAATGCAGAATAGTAGAAGATTTCAGAGAAACTGATCAAGGATTCAGCAATTAGGCAGCAATATTTGGGGCAAATTAATTATCCTTATTAATCCTCACTGCAATCATTTGTTATCTCCTTGATAAAAGTAAGTTTTGTAGTCCAACCAATTGTGACCATGTGCTGGGCAATCTTGCATTATGTATACTTCTGTCATGAACAAGTGACCTTTTTCCAATTATTTAGATATGACTTTTTTGTGAAAAATGTTTTGCAATTGTGTTCATATAGTTCCAGAGTTTGTCGAGGCAGGTAGACTCTCAAATATTTTATAATGTCTACAGCAACTTTAAATAGAATTTCTCTACCTCTTGCTGTTGTGCTTCAATACAATGATTTTTAAAAATGTGCTCTGCCTCCAAAGAAGCTCCTGGAAAATGTATATGCACAAGGAAATTTCCAGATTGTTTAAAAAGAAATATTTAAAAGATGGACAAAGTTGTGTTTAATAATATAGAATATATATATATTACATTATATAATATATTTATATTATATATATATTATAGAATATATAGAATATAGAATATATATATATATATATAGAACAAAAATGTTAGAAGAATTTCAGAAAGCCCAAAGTCAATAATAAACTGAGATGTACCATACTACCTAAAATGAAGGTGGCTATGGACACCATAAATTTTACCCATGCTGTGTGCTCTAGAGAGGTGAACAAGGTGATTGGCATTAGTTATCTAAGGTGTATATATAGTATTCACTATTTAAGGGTGAGTAAGTATAAGCCTCTTAGCCCAGAACGATTGCATCCCAGAGTACTAACAACAACCACAATAACAAAATACTTATAACTTAGGAGAATGGAGGAGGTCTGAGAAGAATGAAAGTAGGTAAATGTTTTGAGAGAAAGTACAATTGCATCTGGAAACTAAGACTGTGGGAATTTACAGTTGATCATTTTTTTAAAAGCATATTGCTAGATTTTTTAATAAAATAAGATAGAATGGTTAAAATGATATCATACTGTAAGGTATGCAAAGTGTCTTACAGATAAAATTTCATTTTATCCTCACAATAGCCCCATGTGATAGGTACTATAGGAGTTTTTTTGATGTTGTCCTGTCATTTCAGTCTTGTTGATGCTGTTTTGTTAATTCAGCCATTTCTGACTTTTTGTGACCCCATTTTGGTGTTTTATTGGTAAAGATGCTTGAGTGTTGTGCCATTTAATTCTTCAGATTATTTTGTAAAATTTTGAAGAACTGGGGCCAAAAGGTTTAAGACACTTGCCCAGGATCATGTAGCTAATAAGTGTCTGATGCCAGATTTGAACGTTTGAAGATGAATCTTCCTGATTCTAAGACCAGGGCTCCATTCACTGACCCACATATCTGCCCTATTATTCTTATTTTATAGATGAGGAAACTGAAACTTGAAGAAGTTTGGTGATTTGCTATAACAGCAATCAGTCTAGCAGATACTTAGCCCTTAGTAAACTTAGGGCTAAGTATAGAAGGTATGAGTCCTGTCCCCTTGTAAGAAGGTGTGAGCTCCCCTGTTGACTTGGAAAAAGGTATTGGCTGAGACAGTAGGCCAGTGTGTATATATAAGCAAGAATTCCAGAGACAGAGAGACAGAATTGGAATTTTCCTGTTGGAGGAAGCAGGATTGTTTCAGCATCTGGGAGCTGGGCTGCTGGACTGAAGAAGTGAGTTGGAGTTTTCTTGAGAGAGAGAGACAGACATAGACAGAGAGACAGAGACAGAGAGAGACAGAGAGACAGAGACAGAGAGAGACAGAGACAGAGACAGAGAGTTTCTCTCCCAGCATCTGGAAGCTGACTGAGAATTGAGATGGAGCTTTCCTGAGACCAGAATCTGGTGAAGGCTACCCAGAAGGTCAATATTCCTTCTAGGTCCTAGGACCAACTGAACTGCTGGAGGACTGAAGAAGCATGACCAGGATAAGACTTTGTTTGTTCCTGGCCTGGCTGATCCTTGAGTTCCAGGCAAGAGAAGTGGTGAAGGTTTTGAGATGTGCTGGACTCTGTGAACTTCAGTGTGTGCCAGGCACTGCCCTGATGACTAGACAAGGACCTGGGAGCTGTCTAGCTCTGAGAACTGGATGAGAACCTGGCAGCTGTCTGCTTCTGAATCCAGGTAACTGTTTGGTGGATTCAGGAGGGAGCTGGGACTATGGAAGGGGATCCAGGGAATCAGAGAGACCACCTAGAGTCAAGATGAAGTAAAGGCCTCCCCTTTGATGAAACTGAGCTTTGCTGGACACTGAGGGGTGGAGGGTTTGTGTGATTTTCTAATGACTGTATTTGTACTTAATGATATTTAGTAATTGTGAATCTAGATTCATGACTGATTCAAGTTAATGGTTGCCCCATGAGTGGAAGTTTGATCATTGTATTGTGACTGATTAAGTTAATGGTTGCCCCATGAGTGGAAGATTGATATATTGTGAATTGATTGAATGATTAAGTGAGGAGTGTTTCCCCTTTAGGGAAACCAGATTATTATTCTTCTGTTTCTTGTTCTAAATATCGTGACCACTGTAGTGAAAATTGTGTATCCATTCTAATGTTAGCTCTTGGAATGTTGTACTTAACCTTGATTTGTTGTGAATATTCTATTGTGATATATTGTGAATGTTTGCCTTGATTTGTAATGGAATAAACAGAGTGTTCACTATTACTGTGTAATCCAAACCTTAAAAGCTGTTCACATTCTTTTGGTAATCTGCTGGTGCATGGTGTTAATTTTGCCCAGATTTAAATAAGTATTTTCTATGAGTTTAGATTTCTTTCCACTATATTACACACACAAACACACACACACACACACATACACACACACACACATCATGATCTTGATATAATTACTGCATTGGTACATCAGAGTAATTCCAAAGATACATCAGCAAGCATTTTAATAAAGATTTTCCTAATTCTTCTTAGTTAAGAAGAAAAGTATGATTTTTATGATAAAATAGTAAATTGGATTAAAGCTGAAGTAATGCCTAAAAATATTCATCAGTGGGTTGAGATAAAACTGGAAGGTTTGAGGATAGATCTATGATTAATTAAGATTTTGCTTCATATTTTTCTACAACATAGAGAGGCATATTTATTAATTTTGCAAGTAATACAAAGTTGAGAGGTATAGCCAATATGCTGACTGATTGAATCAAGATCCCAGTAGTTTTTAACAGGTTGGAATAATAGGAGTCAGAAAAGGCCATCTAATCCATCCTTTCGCTTGTGACAAGAGGTTAAAGGACTCTAATAATTCTTCTCTTAAAACCTTCAGTTACAAATTTCTCAGACAACTTAGTGTCTAATAATCTACACAACAGGGAAAAGATAATTCTCAGGAGATTTTTTTATTGATACATTTTCATATACTGGCAATAGCTTCATCATAATCCCTCAACAGTTAAATTACACTAAAACAAAAGATAGAATGACCTCGTTTGCCAATTATGCTGTAGTGGTTCCTTGTCTTTTCAAGGATCATTGTTGGTTGCTAACATACTAAGAATAGTATTTTTTTTACATTGTGCAATAGTCCTTAAGTATATAGTTCTTCAGGTCTGCTTACTTCATACTCTGCATCAGTTCATAATAATCTTCCCATGTTTTTCTGAATTCCTCATATTCAGAACTTCTTATGCATAATATTTATTATATTAATATGCCAGAATTCATTCAGACATTTGCCCATCAATAGTCACTGACTTTACTTCATTTGCGTTACAGCCATGAAAAATGTTTTGAATGGATATTTTGGCATACTGCCTTAGATTTATTCAGGAGTGAGGTCACTGAGTCAAAAGGCATCAGTGATTTAGTCTTGCTACTTATGTAATTCCAAAATGAACAGAAAAAATCATAGCTCCATTAAAATCACATTGGTCTATCTGTCTTCCCACAGCTTTCCAACATTCAGTTCTAACTATTGTCTTGTCCATTTTGAAAAATAAAGGGGAAACATGAAAATTTTTCTTAAGGTGCATTTCCCTTATTTTTAGTGACTTGGAGGATGTTTACATGTTGTTCTTAGTGGTTTTTAATTCTCTTGAATTTTTAAAATACATGTTTACTAATTATGTCTTTAAGAAGAGCTCTAGGTCTAATATAATTATAACGATTCCCTATATGTGTAAGAAATCAAATTTATGAGTAATATTTAAAGTTGGGAATTTTCCAACTCAGCATTCCCATTTTATTTTTCATTCACTATGTCATTTTCGAAAAAAGCTTTTTCAAATGAATTTTATGTAATCAAACAATAACTTTTGTATTGCACCACAAACTCTGTCTTTCTTTGATTAAACATTCACACCTAGTAATAATTATGAAAACTGCCTTTTTCCATCCTTTCCTATTATTTAAAATACAGTCTCATTCAGGTCACAAATCCATTTGCAATTTATTCTAGTATATGGTATAAATCCTGGTCTAATCTTTATTTCTGACCCACTGTTTTTCAATTTCCATGAGTACACCTTTCAAATATGGAGTCCTCACCACTGAACATTTTCCTACTGAATTTATAAAAGATTGATCAATACATTGACTGGACTGTCATTCTTACTTATCTAGTATTGTTTTCTACTACTCTGCCTTTCTTTTTCAACTAGAATAATTTTGGTGGGTTTTTTTGTTCTGGATCTATGATTTCTTTACATAGGAAACTTTCAAAATGGGGACTTCTTCCTTCCTCAGTAACTTTCTACCTCTGACCTTGACTAAGTCATTTAGCTTCTTTGCTCCTAAGTTCCTTAATCTATAAAAAAAGAAAAGCCAATCAGAGTAGATGAAATTTCAGGATCTCTTCATCCCCAAAGCTTTGAACTACTTTCTATGATTCCTTGACACTGTGATTTATTGGTACAGATTAACAACTTAATGGTAATTTTACAGAGTTGTGAGAAGGGTGCAGGCCAAATGACTCTTGAAATGATGTTCACAAAACTAGTCCACACCAGAGGCAGAATTTGAACCTCTATTCCTAATTCTAATGCCATAGCAGTAGCTACTATGCAATCCTGATTCTCAGTTCTAAAGATTACTACTTTAAATGTAATATGAAGAAAGGTATCTTTACATGCCTTTCATTCCTAACTTTTTAGGGTGAATTTTGCCATTTATACATAAAAATGTCTCACATAAAAAAGAATGGCAGAAAGGAATGAAAGAAGAAAGAACTTTTCCAAATATAAAAACAAAGGTAAAGGATAAAAAGACTTGATAAAATAAGACAAAAAAAAGTTTGATATAAACAACAACAATAAAATCAACTATTCACATAGTACGCACTAAATAAATGCTTAATAATTGGTTGATATCCATAAGAATACAATTTTTATATGTAAAAAACTAGAAACAACATAAGGTAGAGGATGGTACATCAAGGTGTCATATGCAAAAGCATAATTAAGATAACTTGGACTAAGTAGTCCTAGTTAAGAAATATTGCGAGGCCAATGAAAAATATTACTCAGGCATGAATACAACATGTATTTATACTATGAAAGAAATACACACATATATTATTGAAGAACAAAGCATATACTTATGACAGGTATAAGGGAAAGGAAATATTTATACATAACTATGTAAGGATGAATGAACAAGGCAAAGAAAGAAGAAAATAAATGAGCACTTATTGAGGATTTTCTATGTGTAAAGCACTGCACCATGTTAGGCACTTTTCAAATGCTCTCTCATTTCATCCTCACATCAAGCCTAAGAGATAGATGCCGTTATGATCCCCATTTTCCAGATGAAGTAACTGACATAAAAAGAAGTAAAACAACTTCCCTAGGATCAAACAGCTAGTAATATCTAAAGTCAGATTTAGATTAGGTTTTCCTACTTCTAAGAAGTAGAGCACCTTCATTTGCTACACCATCTAGCTAAAATAGCAAGCTAAACTAGATTCAAAAGAAATGTTTCTGAACCCTTGTACATTAATATAAATTTATAAATGTAAATCATTCTAAATTATGCTTAACTGTTTTGTAGGTGATGTCATGGGAATCTGAAGATCTTCCCTGACCCTAGACCATTTGCTTAAGTGGCTTAAGTGGCTCTGAGAATCTTCCCTTATTTCAAAGTATACTCTGCCCCCTAATAGGCTGACTGTGGTCATGTGGGGGCCTGTGGCGGGAGGCTTGTTTTTCAGAAATGCCTGAGCCTTGTTGTTTTGTGATTGGGCAATGGGTCAAGAGGGTTTTGACATTCTCTGATTGAGGAGAAGGTTATATATACTGCATGATGTGAAGTTTCTTTGGGGCTCACTTTGAGAAGAGTTGTGTGATTTGGCTGTACAAGACTCTGGGAAGCTGTTGAGCCCCTCAGCTTTGAAAAACCCAGATGTTGGTGCTTCCCTCTCTGGTAACTGAATAGGAATGGATGTAATGGTCAGATGGTTGGAGGCCCATCTGGTGATCTGTTTCTTTGTCTGCTTGTAACTTCTGTTTGTATTGTATTTGCATTCTCTGAAGTTCAGGGTGCTGACTTTTTCCCCTGAACTAGGTAAATGATATATGTTTGATTCATTAAAGTGAGACAGTTAACCCATTTCAAGTTACTTTCCTTTGGAAAAGTGGATCTAAGAACCTGTGCTAGCATCCACCCTGGGTGTGCTAGGTTCTTGCTGATACAGGTGATTAGAATTTAGAGGATCAAAAGATCATGAAACAAGCCAAAAACTGTCTACAATCCAAGATTGAAAGCACTCAAGTGTCATAATTAATCCTAAGGACTCTCAAAAGTACAAAACAATTCCTAAAGATTCTCATATTTTCAAAAACATTGTCCCCACAAAACAGTAATTCATTTCAGTTTATATATTGAAGTCCATCTCAACACTTTAATCTGTAAAGTGGCAAAAATGGTAGGAAGGTAGATAGAGAAACATATGTAAATGGGAGTCAATTTAATAGATCTTTGATCTGATCCATGGGCACCTTCCCTCCACAAACATAAATTGTAATCCATATATGTTTTCCTGTCTTGCAACATTCTCTTCCATGTCCTTACATGTGTTCCATAGAAGATATATGAGAGTGTAGCAGCAAGCACCGTAGCATACCCAGGATAGCTGCTAGTACAGGTTCTTAGATCTGCTTTCCTAAAGGAAGGCAACTCAAAATGGGTTAACAATCCTGTTTTAATCAAACATATAATTTACCTATTTCAGAGGGAAAAGTCAGCACCCTGAACTTCAGAAAATACAAACAGAAGTTATGAGCAGACAAAAAAAATACAGACAGGAGTGGCTAGGTGGCGCAGTGAATAGAGCACTGGCCCTGGAGTCAGGAGTACCTGAGTTCAAATCCGGCCTCAGACACTTAACACAAAAAACTAGCCATGTGACCTTGGGCAAGTCACTTAACCCTAACTGCCCTCCAAAAAGCAAAAAAAAAATACAGACAGAAAAAGATCAGCATATAGGGCTTCCAGCTGTCTGACCATTACATCCATACCTAGTTATTTACCAGAGAGTGAAACACCTCAACAGCTTCCCAGAGTCTCATCTGGCCAAATCACACAACTCTTCTGAAAACAAGCCCCAAACAAAAACCTCACATCCATGTATGTATAGTCTGCTCCTGGGTCAGAGAATGTCACAACCCTCTTGACCCACTGCCCAATCACAAAGTAACAAGGTGCGGGTGTTTTTAAAAACATGTCTCCCACCAGAAGCTCCATGTAACCACATTAAGCCTATTAAGGGGAAGATTATATTTTCAAATCAGGCAAGGTTCTCAGATTCACCCAAGCCTATCAAGGGGCCAAGGGGCAGGGAAGACCTTCAGATTCCCATGACCATAGCAGAGAAGGGTGGCTAGGTGGTGCAAGTAAATGAAGGGCTGGCCTTGGAGTCAGGAGGAACTGACTTCAAATCTGCCTTACACATTACTAGGTATGTGACCTTGGGCAAGTTGCTTAACCCCAATTGCCCTGCATTCCCCTCCAAAAAAGAAAAAAAACCTAAGACATGAGAGAAAATGGCAGTCTTCCTCTAGAGCTTTTAGTATTGCTGACAAACAACATGAATGCTCAGATTATTAATCTGTTAGGCCACATTCTCAAGATGTCACCAGCCCACTTCTTTTCTAGTTGTATATGGGCCAGATTGTTTTTTGTCTAATTGTCACTTTTTTACATTAAGTTATCACTAGAAATTTGCAGTATCCTATGCATACCTACAATATGACTTTGGGTGCCCTGAAATTTTGATTCTTCTGATACAATAGTGTTTCATCATTTTTTTCCATATAGTGTCACCAGGAAATTATTAATGTTCAAATGATTTTGCTTTATTTGGGAGAAAGAAGGAACTAGTGTATGTGTGTGTCTGTGTGTCTGTCTGTGTCTGTGTCTGTGTGTCTGCATGTCTGTGTCTATGTTTGTATTTTCCTGTTTTTATTTTGTATTTCTTATCATAGAGCAGAAGACTCTAGAAGGCATTTTTTTTTCATTTCCAAAATGAAATTCATTCCACTCTCCTCCTTTTATTTAACTATGAGCCAATTTCATTGTTCATCAGCATTTGCTACCCACAAGATAGGGATTGATGGTATAATGTCTATCCAACTGGTAAATAAGTATTCTTTATTTTATTGGCCTTTTTCTGTATAGATTTATTGACTAATTTCTAAAAATAGCCATTGAGAAGTGCTCAAATGTATCTATCGTCATATAAAATGCTCTAAATCACTACTCATTAAAGAAATGCAAATTAAAACTCTGAGCTACTACCTCATATATATCAGATTCAGTAATATGAGACCAAAGAAAAATGATGAATGCTGGAAGGGATATGGGGAAATTGAGACATTTATGCATTGTTGTTGGAGTTTCTGTAGAGTAATTTGATACTATGTCCAAAGGACTGTAAAAGCATGTAAACTCTTTCACCCAGCAATAACACTACTAGATTTGTGTCCAAAACATAGCTAAGAAAGGAAAAGGACTGATATGTATAAGCTCATTTAGTGGTGGCAAAGATTTGGAAATCAAGAGAATGTCCATCAGTTGAGGAATACCTGAACAAGTTGTAGTCCACACACACACACACACACACACACATATGTAGATAGATAGATAGATAGACAGATAGAGAGAGAGAGAGAGAGAGAGAGAGAGAGAGAGAGAGAGATGATAGATAGATAGATAGAGAGGTATATGATGGATTACTATTGCTCTATAAGAAACAATGATCTTATAAGAAACGATGCTCTTAGAAAAATCCAAAAAGACTTACATGAACTGAGACAGAGTAATTAAGCTGAATCAGGAGAACAATGTATACAGTAACAGTAACATTGTATGATGATCAGCTATGAATGACTAAGCTATTCTCAGCAATACAATGATCCAAGACAGTTTCAAAGGACTCCTGAGGAAAAATGCTGTCCATCTTCTGAGAAAGAACTGACCAAGGTTCCAGGGGTGGAGCCAAGATGGCAGCGTGGAAGCCACAAGCTACAACAGCTCCCACACAGCCACCCTAAACACCCACAAAATGTAAATCTGGACAAATTCTAGGGCTCTCAAACTCACAAAAATACAGAAAACACATCTCTCCTAGAAGGCAGCTCGGCAGCAGGGACTCATCCCGGTGGGATTCGAGCCAAGGCCAGCCCAGCTTGAAATCAAAACAAAGCCAGGTCCAAGGGCAGTCAGGAGGAGCCAAGTCAAGCCACAGCCAGTCTACAAGAGACAAGATCTACAGCCTCCAGCAACTCCACATTTACCAAGGCATGAAAAATAGGGATTACAGAAAGGCAGCCCAGCAGGAGGGGCTCATCTCACAGGACTGCAATCTGGGAGCCAAGACCAGCACAGCCTGAAACTGCCATGTGTCGAGGCTGCAGTGTGGTCAGGAGGACCCGAGCCTCCCAAGCCGCAGCTTGAGTCTACTTCAGAGAAGATCTGAAGCACCTGGAGATATCTTCACATCTACTAAGCCAGGATTAGTGATCAGTGAAATGAGTGAAGATTTCAAGCTATATTTGGGGGAGGAAAAGAAGTTTAGCTAATATACCCCCAGGGCAAGGAAGCAGTGGGGGAAGGGCAGGAAATGTTGTAACCAGCAGCTTCCCCCACAGGGCTGCTTCAGAGCCCCTGGCCAGCGGATCCCACAGGGGGATAGAGGTGATTGATCAGGGCCAAGCGTTCTTGCATTGAGCGGCCTGGAACTGGATCATGGTCTTGGGTGGTGGTACTGGGGAGTGCTTTCAGCAAGCCGAACTTGGGGGGTGACTGCAACATCCCCCTAATAGCTCTGAACATCTGGGAAAACCCCAGCGATTTGGAACAGAGCTTTCCCCCCACCCTTCCAGGAAGCAGAGTTACACAAAGCTAAAAAAAAACCCAATTAATTTATTGGCCAACATGAGGAAAAGGAAGCAAAATAAGAACAGCAATAAAACTCTAGAATCCTTTTTTGTGGACAAAAAGGATCAAATCATGGAACGGGAGGAAGACAACACAGTCAGAACTCCCACACCAAATGCTTCCAAGACACTTGAAGAGTGCCTAGTAGCTATGGATAATCTAAAGAAGGACTTTGAAAAAAAATAAGAGAAGTGGAGGAAAAATTGGGAAGAGAAATGAGAATGATGCTAGAAAATCATGAAAAGAGAGTTAACAACATGACTGAAGAAAACAACACTTTAAAAGATAGATTAACTCAAATGGGAAAAGAGGCCCAGAAAGCCAATGAGGAGAAGAATGCCTTAAAAAAGTAGAATTTGCCAGATGGAAAAAGAATCTCAAAAGCATTCTGAAGAGAATAATTCCTTCAGAATTAGAGTGGAGCAAGTGGAAGCTAATGACATCATGACAAATCAAGACAATATTAAACAGTTACAAAGAAATGAAAAAAATAGAAAGCAAGGTGAAATATCTCCTTGAGAAAAACACTGACCTGGAAAATAGATCCAGGAGAGACAACTTGAAAATTCTTGATTTACCTGAAACCCATGACCAGAAAAAGAACTTGGAAAGCATCCTTCAAGAAATCCTCAAAGAAAATTGCCCTGAAGCTTTATAGTCAGAGGGAAAAATAGAACTTGAAAAAAATTCACCAATCACCTCTTCAAAAAGATCCCCAAAAGAAAACTCCTACAAATATTATTGCAAGGTTCAGAATACTGAGTTAAGGAAGAAAATATTACAGGCCGCCAAGAGAAAACCATGTGAATACTGCGGAAGCACTATCAGGATAACTCAAGATCTGGCAGCTTCTACACTGATGGATCAAAGGCCTGGAAAATAATATTTCAAAGATTAAGGGACCTGGGATTAAAACCAAGAATCAACTACCCAGCAAAATTGAGTATATTATTCCAGGGGAAAATATGGTCATTCAATGAGGTGGAGGACTTTCAAGCATTCTTGCTGAAAAAACCAGAACTGAACAGAAAATTTCACAACCAAGAACCATGAGAAGGTAAACACGGGAAAGAAATCATAAGGAACTTATCAAACTTGAATTATTTACATGCCAATATGGAAAAATGATAATAGTAACTTATGAAACTTTTCTTAGTATGAGGATAGGTGAAGGGAATACAAATGGATATATATGTATA
>CM053594.1:247566913-247585673 GCA_028646575.1 Pseudocheirus occidentalis
TGGAAGGATTGTGTGGTTTTCTAAGTACTTTATTTGGAAACTAAAGTTAATAGTTGCCCTAGGAGTGGAAGATCAGTATATTGTGAATTGTTGATTGAATCAACTCCCTCTTAGGGAAACTAGTTCATTCCTTTTGTTAATTGATTGATTGAATCCTTAGCTGGATTGACTGAAGCTTTAAAATGTGAAGCTGGTTTCTCCCTTAGGGAAACCAGCTGATTCTTCTCTTGTTCCTTGTTTCTTTCTGTAATAAGATATAATATTGAGACTCTCCTTGTTCTGAAGATTGTATATAATATTGTGAATTGTTGATACTATGAACATTGTACTGAATCTAATTTCGTAATGGAATAAACAAAGTGTTCCCTAATACTGTGTAACCCAAATCTTAAAAGCTCTTCACAGTAGCATTCTCTCAGGAATCTACTGCTGATTGGCTTTACAATGACTAATGTGGAAATATGTTTTACATGACTGCATATGTATAACCTATGTAGAGTCTTTTGCCTTCTCAATGAAAGGGGAAAGAAGCGAAGGCAGGAGAGAATTTGAAATTCAAAGTTTTTAGAAACAAATGTTTAAAATTAATTTATATATAACTAGGACAAATAAAATAGTTTATACACATATTTAATTATATATATATATATTTGTATATATATGTATATGATAAATTTATATATAACTAGGGGAAATGAAATAATTTGGTTAAATAGCCATTGAGCAGGCTGCATAATACTGCAGAGCTCAACACATTTAGCACAAAGTTATTCACAAATAAGCAACACCTGGAAAACCTCAACATGTCTAGAGAACCCCTCTTCCCCGTGAACATTGCACAGAAAATCTGCCAAGACAGCATTGAAAACTTTCAGTGACTTTCTGTCTCCTCATTTTGTGCCTGTTTCAATAGTGATAATCAGAGTAACATTGTACAAAGTTATCACTGACTAAATCACCAAATTTCTGGTAGTACTTAGTTCAGAAACTAACCTTAGAAAAATAAAACAAAATGCAGCCAAAAACAGTCTTTTTCTATCCTAAATATCAGGGTAAAGAGTTTAAAGTTGACAGAAACCTGGATTTCTAAAGGGGAGATTTCCTCATTCCCTCTCCCACTAGGGCTAAAGAACAGGGAGTGGATGCCAGACTTTAAGCACATTATTTATTTTTCCATAAAAAAAATCAGAGAATTAAATCCAGCAGGAGATTTATAGCAGTGTATGGTGACAGAAAAGAAAATTCAGTTGGAGGGCCCAACTTTTTGCACTATGCATTTGAAGTTCTCAACAAATTGAAACTGACAGCTTTCATTTCCTATGCCAAAGAGAATGTAGTTGCCAAAAGTTAAAAGGTAAATCCAGGAAGAAGAACAGGCTTCCCAAAATGTATCTTGCACACTTGCAGAATTTTGCTTTCCAACATCAAAACATAAATGAAGCCCAAGTTTAAGTGTTGCTGTCAGCTGGTTTTTCTCCATGTCTGTACCTTTTTGGTTGTCCCATCAGTATAATTAAAATTCTTTGTAGGACTGAAAAATTAGTCCTAGAGAGTAATGCAGAAAAGAAGAAATGGAGTCCTGTGCTGCAGGAGACAGTTGAGCAAGCACACCATAAATCAGGAGAGAAATCAGGGGCAGACTAGGGCATAAGGAGGTAGAGTTGAAAAAGTAGGTTGAAAGGCAGGGATGTGGAAATGGGACATTATATTAGGGACAATACCATGTCTAACGACCCCAGCACTGGACAGAGTAGAAAGTCATGGGCAGTCTCAAGAACTTTTTTTTCTTTCCTCCAGCCTCCTACACTACCTCCTCCCCATATCTCTCAACAGAGAGCATCACCTTATGACTTACTTACAAAATAGAGATTATTTACTGAGCTCATTCTGCCTATGCTGCATCTCAAAATTCCTTGATGTCAATCCTCCTCTCCACTTTTCACTCTTTTTTTACAATCTTCATGAAGAGGTAACCTTTGGCAAATAGTTATACTTATATCCATGGGCCCATTCCTTCTTTTTCCCAGCAGTTGGCCCCACCTTCTCTCCATCTTCAGTTCTCAACCATGTGCAATCTAGCTTATGACCCTTCCATCATATTGTAAGCTCCTTGATAGAAGAAATTGGTTTTTGTCTCTTTTTTTATTCAGTGCTTGACATAATGCTTGGCACCCACTAGACACATAATAAATGTTTATTGATTGACCTTATCACTTTACTGTCTAACCCCAAGCCAACAATGATGAAAAAATTACCTTTTCTCAATTACATTTTTATCTCTTTCAGAATTTGATACTGTTGACTATCTGTCGTCTCCTCCTAAGAATTCTTTCTAGATTTTTCTTCTTTAAAACTAAAAGAAACAACAACAATCACACACACACACACACACACACACACACACACACAAACATTGCTCTCTTCTGAGTCTCTTCCTACAACTCTACTGATTGTTTTGCTGGATCTTTAATCAGATCAGAACTCCTAAATATCAGGGTTTTATAATGTTGTGGACCTTTTTTTCTTCTCATTCAATGCTGCCCAAGTTGATAACCTTAATAACGTCCATATTTTAATTATCATCATCATACAGATGACTCCTAAAACTGTATATATAATCACAGTGTATCTCCGGGACTATAGCCCCATATCACTGTCTTAGACATTTCTAACCTGATGTCCCACAGGTGACTAAAACTCAATATATTCAAAATAGAACTTAATATATGTTAACCAAAATGAATCTCCTATTTCTGTTGAGTGTACCACCATCCTTCTAGTGAAATAGGTTCTTAACCTAAATGTTATTCTTACATCCTTTACTCTCTCTCACTCAACATATCCAAAAAGTAGTGAAGTCTTATTAATTCTACCTCCACAACTATTCTTCTATTGATTACCTCCTCTATACTCCATGCCACTACTTTAGTTCAAGCCCTCGTCATTATAGTCCATCAGGATTATAATAATAGCCCCCTAATTTATCTCTCTGTCTCAAGTTTACAGATTAAAATGCAAAGTTCTTAAATTGGTATCCAAGGCCTATACCAGCTTTTACTTGCTTTTCTTCACTGCTTTTCCCTCTCTTGCTGCTGTGCCTCTACAAGAAAACTTCACTTTTCAATATTTTACCACCGTTTTCCAAATACACCAGTGTAGTAGTAATGTAATTTGATCCCTTTGTATTGGCAAAGCTAACAGGTACTTAACACTTAGTAATTAATCAAGCCTCTCTTAAAGAAAGAGAAGTTATTAACCACTGTTTCTGATGTAACAAGAAGGGGTTAAAATAGGAAACAGCTGAAACAGGAAGAAGTTTATGCCATGTGTATGTAAGGAGAAGCCCCTGCTGGGTCAGACAGATCTTGGAGCAAGCTTTGTGGAGGCAGAAGCTACTGCCACCAGGGAGGCTAAAGAGGAAAGGCCCCCCAGGCTGGAGAGAATGATTTTGATTTTGGGAACTTGAGTAAAGTGATTTTGATTCTGGGAACCAGCTGGAGCTTCTAATGAGGAGCTTCTGGGAGCTGCCAAAGATGTTCAAGGGCCAGCTGGGGCTCCCATAGACTGAGGAAGCATGACTGTTATGCAGGTACTTTGCATGAACCTGTCTGTGGCTTTGTTAAGCTTTAATTTCCTGGGAGCAGAAACTGTGAAGGATTTAAGGTGAACTGGATGCTATGATCTTCAGCGAGGAACAGGAAGTGTTCAGAGAGCTGGACAAGGACCTGGGAGCTGTCTGCCTTTGAACCCAGGTGACAGTTTGATGAATCCAGGTAGGACCTGGGACCATGGAAGGGGATCCAGGGAATCTGAGAGACCACCCCAGGTCAATATGAAAGAAGACTTTACTTGGATACTGCGTACTGACTGAGAAATTGTAATTTATTAGTGACCACTAGGGGTGGAGGGTCTGTGTATTTTCTGATGATTGAATAGTGAATGATGACTGAATAGTAATTGATTTGTAACTTGATGTGCCCCATGAGTAGAGAACTTTGACTATGGTACTTTGTGTCCCTTAAGGTCCTTAAGGATGATTGAGTGATTGAGTTACTAAATACTTGAGTAACTAAATGAATGTGCTTTGTTTAAAACTTTGTGACAACTGTGATGAAAACTATGTGGCCATGTTAGTGATAAGTTTTGTGAGTGCTGTATTTCTATTTTCTGTGAATGTTTTCTTCTGATTTGTTATTGAATAAATGTAGTTTTCACTATACTTTGTAATCTGAACCTTAAAAGCTGTTCAGAGTAGCATTCTTCTGGAAAGCTGCTCATATTTGGCTTTACAATCATATACTTTCATATTTTGCCACTTTTCTCTTTAAAAAAACTCTTAACTGTTCCTCTATGAAAATATTCATTTCAGTCCCTCCATGAACCTCAATCTAATCACTCTTACCCATAATAATCTTCCCCTCTTGATGCCTCTTAATTAACTGGTACCTAGTATGGGATTAACAAATTCTTGTTTATTTATTATCTATATTACTTATTTGACCCAAACATATTGTTACCTGTGACAGAGCTTCTAGTTGTACCTAATATTTTTGTGTGTATGTGTTATGTGTCCATCTGGGTATAAAGTTACCTGAGAGTAAATGCAATGTGTTCTATCCCTTTTTTTGGTATCTTAGCACTTAGCATAGCAAAATGTATATGATAGGCATAGAATGAATATTGCATAGTGATTTTTGAGGTAATAAACCTAAAAGGAAATATATGTAGGAAGAACATAAACTCAAAGGGAGACAGCTGAAAAAGACTACAAGTCACAGTTCTTGAAAATTTGCCCTCATTACTGTAATTCAGTAGTTTTTAATATTCTCATTTCAAATCTGCAGTGTATTCAAAACGACAGAATCCATTGCATGATGGAAGTATAAACCATTGATTTAAAAGCCTAGAAATGACTTTGGAGTCCATTTAAGTCAACTACCCTCATTCTACAGATGAAAGAGCTTATGTGACCTACTCTATCACATAGAGATAGTATATCTAGAATTCATCCTTTATTCTTGTACTTGTGTGACTGTACCTTTCAACTACAGCTTTAAAACAACATAGGTATTGCTATTCATTGGGCATTAGTCATTTTCCCTTGATAAAGCACTAACATATGAAAGTGTTTTCTTTCCAAGGGAAGCTTATGCTAACCTGTCACTTCCTTTTAGGATGCCATACTATATCCCAATAAACTTGATAGATTTAGAGGCTACAAGAAAAAAATTTGAAGTGAGGCAAAAAAGAAGCCCAATTTAGTCATAAACTCTTTAAATAGTATTATTTTATAGTGTGTGCAGTAGCAAGGGAGGAGGGTGAGGGAGGGGCCCAAGCGGGCCCATCTTATACCTGAAGAAACTTTAGGGAGATTTTTATGGGGGAACTCTTTAGTTAATACTTTACATTCTTTGATTTTTCCACTTAATTTGTTTATCTCATTAAAAGTAACTCCGAAAGGCACATTTACTATGTCATAATTGTCAACTGGACAAGAGAATTCTATTAAAATGTTGAAAAAGGAAAGACTAAGAATTGATAAGTGAAAGGAATATAGCATGCTTGGGTACCTGAAGCATTATCTTCTCATTTATCTTCATCATAATATTCACAGAATAGCCATCTCCACAGGGAAAACTGCTAAATATTCAACTTGAAAGCATGTGTGTGTGTGTAAAAAAGATATGTATGTGTATGCTTCTATGCATATATGTATTTATTATTCATGCATGTGTGCATGCATTTGATATAGTCCTTGCAGTTGGGTAATGAGGAAATGTCCCTGGTAAAGATCAGCCTATCTTGGAGGACAGCAAGTCCCCTCTTCTTGACCTACAATACAACTTAATCAGGGGATGTAGAATGAGAAAATCAAATACCACATTATATTACTAGATAATTCCATTCCCTTTATCTTTTTCTAAAGGTCACTAATTTTCTTCCATTAAGAGTATCTTTTGGCATTGTTGCTCATGTGTTTGCCCTTGCTAATGGTTTTGTGCAAATAACTTCTAAATATCAGCTGGCAGAGGCTTTAGCAAGGTAACCTTTTCTATTCCAGGCGGTAGTGGTGAGGACAGGGGAAGAGACTAAAGCTCTAGTTATTCTTCTGGGAGAGACATAGGCTCACCATACTAGATTATTTGGAACGGTTATTGTTAATTCTTGAAGGGGATCAAAATTGTACCACCATACTGGTGTCAAGGTACAGTGTAGCTGTGGCTGAACAGACTAATATGAACTTGGAAGGTTCTACCATAGGTCAGGCAATATGTCCATATGAACATTTGGAGTGTCTATGTCTAAATTTCTGGATCTTGTGTTTCTTTTGAGCACTGCAATTCTGCTTTGCTCAGAGTACAGTTCTGTGTCAGTGTCTCCCATGTATCACAATCAATTCCAAAATTCTTCAGAGAGACCTTGAGAGTGTCCTTATGTCACTTCTTTTCACCTCCACATAAGAATTAACCTTCTGTGAGTTCTTTGAATAATAGTTTGGGTTTTTTAGGTAAATGTACTTTTGTCATTTGAACAACTTGGCCAGCCCATTGAAGTTGGCTCTCTGTGGTAAAGTTTGAATGCCTGACAATTCAGCTTGAGAAAGTATCCAGTACTTTATCTTTACAGGTGACTTTCAGAATATTGTTAAGACAATTCATATTAAAGTGATTTATTTTCTTGGCATAGCACTGGTGCACTGTCCAGGTTTCAGAGGCATACAACAATGAGATCAGTGCAGTGGTTCTATAGACCTTTGGTTTGGTAGGCAAACTCTTCTAAATAATCATATGATTAATTAATAGAGTTAGTTTATTCAGTATTTTTCTACCCCTCACCAAGCTGTTAGTTCTCTTTTCACAAGTTTCTTACATAACTTAAATTTCTTTCACAATTCATCTTCTACCACTCATTTTGATTTTTAAAATCTTTTTTTAAATCGCTTTAATTCCTCTAGGAAATCTTGCTGGTCTTGTGTCCAATTTGCATTTTATTCTTTGTTTATAGATGTTTTCAAGTCATTGTTTTTTTTCTGTATTTGTGATTTGAGATTCCATTTCCCAACAGTAACTTTTTATGTTCAGGTTCTTTTTTCATTTGTTTGTTTTCAGCTTAATTTTTTACTTTGGACTTCATGTTGGTGTTAGACTCTGCTTACCTCTTTAGGAGAAGGGGGAAATTCCCTGTCTAAGCTTCTGACTTTTGTGTGCTGTTGCTTTCACAGCTCAGTTTTGGGGCCTTTAAGTTTTTTGTGCTTCTACAGTGGTGTGATCTGAGGAAAGATGTTTACTGTCTTCATGATCTGTAAATTCTTGACCTGGTTTGGGTCTGTTAGTTGATTGGGTTTGAGTTTCCATAGATTGTTACTGGATTCAATCACAATTGATACTTTGGAAGGATCTGAAGTTTTAGAGTAACTGAACTACTGGTTCCCCTTTGGTTTTGGTCTCCTGCCCTAGTTTATTCTATTGTAGGCTTATGTGAAGGGTTAAAGGTTAAAACTGAGTCACCATTCTATTCTTGGGTTCAAAGCCATGCAACTATCATTCTGAAACTTGTTCACTGCTCCTTATACAGGTAGAGTCTCTACTTTGTGACCACTTCTCTCTGCCTTGGAACTATGACCTTGAACTTGGCAAAGGATGACAGAGCTGTCAAATGGCACCTGTTTCTACTCCCATGCTAATAGACTTCCTCTGGGATCTCCTTCTGCCCAAGTTTTCAAACCCTTGCCGTTCTGGTATGGCAATAATACCTGGACTACTCTCTACCACTGCTGTCACTGCTAAGGTCCACTACAGTTTCTGTCTGTCTATTGTGACTCTCCTGATGTTGCACTGCACTCCTGACCAGCACCTATTACACTATTTGAATATCTGTCTATCTGTCTTCCTATGCAGCTTTGGGCTAGAAAAAATTACTGACTGTGACTTTTTATTTGCTTTCCTAACCAGAACTGAGGATGGCACTCAGTCAATGATGGGAGATGATATGAAGAAGCTAAGGCAAAACTGTTAACTCTTACTCTGCAATCTTCACTCTATACTGAGAGAATTAATTAATGAAAACATTATGCTTCCTACAGATATCATATTTTACACTTTTTAATTAAAACCAATTTATCAAAAATCATTTATATAGCCAATTATTTACAAGGCCTTGTGCTAAGTAATGAGGATAAAAAGAAAAAAAATGCAATAACTAGTCTCCTAAAACAGATTATGTTATAATGTGAAAAACACAAGGATATACAAAATATGAACAAAATAAATCAAGGCACTAGCATCTGGGAGTGACAAGAGAATCAGAAAATGCTTCATGGAGTCAGTGGTGGTCATTGTGAACTTTAAAGGAAATTAATGGTCCCAAGAGGAAGAGGTAAGGAGGTATATATCTCAGGCACAGAGAAAAACCTGTGCAAAAGCATGGAAGTGAGAACATAAAAAGGCATATATGTGCACTAACTAGTGAGTCAGTTTGGCTAAACTTAGGGAATGTCAAAGAGAATCATTTTCAGTTTTCAATTATATTTATTAATGTAGACAAAGCAATCAATACTAAAACCTAGAGTTCATTTAATCTAATTTCATTTAAAAGATAAGAAAACTGAGTCTAGAGAGATTAAGTAACAAATTCAGCCTTAACACATGCTATGAACTTTTTCCTCTATTTTCCAATTTTTTTTTACTTCTCTCTTTCTTTCTTCCTTCTCATCTTAGCCTAGGGTCCAATATCATCATGGGAGATAATTTATTAACCCCAAACCAAAACTGATTTATATGCATCCCACCTCACTGAGAAAGCTCTTTGTAAAAAGAATGCCTTGCTCCATAGATACAAGATTTACTACATTTAAGCATTTAAGCTTAAGTGTCTACCAGTTTCTCACTAGAGTACCACAACTTGGTCAAGGGAAGTGAGATGAGAAAATCAAATGGGCTTAAATTTAACTAAATATTCTAAATGAAGTGAATTTCTCATTCAAACTACCCAAAAACAATAAATTTGCTTTGTGATATGAAGTACTACAACTGTTTTGCAATTTAAATAAGCATTTAAGCAATCTTAAATCAGTCAAACCTATGACAGATCCACAAGAAAAAAAAACATCAATTATTTTGACATTCCTCTTCATTGTACCCTCTAGGATTGAAATATTTAGGCTGACCTCAACAGGAACATAATTTATACTTTCTATTGAACAATATCATTTTGCACTTTCTGGAGCATTCAGCATAGAGTAAAGGGGTAAAAAAATGTTAAATGCCCCATCTGGACAAATCATAGGTCTGTATACAAAGTCTCCTCTTAAGCAGCTTTCATTCTCCACAATTTTCTGCTATATTTATAGATGACCCCCTTAACTGAAGACATCTCAATAAAAGCATCAGACATAATATTGCAAACACATTAGTATTTTGAATGTTTAATATACACATTAATAATAAGCCTTGTACTAGGTACATATTAGCCCTTCAGCACAGTGCAGCTGGCAAATGATGAGATGCTGTGAAACAGCTATTTAAATGTGAAATCCTCTTCAAGCTGACATTGGTAATAATGGACTCTCAAAGAAATTTCCTCTTCAGAAAATTAACAATTTTCTGGGGAGAAATTTCCTGCAAGAGCCCTTTAAGATTCTGTTTAGTATTATTTTTTAAAAAAATCTTCACAATTTACTTCAAAGTTCAATGCCTTGAAGACTTATCCTGCCAGGTTTCTGTAGCAGTAACTGTTGCTGAAATCACTGGATTCAATGTTTTCTGGGTCTTTGAAATAGGACCCTTAAAACAAACAAAAAAGTCCTTTGTTTTCTTCCCTCACACATCTTAGAAATCAACCAACAATCCAGATGTCTAGTACCAACATTACTTTTCATTTTAACACTTTCTTTCTATCAAAGTCTTGGAAGCAGGTTATTACTAAGAGAGGTTAAATTCAAGTGTACATTTACAAAAAGTGAAAAAAAGAAAACTGGAGACGAAGACATTTTAAACTACTTCAAATTTAGTTCTCTACTCCTCCATGAAAAAGACAAATGATCATAGAGAAATTATATGCTGAAAAATTCTACTATTTCCATCCTTAAATTTTGCAAAGTAAGATTGTATTTAAACATTTTCACAATCTTTTATTGCCAATTAATCAATTAAGAAGCATTTCTTAAGTGTCTATTAAGCTTCAGACCTTGCATTGTGGATTCAAAGACAAAAGTGAAACATTATGTGCTATCAAGGTATTTATATTTTAAAATGGAAAACAAAATGAATATAAATCTGTGCATTATACACACACACATAGACGCACACACATACACACATATATGCTTATAGAAAATAAATACATGATAATGGTGGTGGAGTAGGAGAGATATTGGTACCTATAAAATCAAGAAAGGCCTCAAATTAAAGTTGGTTCTTGAGATGAGCTTTGGAGGCAACAAGTACAACGAAAAAGAACTAAAGAGGATATACATTCCAGACATGGAGGACATTCAGCCCAAACCACAAAGATGGAACAAAAAATGTCACAGCAAAGAACACAAAAAGGTCAATTTGACTAGCCCATAGATCATGTGTGGGAGATAATGGATATCTGGTACAGTAGGTTAGAGTCAAGTTGCAAAGGGTTTTAAATATCACAACGAAGAAATGTATTTTATACTATATCTAACAGGGAGTCATTAAAGTTTATTGGGGAGGGGAAAAACATATTCTGAACTATGCTTTAGGATAATCACTTTGGCAGTTTTGTGGAAGATGGATTACAGAGACTCAAGGATGGGAGAGAATAGCCCAAGTGAGAAGGAATAAGGTCCTGGCCTAAAGTGGTGGCCATGTGAATAGAGAGAAAGGGATATATTTGTGAGATGTTGGGGTCATAAAATGAAAAAGACTTTATAACTCTTCTTTATGTGAGATGAAGAAGAACAAGAAGTTGAGACAGGTAATGTCTTGACTTCAGGCATAAATTAGATTTAAGTGGGGCAAAGTTGCACAGAGTTATGAGCCTCACTTTCTCTTCTACAATCACTGAAGCCCAGGGGCAAGACATCTGATGACTAAGTCATTTGATATGCAGAAAGAAAATCAAAAGAAAACCCAAAGAAATGAAATTGAGAAAGAGTAGATGGTCAAGAAAACAGTGGTCAACTGCTTTTCCACTTTGTTTTGTGGAAAATCATCAGATATATAAATTAAGGAGTCACAGGTAACTTTGGAATGAGTAAAGAATATGGTTGGAAATCTAGACTGAGTCACTTTTGTTTTCTTATACTTACAGCATATAATATGGACCAAAGAGTAAAATCTATTTTAAAATAGATGCAATCTTATTGCCAAAAGTAGAAAACAAAAACCTGAAAAGTCAATGAAAAAGAGGGAGTGGAGACAAATGCGGGAAGCTTTTTCTAGGAGTTTGGATATGAAAAGATAGACAAATATAAGATAATAGCCTGAGAAAACAGTGCAAGTAGACATTTTTTAAAATTTTTATTCTTTGTATTTTTTTATTTATTCATTTTTGTGGGTGGGAAAGACCAAGGTGTATTTATAGAAAATAGCGAGGAATCATTAGATAGAAAAGAGGTTGAAGATTTAAAGGGAAAGATGTGCTGAATATGAGTACAATCTGACAAATGAGATGGAGGACACAAAGTCAAGAAGTGCTGATGAGGTGAAAGGCTTCTTTACCAGAGACTGGAATAAAAAGAGAATGAGTAATGAAGCAAAACTTTAAAAAAGGATTAAAAGATATGAAATGTAGGATTAACATCCCCCATAATTTAAAATAATAGAATCAAGTACAGTAGAGTATATTTAAGCAATTGTCATTAAAAAGGGGCAAGAATTTCTTTAAAAGTGTACATTAGGAAGTAGTCAAATGCCTGATGGTTGCCAAGAAAACAACTGAATGTATCTTTTATTCTTTACTATGTCCAGTTAACTATTAGTGAGAAGAGAGAAACAATACACCTCAGATATATAACAAACACAAAAATGATTTAACCAATAAGAAAACAAGATAATGATGATGATGATGATGATGATGATGATGATGATGATGATGATGATAGAAAAAATTTATTTGGAAAGGCCTTCCCACAAATGAGAATATATTAGAAGGTGGTTATACCAACATGCAACTGTCTCTACCTCCTGCATCCCCCCATGAAGTAAGAGAGGACACAAAGAAATTAAAGAGGATACAGCAATTGCCTTCTAGTTGCCAAAAAATAAATGCTAAGGAGGACAATTAAGTATCTGTTCCACTGACTGTCTCTTTAACCCTAAGTAAAATGAATAGATTCTGTGGCTATGGTAAAGAAATAATTTTATAATTATACTCCTCTCTGAGAATGAGATGGAAAATGACACTGACTGAGGGAACATCAGATTCCTATCTCCCATTTAAAATTTCTCTCTGGGGTATATGCTGCAGGGCTAAATGATCTAAGTGATGTAAATTGTTATTTTTCAAGCTGTATCTCTCTTGCTCTTTGTCTCTGCTTTTCTCTATCTCTCCATTTCTGTTTTTTTGTCTCTGGATCTTTCTTTTGCTTTCTTTCTCTTTATCTCAGCAGACCATGAATATATGATTGAATTTCCTTAAGTTAAAAGAATGTATGATTCAACTCCATTGTGGAGCATAAGCTCCATGAGAGTATGCACTATATTGATTTTGTCAAAGGAATGTTCTAAATTTCTATGCACTAATTCAAAGTGACAATGCAGAATGTTTATATAAGGATCTGCAACATCATCTCCCTCTCCACAATGACCATGGCAACGTAAAAAAAAAGATACAATATACAAGAAAGCAACAAAATTCAGTTCTAATATAAAGGAAAATTTGGGTGCAACATTTAACATAATGTCTGGAATGTTGTTGCTATTCAGTCATTTCAACTGTGTCCAACTTTTCATGACTCCACCTGTGGCTTTCTTGACAAAGATATAGGAATGGTTTGCCATTTCCTCCTCCAGCTCATCTTACAGATGAGGAAGCCAAGGTGAACAGAGTTAAATGACTTATCTAAGATTACACAGTTAATAAGCTATCTAAGGCTGTATTTGAATTTATGTCTGCCTGACTCCAGACTTGGCTTTTTTCTCCATTGCAGCACCTAATGGTCCTAATGTCTAGAATAGTAAATGTTAAATAAACGCTTATTATATTGGTGAATTATGTGAGAGTGGCATGACTTCCAATGTAGAGAATACAGAGGGAAAACCAGAAGTTTGAAGCTTTAAAGAATGCTCACATTCCAGAGTTAAAAGGATTTCCTTTCCTATAAAAGAAGCCAATAGTATGGGATAAAGAGTTGAACAAAAGAAGAAGAAACAGATTCATTTAAATCAATAGGCTTATTTACATGATACCAAGAAATTGCTTTAAGTAATTTTTATTAATTCAACTTGACAGTAGTGTGATATAGTAGAAAAGTTATCTTCTGGAGTCAGAAGACCTATGTTTTGATCTCATTCTAATTATTTTGGTAACATAGAGATCACCTAAGTTAATACCCATAGTTTGAAATGAATTCTTCAGGAAGAAAGGTAGGAATTGTGGGAGTCAAGAAGATTCATTTCAGCATGAAATTATTATAAATGCGTAGGTCTGGCGTATCAGAATATTTTTCTTATTTCTAAATTCTTTAGATTGAATGAGAGGATTAATAAATGAATTATTGTTCTAAATAATTTTAGTAATTTCCATACTGAAAAGACTTGGCAATATTTTTCAGTACTAGTATGGCTCAGATTTTTATTCTCCCATAATTATTCTCACTTTGGATCTTCCCATCTTTTTTTGCTTTGAGTTTTAATATAAATACTGAAAGATAGGTCTTTTTTATAAGACCTATGGAAACTGTTCTCTAGACATCCAACATTATGCCTAATGAAATTTAATTTTATAGAATATAAAAAGTTCACTATAAAAGCTAATGAACCAAATATTGAATTAATCACAACCACCCATTTTTATATTTAACCTATATATTACCATTTCCATAGGTGCAAAATTAAGCAGATAATCTGGATCAAATCATGTATTTACGTGGGTAGATGATAAAAAATATATATATTAAGCATGGTATTAATGTTATTGCTATTTCAATTCCAATGTATGTACCTGTTTCTAATGAATAATAAATATTTATAAAAATTTATGCAAATTGAATATTCTATATTACAATTTAAGGCAGGTTCCTAGTGCTCAGGAGCATATTAAATCCTTCTCAGTTAGGATAGTCAAAATCTGAACTAAAAGATAAAACAATAACTACTCTCATCCTCCATCCCCAATTGCTATAATGTGGTATATTTGTTAAAGTGCCCAGTGCCAGTCAAATACCTGTCAGGTAAGTCAAATACCATCTCTTTAGTAATCCTGTCTCTGTTAGATAGTATGATGCATGAGTCAACATGATTGGATGATGAACTCACTTTTAAGAGAGATCCTTGTAAGAAATTTGACTAAGTATGCAAAAATTTATGATTTACACTACTCCCAAAATTATTCGTCTCTAATATAAGGAATGTTGGACCTTCTCTACAGCATCTGCATGAATAGTTACCAATAACTTAATTTCTTGGAGTTTTAGAAAACATGTTCTTCATAAAAACTGCAATAAATTGAAGTATTTTCCCTTTTTATACATCACAAGAAACAACTTCTTCCCCTAAGAATACCCTCCTTTTAAAAACCCTAATTTAGTTGGCAAATGACAATACATTTGAATTCCATTTTTGCAGTTCAGAATTTGTTCATAAGAAGGAAAGATATGTGGTTCATCTTCAATAATGTGTGACCAAAATTTTTCATTATATTATAACTGAGTTTTGTTGCCTTCTTGTATCTTTCTTTACATTGTCATGATCATTGAGGGGACAGGGAGGAGGCTGTACATCCATATACAAACATTCTGCATTATCACTTTGAATTAGTGCACAGGAATTTAGACTATTCCTCAGTCATTATAGCAAAATTCTATTCTGTGGTACTTATTTACCATTTAAACATAGATAAAATGGTGAGAATATCACTTGCTTCCAGATTTTTTCCCATTACATATAGTTGTGTTAATGAATGCAGTATGTTTGTATATATTGGACTTTTCAATCATTGTTCAAAGGCAGACAGCTCTCACTTCTTTGTCCAATTCCTTGCGAAATTCCTGTTCCATACTGAAGCTCACAGCGTCTATTGCACATCCAGTCCTTCACAGTTTCTGTTCCTGAGAAGATGCAAAACTTAACAAAGCCACAATAACATTCATCCACATTGCCAGCATCCTCATCAATTCATTTTCTGCCTATGAAATCAACATAGAACCAACAACAATGTCTGAGAAATCAACATAAACAACCAGTACAGTTCTAGGACCTCTGAAAGTATCAGTATGGTCCTCCTCTAGGATTCTGTAAACATGTGACAAGAAAATCTTCTTTCAGGGCTTCTGAACTGGCAATAGGGTCCCAGGGCTTCTGTAACAACAGCAATACCCTCTATCAACAGATAAATCTGACAAAGTAAGATCAAAACAGACAGACAAAGTACCAGCACCACAGTCATGCTTCCTCCCAGTTCTCCTCTCTTCTCATTTCTCAGTTCTTCTCAATTCTCTTCTCAGTCCTCTCTTCTGCCACCGCAAATTCTGTTCTCCATTATGTTTTCTATTCATAGCAGTTCTCAGAAGTTCTCAGGATCCTAGAGGTTCTCCCTCTCTCAGCAATTCTGGCTCACTAGCTTGGGCTTTTCCTTAAATGTGGTATTAGCTCCTCCCTATTTCACCCTTTCCTGTTATAATAGCAACTTCCTTCCATTGTGGTATTCACAAATTCTGGATCTTAATGCTTGATACAATCATGAACTTGAAACAAGATGCTAAGTACCTGTTTGATTGCCAAGACAAGGGGTAGAGAATATCTTCAAATCCCCATTATCATTACAATTGTGTAAGTGAATTTATGGAGACGTGTGTCTGGGTCATTTAATTATATGCATATGTGCATGGCATTGTGAGACTAGATGCATGTGTGAAGATATGTTATCTACATGTGTATAAATATCATGTGTAGATGCATGTATAGATTATAATGTACACAAGTGATATGTGTGCAATGTGCGGTGTTAATATATGTATATATGCATGCACATATGTATTCTTACCCCTTAAAATATCCCTACATATCCTTCCTGGATTGATTCAGCATTACTATGAGTCTTTTGACACCTTACCAATATGTGTCTCTCTCCTAAAAGCAGAGGTATGTTCTCAGACTCAGTATCTTTAAATACCTCTCTTCTTACGTCATTTAACTATACAAAAACACTTAAGAGTTCTCCTTTTTCTTTTATGTCTACTCTTTGCTCCTCTATTATGACTTTTGGTCTACATTATTCATATCTGTTCAGCTTATGATCACAGAATCATACTTTTCCTCCTTGTGTAAATCACCCACCCATGCCCCATTCATGCATGCATACATGTGTGCACACACATGCACACAGACACAAACATGCACACATATGTACACACATTTTAAAAACTAGAAAATCTAACAGAGTTAAAGTACTTTAATCAAGTTCATACAGAATTTAAATCCAGTTCCTCAGACTCCAAATCTAGTGGTCCTTCCATTACACCACACTTAAAAAAATAAAATCTTATTCAACTCTACCAAACTTCCATTCATTTCAATTCAATGAGCATTCACTATGTCATTCTGATTTGGAGTGACATACATAGTGCCATCACTGGATCTTCATTGCTTCTTGAAATACAGAATTCTGATTTTGGAGTTAATGTAATCTTTCAATAGAAACACTCTTTTGTTGACTAAATTCTTCTCATTACTTCATGCATGAATCAATGAATATATATATATATGGATATTTGTATGTGTATATACATATATATGTTTCCATGTATGTACAGATTTATGTGTCTGTATATTTATGTGCATTGTATGATTATGTGTATGTGTATAAATGTGCATTTCTGTGTGGAGATGTATAGGATTATACACACATGATATTGATTATTAGATAAATGTAAATAAGAGAAAGATTGGTGTAAAAACATTTTAACTGAATGTGGGTAGCTAAAGGTGACACAGTGTTACTGTAAAAGATAAAGATATTGGGAGGGGTGACTTGATTGTTAGAGAGACAATGATTTCTATTTTTACCTGTGGGATGTTCTATCATGATGTAATAAATATGCTTGTATACTTTATGTTACAATCATTAACCTAATAATTATAATGTAGTATAAGTTATTACATGGGTTTCCATTGTTCTTTGCTATTTACTCGAGACAATATGAACCTATCCAGAACTCTCCCCAAATAAATTTTTCCTTGTGATATTTATGCTGCAAAAAATTCAGCAATGTTTAAAATGATAACTTTTGAAAAACACCTTATGTCGAACACCATTCCCAAAGAAAAACCAAAGATGACAGTGTTAGTTGATTTGAAATGGACTCATAGGGAGAGTCCTTGTAAATCAAAACAGCAGCACCAATAATACACAATTTCACTCAGTTTAAAAATATATCTTACTTTGATGCCATTCTAAGTAAGGAATAAAACAATATGCATTTGCATCATTCCAATAGAAATTCAAAATTTTAACCATTATTTTTCAGGAAATTATAACTAAAAATAAATCAGCATCTTGCTTCTCAGCAGTTTACATATAGAGAGAATCATTATTTAGTAGAGAAAATCATACGAAAGATATATTCCTAAATGAGTTAACTTTGATATAAAACTTGGTAAGAAATCCTTTAATTGACTGAAAGTATTACTGTTGTTGTTAATAATCATGATAATAACCCCTTTAAAGCTGAGTCAATCATCCATACTGCAATGGGAAGGGAAGAACAATCTAGAAGAATATCAGTCAGTTTGATATACAATTTTAACTTTGCATCTTGAGGCTGCTATGGTAGTTGCACGAGCCTGTCAGGAAACCACAAGCACTAGCAAATTAGACTCTGGAAATATGCCTCATTGAGGAAGTGTGATGCAGTTACTCTTAAGAACCAAATGCAGGCCAAGATGGCAGCGTAGAAGCAGCAAAGCACCACAGCTCCCACACAAACACACTAAAAAACTCATAAAATGGGACTCTAAACAGATTTTCAAGCTCCAAAACTCTCCACAAGACAGAAAGCACATCTGTTGCTACATGCAGCGCAGCAGGCGGGGCTCTTCACAGCAGTCTGGGAGCCCTGGCCGAAACCCGGCTGGCTCAGGCCCTGGGGCATCAGGCGGGGAGCCACGACTATAGGAGAGCAGATCAGCTGCACTGGAGGCAGAGTTACCACATTTATCAGGCCAGAAGAAGAAAAGGCTAAGAGAAAGGTCAGTGGATTTTGTTAACTGGGGAGGTAAAGAGCAGGTCCGGCCAAACTGCTCCCAGAGCAAGGAGGCAGCGGGAGGCGGCTGTAGCAGCAGGAACGGCTGAGAGCCACAGCAGCTTCCACTGCGCTGCTTCAGAGCCCTCAGCCTACAGATAGCAGGGGGGCTGACACGATCCATCGAGGCCAAGGACTCTTGCATTGAGCGGCCTGAATCTGGATCGTGGTCTTGAGTGGTGGTCCTGGGGTGCGCTTTCAGTGAGCCAAAGCTGGAGTGGGGGAGCTGCAGCATCCCACTAAGAGCTCCGGCAGCTAAGAGGGCCCCAGAGATTTGGGACAGAGCTTTCCCCCTCCAGGAAGCAGAGTTCCACAGAGCTAAAAAACCAA
>CM053594.1:247586173-247596229 GCA_028646575.1 Pseudocheirus occidentalis
TAAAAGGGAACAGATTGTGGGAGGGGTCTTACAGTGGGATCAATGTTCTGGGCTGGGAGGTAGGGACAAAAAGGGGAGAAAATTTGTAACTCAAAACCTTGTGGAAATGAATGATGTAACCAAGAAAATAAATTAAAATTTAAAAAAGTTAAAAAACAAACAAAACAAAACAAAACAAAAAAGAACCAAATGCATACACAATGTGGTCTAAGTTTGTGGGCTGCGCCTACTTCAATTTGTTGTGATTATCACTTTGACACAGAACACAGATGATTAAGCGATGATCCTTCATATTCTGGTACTACAACAAGACAAAATACTATTGTTTTGAATCAGAAATACCAATATCCCCACCTAATAGAAGTTCCTTAGTGCAGATAATTCTAATAGCAACAGCAAGAAAAATATGAATGCACATAAAATAGGTTAGAAGTATGAATTTTTATATGATAAGACTGTAATGTAGCATGACTGGAAGCATGTTATGAGCTATAAATAAAGACATCATGTTGCATTTTATATCCTAACTACATGTATGCTCCAAAAATCGAACCTGGACCTTCTCGTCTCTTTATCCTATTTCTTGAGGTAGTATTCATATCTATCTCCCATGGGTTTGATTATTATTTTCATGCATATGACTCCAATAGATAGATATAGATAGATAGATAGATAGATAGATAGATAGATAGATAGATAGATAGATAGATAGATAGACATAGACAGATAGATAAATAGATGTAGATATGTCTCTATCTTTATATCCTTTCTCTCTCTCTTTCTCTCTCTCTCCCTCTTTCTCTACCCCCCTTTCGTCCCTTCCCTCCCTCTCCTCTTTCTCTCTATCTCACTATAACTCAGCATCACCATGTGTACCAGGCACCTTTAAAACTATATTCAGTAGAGAGTTTACATTCGAGAAGTTCAAAACCGACCTCATTATCTTTCCCACAAAAACTACCCCTCTCTCAAACTTCCTAATTTCAGCTAAGTATATCATTGCCTTTTGTCCATTCTTTTAAAAAAATCTCAGTCCATTGATGAGTTTCCTGTGTGCATATGTCTTTGAACAAACACCATTTTTCCCTCCTCATAGGAATTGTTTTCATTTGTGTCTTCACACTTTCATTTGTTAGTTTTTCCCATTCTCGCTGAGCTGTCCTCCACTGTATTATGAATCTATTGGCTTGCTACAAATGTTTGTTCTGAAAGCTTTGAATTTTTTTTTCAAAAAATGTGTCATTCTGTGGTCTTACAAGCTCTTCTTTAAAAGAAAAGTGAAGAGACAATATCCCTATCCAACTCAAGTGATTTCTTCCCTTTTAGTGAGAATCTTATCCAGAATAGAATTTTCCCATTAGTTGCTGCACATCTTGACTGATGGAATTATCAATAAGGAAACCCAAGAAGTTATGTTATTGTTTAATTTTCATTTCTCTTGTTATTAGTAATTTGGAGCAATCTTTCACATGGTTACTAAAAGACTGCAGTACTTTTGAAGGTTGTTCTTTCATATACTTTGACTGCTTTTCTCCTGGGGCCTGGACATTGGCTTTTTAAAATTTCTTTCATTTCCATATAACTCCTTGTTGCCTTTAGTATCAAATGTAATTTGAAGCTACAATCTATTTCCAATTTAGTTTTCCAAGTTTATTATGTATTACTCTTCTTTGGGCATACTACAATTCAGCTAAACTGAATGATGCTCCTCAGATACAACATACACCATTTCTTTGTCTTGTTCCCTTTGCACAAAGTGTCCCTGCCACCCACATTCCTGGAATGCATTCCTTACTCTTACCTCTGCACATATTATAGATTTCTTTCAAGCTGAAATTGAATGCTACTTCCCACATGAAGTCTTTCTACTCCAGGTCAGTAACTCTCTCTCCTCTCTCTCTCTCTCTCTCTCTGTCTCTCTCTCTCTCTCTCTCTCTCTCTCTCTCTCTCTCTCTCTCTCTCTCTTTCTCTCTCTCTCTCTTTCTTTCTCTCTCTCTCTCTTTCTCTCTCTCTCTCTCTCTCTCTTTCCCATTCTCTCTCTCTTTCATTCTCTTTCTCCTCTTTATTTTCATCTTCAGCCTAAAGTACCTGGCACATTGTAGGAGATAAATAGGTATTTTTTGATTGATTAAACTCTTTAAACTGACACATTAATCCCCTCTATAACCTCATAACAACCAGACCTTGTCATATTTAAAAATATCTCTCAAGCACCAGAATATTGCTAGATATACAGTAGTTTTTAATGAACATCTTCTGAACTGAATAGGATTAACATAGATATTACAAAGGAAGGATTATCCAAAATTAATCTAGTTTGAGTTTTTTAATGCAGCCTGTCATTTTTGCTAATATTTTCTATTTGTTGTTATGAATAAGTTCATATTTCGGTCAGGCGATAGAGAAGTTAGGTGAGCTATAAATTACTATCACTAACAGATAAACTCCAAAATAGATCATCTATATACATAAAAATATGTGCAACATATTGTATTCCTTCAATTATCTTTAATTAAAATAATGGCCTGCATTAGCCTAGCACTGGAGAGATGTAAGATCTTTACATGCCTTACTTCATTTTATCTTCACAAAAATAATGTGGGTGAGGTGGTACTGGTAGTATTATGTCCATTCTATGGATGAGCAAACTAAGACTCAGAAAAGTTAAGTAGCAAGCATTCCTGTGAAACCACTAGCAAATGATGGAGCCAAGACTAAATTAGAGGTACATATGCCTGGAATGAGTAAATCCGTTGGGTAAAGATACTAATGTTTTAAAATTATATTTTCCAAAAAATGCCATGGGAGAACAACAAATATATTTTAATAAATAAAAATAAAATATTTCAAATCAGAGCCAAACCATGGTTCCATGAAATTTAGAATACTACCTCTGGTTGTCAGCCAGTATAAATCTCCCAGAAAGATTAAAAGTAAAATTAACCATAATCCACCTGGCTAGTACTCAACTATTCAATGATGTACATAGACAGAAAAAAAATATTATTCTGTGACCTCTGTAGGAGTCAGTTTATTGTTTCAGAGGTTCGGAGGATATTTTAGGTTTCCTAACCCTTGGCTTTCTTCTGTACAATTTGGATATTCAAAGACTTTTTTCCCCAAAAGAATCTTTAATTTCAGCTTTAAGCCAACAGTTTAATGCATTAAGAAATTGTGGAATAATGCAAGTAATAATGAACTGTAAGCCTGTTTTGTTAGTCTGTCTTTAAAATGTCTAACAAAGTTGATGGTGTATAGCAATAAGTGCTTATTCTCCAGAAAGAATTTTACAAGAGAGTGGCATTGTTAACTAACAAAAAAGAAACATAGGTTTAAAAGCAGGAAAATAAATGTGTAGGCAATTTTTGAAAAGGAGGAATCATATTAAAGTGTTGAAATTGAGCAAGTGTGCTTTAAAAGAGAGTATTTCATAACAGTTAAGAATGGCAATGCCAGAATGTACTAACACCCTTCTTTGTTTAGCCTTTTTGAGAGGGCAATTGGGGTTAAGTGACTTGCCCAAGGTCACATGACTAGTTTTTGTGTTAAGTGTCTGAGGCTGGATTTGAACTCAAGTCTTCCTGGCGCCAGGGCCAGTGCACTGTTCACTGCACCACCTAGCCACCCCTATGTTCTAGCATTTTTTAATATAAAATTTTTATTTGTTTGTTTTCTTGTTTACATCATTCATTTACATGAGATTTTTGAGTTACAAATTCCACCCACCCCATCTTTCCCCTAATCCCAAGTGCAAAACAGCTATCCCACTGGAAAGCCCCTTCCTGATCTGCTCTCTTTTGTACCCTCCTCCAACACCCCTCTAACTCTCTGGTAGGGCAGGGAAGATCTCCCTACCCCAGTCCCTGTATATCTTAATTCCTAGTTGCATGTATTGCAGAGCTTAAATTCTAGATTCTTTGATTCCTCCCTCGTCCCCCACCCCCACTGGAAGGACGATCTATTCAATAAAGGCTGTGTAGGTGTGAATATACAGGACATCTTCATAGTGGACATATTGTGACAGTGATCATATGTCCCTACTTCATATCCCACCCCCCCCACCTTGTTCTGTTCTCTACCCTGTCCCTGCCCATTTACTGAAGTGTGTGCTTCCAGCGAACCTGCCCAAGACCCTGCCCTCCCCTCTGTCATCCCGCCTCTCATCCCCATGCCCCTAGTCTCCTGTGTGGCATGATACCCAGTTTAGAGTTTATGTCATTCCTTCTCTAAGCCAAATTCAATTATAGTAAATGAAAGTAAAGTTGTAACAGTTATCCCTTGCCTCTTCTATATGGGTTGATTAACCCCATTTTGTCTCTCCCTGTCTCCTCTCATTCTAGTCCTCTACCACCTCAGAATTTCACCTTTTAAAGTATTATCTCTTTGTATTCAATTGGTCTGATACCTTCTATGTACACATATACACACATGCTCAGATATGTATTCATATACATATATAGCCTCCTATAAAGACATATGTGTAATTATATATATGTATACACACACACATTTGTATTCCCTTCACTCGGCATGTAAATAGTTCAACTTTGATAAGTTCCTTATGATTTCTTTCCCATGTGTACCTTCTTGTGTTTGATTGTCAAATTTTCTGTTCAGTTCTGGTTTTTTCAGCAAGAATGCTTGAAAGTTCTCCACCTCATTGAATGACCATATTTTCCCCTGGAACATTATAATCAATTTTGCTGGGTAGGTGATTCTTGGTTTTAATTCCAGCTCCCTTTATCTTCAAAATATCATATTCTAGGCCCTTCGATCACTCAGTGTAGAAGCTGTCAGATCCTGGGTTATCCTAATTGTGTTTCCACAGTATTCAAATTGTTTTTTTCTTGGCAGCCTGTAATATTTTCTCCTTTAACTGGGGATTCTGAAACCTGGCGATAACATTTCTAGGAGTTTTCTTTTAGGGATCTTTCTCAAGAGGTGATCAGTGAATTCTTTCAAGTTCTATTTTGCCCTCTGAAGCTAAAACATCAGGGCAATTTTCCTTGAGAATTTCTTGAAGGATGCTTTCCAAGTTTTTTTTTGATCATGGCTTTCAGGTAGACCAATAATTTTCAAATTGTCTCTCCTGGATCTATTTTCCAGTTTAGTGTTCTTTTTCAAGGAGATATGTTACATTGCTTTCTATTTTTTTCATTTCTTTGTAACTGTTTTACCGTATCTTGGTTTCTCATAAAGTCATTTGCTTCCACTTGCTCCACTCTAACTCTGAATGGATTAATTGTATTCAGAATGCTTTTGAGATGTTTTTTCCATCTGGCAAATTCTACTTTTTAAGGCATTCTTCTCCTCATTGGTTTTCAGGGCCTCTTTTGCCATTTGAGCTGATGTATTTTTTAAAGTGTTGTTTTCTTCAGTCAGGTTGTTGACTCTCTTTTCATGATTTTCTTGCATCATTCTCATTTCTCTTCCCAATTTTCTCTCCACTTCTCTTATTCGTATTTCAAAGTCCTTTTTCAGTTATCTATAGCTTTTAGGCAATCTTCAAGTGTCTTGAAAGAATTTGGTGTGTTGTCTTCCTCCCATTCCATGCTTTGATCCTTTTTATCCACAAAAAAGGATTCTAGAGTTTTATTGCTGTTCTTATTTTGCTTCCTTTTCCTCATGTTGGCCAGTCAATTAATTGCTTGGGGTTTTTTTTTTTGAGCTCTGTGGAACTCTGCTTCCGGGGGTTTGGGGGGGAGCTCTGTCCCAAATTGCTTGGGATTTCAGAGCTGCTAGAGCTATTAGGGGGTGCTGCAGCCCCCACCAGCTTTGGCTTGCTGAAAGCACACCCCAGTCCACCACCCAAGACCATGATCTGGATCCAGGATGGTCAATGCAAGAGCCCTTGGCCCTGATCAATTGTCTCAGCCCCTTGCAATTGGCAGGCCAGGAGCTCTGAAGCAGCCCAGTGGAGGCAGTTGCAGGTTGTAGCAGATCCCGCCACTTCCCACTGTTTCCTTGCCCTGTGGACAGTTCAGCTAGACTGCTTTTCTTCCCCCAAATTTAGATTGAACCTTGAATTTCATTGACCTTTCTCTAAGCCTTATTTTTCCTGGCTTGATAAATGTGGAGATTGCTCCAGGTGCTGAAGATCTGCTCTCCAGTAGACTCAAGCTGCGGCTTGGCTCCTCCTGACCAACCTAGGGCCTGGCCAGTTTTGGTTTCGGGCTGGGCTGGCCTTGGCTCTCAGCCTGCTGCAATGAGCCCCTCCTGCCAAGCTGCCTTCAGCGAGCAATGTGTTTTCTGTATTTTTGTGAGTTTGTTTAGAGTCATTTTTATGGGTATTTAGGGTAGCTGTGTGGGAGCTGCAAATCTTTGCTGCTTCTACACTGCCATCTTGGCTCCACCCCCCGTATTTCCTAGCATTTGAACTATGAGTGTGTACTTTAGTGACATTGATCTGTTTTTCAATGAAAACAACCATGGGAATTTCCATTTCCTGCCACAAAATTATGAAATTTTGAAAAATTAGTATAGATAGCAGGAAGATATAAAATTGTAGGTTTCCAGATTTTAAGTCAGTAAAAGGAAATCACTGATATAAAATATTAAATTATAAAATTATTATGTAAATGGGACTTTTTATAATGATAATTTTTAATGTTGATTTTAGTAAACCCTGTAAAATGGAGGAAAATAAGAAAATTGGGAACCAAGAATTTCAATTTTGTATTTAATTGTAATTCTATATAATCCCTACAATTTAAAACAATCAAAAATTTTAAGTAAGTTTACTCATTCAGGGGTAAGAAATAAGTTGATCAAAAATTGATAGATTCCATAAGATGTCCATATCATTGAAGTCCAGTATCAGTACTTCTCTCTTCTGGATCGCTGTCAAATTTATGATGGAAGATAAGCTCTTTATCTATTTCTTCTTTCTATCTCAGTGATCTATAGTCTATTATTCCCACATGAATATTATTTCTACTTCTTTATACACTATTTTTCACTGTAATGTCTTCCACTGTGTTTCTAATATATTTCTCCTCATTCCTTCTGATACTTTTCAATAACATACCCCTTTATATATTAATATTCTAAGCATCATCATGTTTGATCTTCAGAACAAGTCAGTGATATGTGCTACAGTTATTATTTTCCCTATTTCAGAGATGAGGAAATGGAAGGAGAGATTTTAAGTGAATTGCCCAGGATGATATAGCGAAGAAGCTGTTGAGAAAAGATCTGGGCCTAGATCAATGTTCTAAGTATCATTACCTCAATAGCGATAGAATTCTTTAGCAACAGATTATAAATCAAGTTAATGCTGCACTTTTATTTCCTTATCCTTATTCTTTTATTTCTGTTAATGACATGATACTACTATTTCCTCTCGTTAGACCAGAAACATGTGTCATCATTAACTCCCCTTATTTCCCTCATTCTACATCTAGTTTCAAAATCCCTGTGAATTATGTATTACCTATATCTCTAGTATACATCTGCTTCTACCCTGAATTATCATTTTCTCTAGCTAGTTGTTTTCCATTAACCTCACAATCAAGTTTTGTAATGATTCATCAACCTACTCCATCACTTTTTTTTCAATCTGTCCTACATGCAACTGACCTAAAACACAGCTACCATTAAGTCATCCCTCTTCAGCTGCAAAAACCTGCAATTGCTCTCTATTAATTATTGGATACTAACTTGGCATCCTGAGACCTTCATAACTTCCTTCTAATTTTACAATTTAATCGCATCTCTACCAATATGTCTAAATTCCATGCTACAGTGAACCTTACTGCAAGCCTTTCCCAAGTAGATCCTGCCCTTTCCCATCTTCATGTAACTGTTCAGCAAGGAACTCCACATGGTTTGTCTTTCTTTCACCAGGCCTACAAACTCAACACAAAGTTAAAGCCCAGTTAAAATGTATCTGCCATAAAAGAAATTATTCCTCCGGGTCTTCCCCTCCCAGATTGATTATTTTTGACTAGATAAAAGACGTCATTCTCTGCCTCATTTCTTAGCTAATCTTAATTACTGAATGGGCATTGCCTCAGTAAACCTGAGGCCTGTTAAAGACCTTAGCTTAAAAATATCTATGTTTCCCACTGCATGGAGGGACATCTCCAGTAATCCTGATCTATAGCTTTCCATTGGACCCAGATGGCTCGGGAGGAGAAAATGATACTGGTGACTTTGTACAGCGCTCTGTCCCTTATATCAAATTTACTTGATGTCACAGTATCATCTCCTTTTTGTCACATTCCTCTTCAAGAATGAAGACAAACAACAACGAAAATAATAACCCATCAAGACAAACAACAACGAAAATAATATCCCATTCTAATTATTTCTCTCTGGTTCAGCCCATCTGCCAAGACAGTTTCAGTAGGGTGTGGTGCTATGCATGCTACAGCTTTTTGGAGCCACAGGTAAGAGCTAATTGGCTGAAAGGTGAACACCAAAATGGCTAAGCATCCTGGAAAGAGGCTCAGTAAGACCACACACTGGAGGTAATAGTATTCCCTGAAGACTCTTAGCAATACCAGACCATGCAAAGTGAAGTGTTTCTAAAGCTAGTTTCAAACCTGAGTTAACTTGCAGTGCTCATGAGAAGTCTCAGAGCCCTGTAAACACTGAAGGGACATAATAAATTATAGTATGACTATAAAAATGATATATGTCTCATTATAGCCTTTAAATATGTTTAATTGAAGATGGTGGTATAGAAGCAGGAAAACTATAGAGCTCCCCCCATAATCACCTCAAATACCTATAAAATAGGACTCTAAACAAATTTTAGGGCTCCAGAACTTGCAAAGGTACAGAGAAACAAAGCTCCCAGGCTATGAAACTGGAAGCAGCCCTGCAGGAGGGAAAGGAAGGACTCATCACAGTATTCGAGGAGCTGAAACTAGCCCAGCATGAAACCATGGCTTGGCCGTGGAGCAACCAGGACAAGCCACAGCTAGAGCTTTCAGGAGAGTGGATCATTGGCAGCTGTGGTGATTTCCAGAATTATCAACCCATAAGAAACAAGGACTAAGTGAAAAGTTAGTGGAATTTGGCTAAATCTGGGGGAGAAAAGTGGGTCCAGCTGTCCACCTCTAGGGTAAGAAAGCAACAGAAGCAGCAGCCCTGCAACAGCCTCCACATGGCTGCTTCAGAGCTCCCAGCCTGCAGATTTCAGGGGGGCCAAGGAAAATTATCTGATATTTTAGAACCAGATGGCAAAATAAAACTTGACAGAATTCACAGATCAACTCTTGAAAAAGATCCTCAAAAGAAAACTCCTAGGAATGTTATAGCCAGGTTCCAGAGTTCCCAGATCAAGGAGAAAATATTACAAGCTAACAAGAAGAAACTATTTGAATATTGTGGAAAGACAATCAGGATAACACAGGATCTAGCAGCTTCTACATTAAGCGATCAAAAGGCCTGGCATATGATATTCTGGAGATCAAGGGAGCTAGGATTAAAACCAAGAATCACCTACCCAGCAAAATTGAGTATAATGTTCCAGGGGGGAATATGATCATTCAATGAGGTGGAGGATTTCTAAGCATACTTGATGAAAAAACCAGAACTGAGTAGAAAATTTGACATTCAAATACAAGAAGCACGAGAAGGTAAACATGGAAAAGAATTCATAACAAACTTATCAAAGTTGAACTATTTATATGCCAACATGGAAAAACGATAATTGTAACTTACAAAACTTTTCTCAGTATGAGAATAGGTGAAGGGAATATAAGTATATATGTACATACAAACATGAAAACTATACTTATGTATACATTCATATATGTCTATATAGGAGGGTATATATGCATAGGACTACATATGTGAGTATGTGTACATATGTGTACGTAGACAGAGGGCGCAGGATCAATTGAATAGGATGGGTTAATATTTTGAAAGGTGGAATTGAGAGGTGGGAGAGGAATAGTATGAGAGGAGACAGGGAGAGACAGAATGGGCTTAATCCTCTCATATAGAAGAGGCAAAGGATAACTATTACAATGGAGGGGAAGAACAGGAAGGCATAAGAGAATGGGTTAACCTTACTCCCATTGAATTTGGCTTAGGGAAGGAATG
>CM053594.1:247596329-247640769 GCA_028646575.1 Pseudocheirus occidentalis
AGAGGGGAAGGCAGATTTGGGGGGAGGGTTGTTAGAAGCACTCACTTCTGTAAAGGGACAGGGAGAAAGTAGAGAATAGAACAACTGGGGAATGGAATAGGAAGGAGGGAAATATAGTCAGTCTTACACAATATGTCCATTGTGGAGATGTTTTGTGTAATTACACACGTATGGCCTGTATTGAATTGCTTGTCTTTCCAATGGGGGTGAATGATGAGGGAGGAAGGGAAAGAATCTAGAACTTAAAGTTTTAAAATCAAATGTTAAAAAAATATGTATATGTGTGTATATGTGTATATATACATACATATATAATCATTATTATTTACAACAACTTGGAAAAATAATATATACAGGCCCTGGGGTAGGGAGATCCATCTTGCCCTACTAGAAAGTCAGAGGGGTGATGGGGGAGGATATAGGAGAGAACAGATTGAAGGAGGGAGTATACAGTGTGAAAGCTTTTTTGTGATGGTGGGTAGGGGAAAGACAGGGAGATTTGTAACTCAAAATCTTATGGAAATGAAGTTAACTAAAAATAAACAAAAGTTTAAATAAAATAAATAAACAAATATGTTTAATGACTTGGGAAAGACCTGAGATGACAGACACATAAGCCTTGCCACATACATGTACAATTTCCCCAGATAGACAAAATTTGTTACTTCTGCTAATAAACATTTTCATTTCTTTTGGGGAAAGAAAAGGATGCTAACAGTTATGCATTGCCATTAGATGGCACAACTTTCTGTAGGATGTAGCCAGATAAGTTATTTGAAACCAAAGTCACTTAAAAGTCATTCACTACTTTATCAATCTTGGAAATTTGGTGCCAGTAACAAAGACAGAACCATTCTGAGTCAATCTTTTTTTTTTCTCAAGAAAAACAAAAAGGTTGAGGGGAGGGGTGCTTTTGTTTTTTACTTTCTTGTTACTCATTTTCCTTTTAAAGTATATTCCTCACTTATAGTGCCTGCTTTCCTCATGTTCTCTCAGTTGTCTCTTCCCCTCCTCCAAATCAAAGTTTACTCCCTGGAGAAGATCTAATAAATTCATTCATATTAATTTGAAAATTATTGTTACCCTGGGTGTCTCGCAGTATTGACATAGGAACCATACTCTTCACTCTATACTTGCTTACTTGTTGATCTCAATAGAAACCAGGAGTTCCATCATCATATTCATACAGATTATTCCCATTGCTATATATCTTAGCCTAGATCCCCAATGGCCCCCTATTATATTCCTGGGATTCAATGTAAACTCCTCTTTGGCCATTTAAAGCTGTCCAGCCAGGCCTCTTCCTATTTTAGATGTTTCCTGACCTTTACTCTTCTTGATACTATCTATGTTCAAGAAACACTGGCCCATTTGCAATTCCTTGAACAGGAATTTCTGTTCCTTCCCACTAGTGTCCCTCCATACCTAGAAAGTTTTACCCCTTTACCTCCATCTCTTCTCTTCCACAAGTTCCTTCAACACTCTGCTTTCCTCCTATTTATTCAATGAGACCTTCCCCAGTCTCCCCAGATGCTAATGCCTCTCCTTCATTGAGTGTCTTTAATCTGTTCTCTGATAATTTGGTATCTACCTAGTTGTTTACACATTGTCTCACATAATAGGCACTTGACAAATGATTGTTATCTGACTGACATTGAAAAGACTAAATATGTCACAAATAATGAGGAGTATAGATAAAAAATGAACAAGTATTGATTAAGCATGTAGTATGTATCCAGAACTATACTAATCTCTAGAGATACAAAGAAAAAAGTGCAACAGTTTCTGCTCTTAATTATTTTCTAATTAGGGGAGACAAAATGTATGAGTGAGTTTAGCTACAGAGATGTTAAGTTTCAAGAGTTTAGAAGTTATCTCAGCAAGGCACTTGAAACCCAAGTGGAGGGGGGGAAGGAGAACAGTGGCAGAACCCATTTATTGCACAATTTTCCTCTTTCTTTGACATTTTTGGGATCTATACCTGGTAGTGGTATCACTGGGTCAAAGGATCCACATATTGTAATGGTTTTTTCACCATAATTCCAAAATGTTTTCCAGAATGAGTGGAACAATTCACAACTTTATCAATAGGGCATTAATATAATACTTTCCCACAACCGTTATAAGTATTTGTAAATTTCCTTATTGACAGCTTTGCTGATCTAATAACTGTGAGGTGGTACTAATGAGGTACAGGCTTTGGGAACCCCCTTGAGCTCTCCTTGAATCTTCCCCACACTCAGGCATTTGCCTGAAGCCATAAGTCTTTCATTGTGGCTCAGCCCAAATCTTTAGTCCTCCTTTGTTCAGCAACTTCCCACCCTTGATCCTCCCAAAATATCCATACCCCAAATCTGTTCCACTCTTGAATTGGCCTAGCCCACCATTGTCTGTAGTCTTCAGGTAGCCCCCAGAAACTTTCTATCCTTAATCACTTATTACTAGAGTCTGACCTCATTGACTCCTCCTGAAGACCCTCCCCAAACTCCTCTGGACCACGCCTAGATTCCTCCCACACTCTTTGCATATATCAGACCCCATTTTGCCTCCATGAGAGGAGGAAGGCCAGAGAATGAATTCTAGCAGACTTACTCTGCGTCAGATGATTCTGGCCCACTTAACATAGTGCAAGCCTCACAGATACCGAGACTCCTTAAGAGTCTATACATTATGGCAAACTTTACTTTTCTTTGGCTGAGAGAAGACTTGAGTCGAATTCATTCAGCAGGACCCAGTGTGTTGGTATTTTGGGGTCTCCAGCACCCCTAACTCTAGACTTCAACATTTTATGGTAACTAACCCTTATTTAATCAGTACCCCAGAGTTTTAATTTTCATTTTTTCCAGTTATTAGTGATTTGGAGCAGTTTTCTTATAGATATTAGCAGCTTGAATTTCTTCCTCTTTAAACAGTCTATTAATGAAAATATACATTAGATGATAGTTTTGATATGAGCTAAAACTGTCATTCTGTTTTGAATGTTACAGTAGTTTTTAACCTATACATCTATTTTCACAGCTCTACAAAATCTTCATGTGAATCTCTCAAAGATTTACCTATGAAAATTAGCAAAAGTAACAGGCAGACTTTGACAAAAAGATACTGTATAACAGGCACATGATTGGATGAAAGATAGGAGAATACAAGATTGTCAAGTACTTATTGAACATGAAAAAAGCAAATGATTTAGTAGGTCAACATGCCTCTTCAAAGGGTCTCCTCCAACATAGTGGTTCCCATGTACATAATAAAACCTTCATGGTTCCTTGAAAGACTCAGCAGAGATAATGTTGTTCAATGGTACTCATTGTCAAGTAAGGGAGAAAATAGGGAGATAAATGTTTCTCAGATCTATTGTCCACTTTCATGGAGGATACCCAATGAAGATTTCAAACGCAAGAAATATTCTTTATATATGCTAAGTTCTTGTTTGAGAATGACTTTACTAATTCTAACAAACTCAGCATTGCTGAGCCTACTAAATGAGATCCATAGTTATTCATATGAGCTTGACAGCTATCTACTTGGAACAAAAGGAGTGAATAAAAGATTCCTATAATTCAGACAATAATATGCAGTTACATGTGAAACCCACAAAGATGATCAAATAGGAGCTAAATTTTGGATGAAAAAAATTGAACATGGGCAATGAGGTAGACTCAAAATGGAATAGGTTATTCGGTAGGATTCACAGAGGATAAGAAGGTATAGTTGCATTGCAGTGTACACTATTGGAGGCAGGGTCCCACATTGTTAAGATCACAAATCTATATAAGTATTTAAGTGTCTGAAAATGTAGGAGCCAGACTTGTGTTCTCACTGAGATATAGGGCCAATCCATGTTTTCTCAGGCAGAAAAATCTTCTTTAAAAAAAGTGTTTGGCATTTCCTAAGCACTTGAACAAGTATTTGGCAGAGATCTGAAACTTCTGCACTACACTACATGGAAAGCTTTGAAACCTCTTTTTTTCCCCTCGTTAGTTGATTATTTTTACCATGAAAGATTTAGAAGAACTGAATCCTCAACTGACCTTCGAGATTGAATCTACTGAAAAATGCTTCCACATAACTCATGGTCGTGACCTGTTGGAGAAGTCTATTTAGGATTTTTCATTAAAATTTTGATTAATACCCACCAAGTACAAGCATGTAATTTTGCAATTGCTATACCTTTTGATAATGATTAACCAACAAACCTAGAGGGAATGTAGTATAGAAAGAATATTGAACTGAACATCAGAAAACCTGGGTTCAAGTCTGTACCTTGTCATTTCCCAATAGTCTGACTGTGGACAAGTTTCTTAATTCTTTTGATTCTCAGTTCCCTCATCTTTATTGGAGTTTGGTTATATTACCTTTCTCTACCTCAAGAAAGTATTGAGAAAAAATGTTCCACATACCTTAAAATTATGTATGTATGAGTTAATAATAGGTACCATGAATTACTTTGACTGTTCTTTGTTAGAAGAATAAGACCTTGTCATCTGGCATAGGGAGAATGCTTAGTTTTTAAGACTATCTAACATATCGAACTCAACCAAAAATTTTATGAAGTTATTTAGCTATAGACTAAAAGAAAGTAGTGCTGGGAAAAAAGTATTGTTTGATGCCACTTATGACTAGGATAGTACACTTCATGAGACTTTTCAAGTCTACTCTAATTCCAGCAGGTTTATATATATATATATATATATATATATATATACACACACACACACACACACACACATATATAATCCCCCTGAGAGTCTAGGATTTATATTTATATTATACAATTTAGCTCTTAAGTGATTCCTGTCTTTTGAATGCAAAGGCTGATGACCAGTCATTAGATGCTTTAAGATAGGTTTAAGCTGATCTTAGTAGATAAGATGAAATAAGATATTTCATCTGTGGACACTTTCTCATTTCTTATTTATGAAATACAATTATACAATTTTATTTGTTTCAACAAACTTTTATTAAGAGTCTGTGTGTAATCCATTTTGCTACATGCTGGGGCAGAGGAATGGGGGGAAGGAAGGATGAACAGAAAGATGAAACTAGGGTGTTACAAGCCAATACACCAATATAAATTATACACCAGTAACTACAAATTAGTATATTACAAGTGGCAGAAGATTCAAAGACTAAAACGGAAAGTTTTAAGATTCATTGAAGAGATAGTGCAAATGCTAGGTCTTGAAGGAAAAGAAGTATTGTATGAACATAGGTTTGAGGACAGTCTGCTCCCTTAGAAAAGGAAGACAATCTGTCTAAAGATTTAGGAGCAACAATACAGAATGGGAAGGGAAGGGAACTAGCATTTATTAGCCATCAACTATATGTCAGGCACTGTGCTAAACATTTTACAAATATAATTTCAAGGCATCAATAGCAGTCTCCTCTCTTCCCAAGCATGTATCCAGAATATGATAGAGAACCTTTAGAGATGGTTCAGACCTAACAACCATAACCATATTTGATGAATCACATGGAGTCAAATGATGTCAACAGGAAGAAAATGAATCATGTTTCTCATAATTATAACATCCTTAGTAAGAAACTGAAGAATAAGGTAAGTGGGTATTATTTTTTCATTGTTGCTGATTGAAATTAGAACTCTCAGAGGGGAAAAAAGATTTGGAATGTGAACAGCTGGCTAAGAAGATGGTGTCTGAGACTAGAATTTCTTTTTTTCAGATTATGAGTTAAAATATAGGGAAAATGGAATCTCAGCCAGAGATAGACTGTACCTAATGAGGACTGGTAAAAATAATTTTGCAGAAAGCCTCCTAAACAAGATTAAGGAGGTTTTAAAGAGAAAATGGAAAGGGAAAAAGCAAATCTACTGTATATTTCTGCCAAATAATATATCATAGAAAGTAGAAACTGTATAGTGTTAGAAGAATAGGGTTATAAAGGACCAGTAATTCATGGATAACAAAAGTGGAGGAAAGAGCCAGGATTACAATCCATGGCCTCAGGTATCAATGCAATATCAATAATACAGCAGAAAGACCACTGGCTACAGAATTAATGGACCCCCTTGACTTCAGTCCTGATTGTTATACTTTATAATAGGTGATATCTTGAACAATTCATTCAGTTCCCTATACCTCAATTTGCCTTATCTGTAACATGAAGGATTTTCACAACATGTCATCGGAAGTCACTAGCAACTCTAAAACAATTATTGTAATCATTCTAACATAGTACAGATAACAAATGAGGTAATACAAAGATGCCAAGTCAAAAGATGTGTATGACTGTAAAATCATTACCATAAATATCATAACATATACTTTGTCAGATATAAATCATGATCAGAATATTTTTATGAAGGAAGCTTTTTTTTCTCTTTTAGGAGTTACAAAGTATGGGAGAGTAATACACACACAAATAAGATAAGCACAGGAATTAAGCATATATTAAGAAAATATTCTCCTGTTCAGAAATCTGAGAACCAGAATAGAAAAGCATGGTGTAGGACATTTGAATGAAGATCAGCGAATAGAGAAACAACAGAGATGTTGGAAGAGGAGCCTACTTATCACCTGGACATGTAGAAATAGACCAAGGCTTTGGGAATTGCAATACAATTTGACATAGACATAAGATATAACATGGATGAGAAACCTCAATTATCTAGATATTTTCTGTAGCTCTTGTTTTCAATTAATTAACAAATGCTTGTGTTAAAAAGACTAAATTGAAGTAATCCCTGCCCTAAGAAACCTTACTGAAACCTTACTGAAGAGCTAAGCAGTCAGTATGTTTGATTTGACTTAATGATAACTTCATTCTTCAAAAAGTAGATAAAATAATGAGTATTTGCTATTGTAGACCTGATTGACCATTATGCTGGAATTCTTTACTAGCACATTAATATGCATTAACTAAGTCTTGGGTGGAAGTGACAATCAAATCTTAGAATGAATAATAGTAAAGTAGAAGATAGCCAGTCATACTGGTTGGAAAAGAAGTTTAGAATTCAGAATGTATATGTCATTTCTCAGGGAAAATATTGGTAGCATCCTAACTCTATAGAATAAATCAGCCAAAGAGGGATAGTAAACTCACATGAAGGAAATCCTGAACAAGCCAAAAGAATTCTGATCTTTCAAAACAGGCATCACTACATAATGGGTACAAATCTGAGGGAAAATAATCAATGAACTTACATTTTCAAATGAAATGGGAACGTTTCAAAAGAAATAGGCACTGGACCTATGTTTATACAGGGAATTTAGGGTCTCTAAAAGAATTTTACAATTTCCCCAAAGGCAATCTCATTCACTCTCCTCCTCATTTTCAATTTTGGTTACAACATATTATCCTATTGTTCTGTTAGCCCCAGACATACATAATAATGGATAAACTCTATAGGTTCCTGATCCAAATGCAAGTTATAATGTAGACAGTAAGTCTTGCTCATCCACTTGCTCTTTCCTGTGAGGAACAAGTCAAAAGCTTTAGCTATGTGGAATAAAATATGAACTATGGTGACATAAAAAATAAAAGTAAATATCACACAAAGGATAATTAAAAGGCTTATGCTAAGTATATGAGTAGGTTACAGCACATAAACAATGAGAAACTTTGAGGAGTGTAATGTTAATGGGAGTTGAAGATCTTCTCTGGACCATTAATAATAGGCCTCTGGTGGAGTCCATTAAGGGAAGCTTCCTTAGGGAAAGTTTGTGGGAAGGCTTTCACGCCTTTTGTTAATTTCTAATTAGGCACTGAGTCCTGAGGGTTGTGATATCCTCTGGCTCTAAAACGGGTGTATATACTCTGAGGTTAGCATTCTGCTTTGGGGCTCACTCATTGGAAGAATATTCTTGTGATTTGATCAGATGAGACTCTGAGTGGCCATTAAGGACCCTCTTGGCTTTGAAAAACCCAAATGTTGGTGCTTCTCACTCTGATAACTATGTATGTATTGCCTTGGTCAGACAGTTGTATTTGTCTGTTTATCTATGCTAATTTCTCAGACAGAAGCCCTGTCTGTTGGTCTTTATTTCTCTGCTTGTATTTTCTGTTTGTATTTTCACCAAAGTTCAGGATACTGACTTTTCCCTTAAACTAGTGAATGTAATTTTTAAAAAAAGATTGTTGACAGCTATCTTTCCTAGAAAAGCAGATCTAAGAACCTGTGCTAGGAGTCATCCTGAGTATGCCAATGGGATTTCTGCTACCAAGGAGCAATAGGATAAAAGATACCACCAAAGAACTGTATAATAAGAAGAGAAGACCATCTGGTAATATGCTAAGATGTGGTAATATGGGATGACAGGTAACCATCCAGAGTGCTCCAAGTGTCTGTTCATAATGTCAAGAGAAAATAAGAAAGGCTTGCATAAAAATGGTTTGACTTCCAGTATCAGACTTATGGAGGACATGGAAACGAGTTGAACAGAATGGGAACTCATGAATGGTTTTCATCTTTATAGTTTGAGGGAATTTCCATAATAAACCAGATCACAAATATTTACACATATATAGAAGGTGGAAGTATAGCTAGGAAATTTTAAAATCATTGTGGGATCCTTATAAAAATACTGTCAGTGGTACTAAAATTCAAAATGAGTGTGTGTGACTGACAATAAATAAACAAATGCTATTTTTTCCAGAAACCAAATATCTTTAAGGCCATTGAGTTAAAATGCTGAAAATCTATGGGTACTATAATAATATCTTAATGATCTCAAGAGAAAAAAGGGAAGGAACACAAAGAAAATTGGGGGAGAAGGGAGAGAAATTATTATAACTGAATAGAAGTCCTTTAGAATGAATTGTATATGATCATAGAAGAGAGGGTAGGGGCCCTGGCATTCCATAAAACTCTCTTTAATCTGAATTATATAAAGAAAGATTGAATACAATACCAAATGCCTGCACAAACTTGCACACATGTAGCATGTGTGTATGTGCACATACACTCACACACAATGAATGTGCACACACAAAGAAATCTTGAGAGGAGAGGATTCTGGAAATATGGCAGAGTACATCAAAAATATTAAAGTTCGCAAGATTTTCCTCCACAAAAGAGATAAAATAGTGTCTCTCAGTGAAAATAGAGCTATGAAAAAAATAACAGTAAGGGAAGAACAGGGGTCCTCTTGGGATGGTATAGAAGATCTGACTAAAAATACCAGGACTAGATTTCCTCCCTGTGAAGGGTAAACACCTCCAGGCTAAGGTCCCCCTTTAACAACTAGCAGCAATTTGCTTAAACAACAAGAGGCAAAGCCCTGAAGTTAGCTAGGTTAGGAGGCTGCCTAGGCCCCAGCCACAGGAATCTTTACCTCAAGTTGGACCCCAAGGGAATCTCCACTGACAAGGAAAGACAGATTCAGCTGTGCTGCTGAGAGTGGTGGCAGTGAGAAGGAACCATCACACATGCAGTGAGTGAAGAAGCAGTGGGGCCAGATACAGCTGGCTGTGGGCACTTACTGGAGGAGTTCAAGGTCAAAGGGGAGAATTGAAGAGTATCAGAGCCAAGAGGCACCATTCTCCATATCCCAGGACTAGAAGTGATTATAAAACCTAAATTATCACAAACACACACAAGCACACACACACACACACAAGCACAGGCAAAGGAGAAAGAATCCAATCATAGAGAGTTACTATGACAATTGAGAAGACTAGGGCTCAGCCTCAGAAGAGGATACTGAAGCCAAAGAAACCCTCTTCTACCCCAAAGAGTAACATCAAATGGTCACCTGCTCAAAAAGAACACATGAAGTAACTTTTAAAAAGACATTAAAATCAAATGAGAAAGACTGAGGAAAAATTATAAAGAAAAATAAGAATAATGCCCCAAAAAAGATTTTGACAAGAAAGTCAACCAATTAAAAAAGGAAATCCAGATTCTTAAGGAAGAAAATGATTCCTTGAAAATGAGAAATGGGCAAGGGGAAGCCAGCAGAGTAATAAAAGAAGAAATAAAAACAAAATATAAAACACAAAGAATGAAAAAATAGAAGAGAATGTGAAACATCTCATAAGAAAAACAACCGATCTAGAGAACAGATCAAGAGAAATAACATAAGAATACTTGGACTACCTGAGAGTTCTGATCAAAAAAGAATCTTGATACAATAATACAAGAAATCATTAAATAAAAATGTCCTGAAGCATTAGAACAAGAAAGGAAAGTAAAAATAGAAAAAAATCCACCAATCACCACCTGAAAGAGACCCTACAGGTCTTGGAACACTATATATTGAAGGACAAAAGAACTGGATCTCTGGCTAAAAATATCATAGCCAGCAAAATTAAGCATAATTTTGAATGGAAAAAGGACATTTTATCATTTTTCAGACTTTCATGACTTTAAAAAAAACTGATCTCAGTACAAAATTTGACCTATGAGAGCTAAGACAAAGATAAGGTACATACCAATTACCAACTACAAGGGACTAAGTAAGGATAGAATGTTTACCTTTTATGTATGAAAAATGTAAAATCTGTGTCTAAGATTGTTACTAGTAATTATATGACTTATAAGAAAGATTTGACTAGGCCTGAGTATAAAAAGACTTCAAAAAAGTAAAACTATTCAGGAACAGCTAAAAAAGTAATTATCTTATACAAATGACATATAAGAGGAATAACCAATACAAAAGATTTATGTGGGGTAAAGGGGCTGTTAGTTCTGGAAAGCTATTTTCATCAGGAATGGGTTTAAGGGAGTTGGGGGTTTATACATCTAGAAGACTATAAAAGTCTTTGAAATTTAAAAAAAAAGAAAGAAAATTAAGATATAGTGAGGAGGAGCACCAGAAGTAAAGTAGAGAAGGTAGGAAAGATAGGAAAAATATATGCACAAATATAAAAACAAGATTAGGAATAGAATCTTTTAGGGAAAGTATATGTATATGTGTGTGTATGTAGGGGTGTGTATGTGTGTATGTGTATGTATGCATGTATGTATATATATATATATATATGTTTGGAGAGAGAGAGAGCTATACATGTGTGTGTGTGTGTGTGTATCCATCCCCAACTGTAGCCTTAGGGTTATGGATAGGGGGAAGGAAAGGGGGAAAAAGAACAAGTAAAAAGTGTACAGCAAAGAACAAAAGAAAACCTACAAGGAAGCAAAGATGGACAGCTTTTAACTTAATGTGCAATATTTAATATATATTTATATCCAATATTTAATATATATTTAATATATGAAATGATAAGTTGTTTCCATATATTTTGAATCTTTCCTATATTCTGCTATGCACATGACATGGCTTTTTCTTTTCTTATATTTAAGTTTAATAGTTCAGTTTTTGTTTCTTTTTCTTTTTTACATATTTAAGTTTTAATACTTGTCTAAAATTTTAAAAAGTAAAAAAAGAAATTTTGATATAGAAATATATTAAACATAAAGATAAATAGGAATGGATAGGGATAAGAATGAGTAGAGAAGATTCTAAGAGTAAGGAAATGATAAATAAGACTACAGTAATAAGCAAAACAAACAAGGAATGTGAAGGGAAGATTAAAAATGGAAGGAATAAACAATAAAATTTTGAGATCAGGTTGGGATAAGGTGACATAATAGAGGGAAAAGAGGCTACATTACTCGTGGAGAAGAATGTAGGAGCAAAGATGGGCCAAAGTATAAGATGGAAGGATGGATGCAAATACACAACAATCACTGGTGAATGGAGCAAACAACCAGACTAAATAAAAGAGGACAGAAAAATGGAATTGTAAATAGAGTCCACAAATGTGTTGTTTACAAGAAATACCCCCAAAAAATAAAGATTAATGTCAAGTTAAAATGACGAGCTGGAGCAAAATTGAACCTAAAAAAAATTTGGCCATCAATCAGATAATGCTATAGAAAAAAAAAGATAATGATTATTGAGCCCAGAATGAAAGAAGTACCATTGGACTGAAGAAGGAAAAATGTAGTGATTTTTTTCAAGGGAAGAAAATAACATCTTAGATGACAGAGTGGTGAGCTCAAATGGCTGCAAAAAAAGGTTAGAATAGCCAATTAAATGAATTTTATATAAACACTTAGAAAGAAAAAGAGCAGTTATTAAAATTCATTATTTCACTGAATCACAAAGCCTCAGATATTCAGAATTGGAAGGGACTTCAGAGATTATCTACTGTAGTCTGACAAAATACTGACTACATAACTGAACCCCTTAAAAAAACATGTCATCTACCTCCACTATAAAAAGAAAAACAAAACACAGGAAATTTTATCCTAACTCAGGGCATTTTGATTTTGATTTTATAATACAGAGACTTGATTCACATTATGAATGTAAGCAAATTCTGATGTCCTTAGGAAGTCTAATCTGCTAAAGAGGAAGATAAATTTTTTATAGACATTAATATACAGAAGCTTGAATAATTGACCTGTTCCTTCATAATAATTTGCTAATATGTAAAATTTGCTTTACTGCTGAAAATGAGGAAAAAGCTCCCATTCATTTCTACAGTTTAATAGTTTTATGTCTTTCCAATTGCTATTACTGCTAATTATTTTAAATAATACTAATAAACACATAACCAGTAGGAGAAAATATTCATTATAGTGACCCTTAATTCCGGAATGAATTTATCTTTGATAGATATACACCCATACACACACACACACACACACACACACACACACACAGAAATTCAGGCCTTTTTTCTTAGCATCACAAAGAGTTTTGACTGTTTTCTGAGTCAAAGCTAAGAATAAGTAGCTCTCTTCCCTTCCTTCTAGCTATCATGATATAAAAAGAGCTCAAATGACTAGTGGAAAAGAAGAGTCTAGTAAGAAATCTAAGAAGAAATGTAACAGATATAAATGTACAATCTTAAACTTAGATTGATGAAAATCAACTCTACATGATTTAAAAGATAAAGGATGTGTGGGTAGTCAAAAATTGGAATGAATAATTCTTAGAATTTTAGTGGACTGCGAGGTAGATGCTAACCAGCAATACAGTATCACAAACTTACAAGCTGATAAAAACTTATAGTAAAGTTTTAGATATTGTATCCATCACAAATATGGTGATTATGCCTTATCCTGAGAGTAGGTGATAGGTGATAGTATTTTGTCCTGTTCAGAATATATCCTTAGCATTGTGCTCAACTCTTAGTGTCACATTTTAGGAACAACGTGGAAAATTCAGCATATATCCAGAGGAGGATGATAATGATGAGAGCACTAGAGATATGAGGATTCATTGTAAACAAAACCCAAAAAATATTTATCATAAAGAACAAAGGGCAATGAGGTGATATCTGTTTTCAAATTTTTGAGATATTTTCATGTGGAAAAGTGATTTCTAGGCTTGTTTTCTTTTCAGAAAAGGGCAAAACTAATGGTAATGGGTGATAATTGTACAATGGCAGAATTAGATCCAATGTAAGTTTAAACTACTTAGGAATTAGAGCCATGAAAAAGGGAAATTTGCCAGAATCAAAATAGTGGAGGGATAGGAAGGATATGGTGGGCTCTCATCCACAAATTCCTCCAAATAGCATAAAAAATGTGCCAGATGGGGAAATCTGGAATAAGTCACAGTGCGTTCTTTATCTAGCCCAGTTTGGTATAGACAGACAGTGACCCATTGGGACTGTATTCACATGAGATGGGGTCAGACCAGAAGCATGCAGTGGGGAGCACTACATTGCCCAGGGAGGGTCTGTACCAGAGTAAAAGGAGGTTCCAGTTAAACCCTGACCAGGCCACCGCCTTGATATATAGCAGGCCACTGCAATGGGGACAGCTATGAACTGGCAGTTTTAATATTCATTACGCAGTTTTGGATCTTAGATCGAGGGCAGAATGAGTAGATCTGTGCAAGGAAAATATTAAGTGTTATATCAAGAAAAGAAGTTCAGAAGCAAGCATCAGCAGTTTAACTCAGACTTCAGACTCAGCAGGATCTCATCTCTAGCTTCTAACCCATCCTGCAAAAGAATAATGAAAACAGAATTTGCAGACCACGGGGGACCCTATAATTCTGCTACTCTGACCTAACAGAGCTTTCCACTGGCTAATAGGGACAGAGTCTAGCAATAGAATACTTTTGCTCAAACTCAAACTCAGGAAAGGAACTTAATTGATTAGGCATGTTTGTAATGAGTTTTGCTATTCTTGTTTTCTCAGTTGAGGGTTTGGGGGTAGGATAGTGAGAAAGCAGCTTTTAGTTAATTTAAGAAAATATTACACACAGAGACACACACACATTTAAGTAACAAAAAGGGAGAGAACATTTTGCCTCTGAATATTACTACAAACCATAGATTCTCAAGAAAATCCTGTATCAGGTGTGGGGAACCTGTGGGGCTTTTTTTATAATTTTGGAGTAATAGAGAATTTATGTCTTCAATAATGGGCTGCTCAATAGTCTACTATTTATAGAATTATAGTAGCCTTGTTTTCATATCAGGCCTCTGATTTCACAAGAATATGTATAAGGAACTGTTGCTTCTGCATAAAAATTTTTTACATAGTACAGATTAGCACCTATTCAGACTTACAGACATAACAGAATTATGAGTGGGGTGGGGGAAGGGGGAACTAAGAGGTTATGTGACTTACCCAGGGTCATACAGCTAATATATGTAAGTCCAGATATCTTCTTATCTCCATTAACATCTCTCTTTACACCTGAAGATTTAATTAAGATAAATAGTTTGACAGCTACATGAAATTACTGGTGCTCAATTGGAAAGAATCTTGGAGTCCACCACATATGAATAAAGCACCATAGAATTATACAAGTCATCTCACAAAAACCATCCCATAAGCCATGGTGCTCCCAAAGCTATATTCATTGTTCTCTTTCCTGTCTGAGTCTTTAAATTCACATGATGAATTATCAGAAAACATTTCTGTGGGGAAAAATAATCTGCAGAAAAATAAAATATAAATATTTCAGTAATATACATGATCACAAACAAAACCAATAAAATCAAGAATCAGGGTAAGTTTAAAGTGGAGATGATCAATTTGATCATAATCCAGAATATTCATCTCTAGGGTAGATATAAGAAATAAACATTTTATTAAGTAGTTCTCTGACAGCATATTTACTCCTACTATATTTACCTCCAGAACTTCCATTTAAATTTGTGGTAATAAATAGTGACAACTTATTTTTCTTTTCTTTTTTAAACTCAAGCATATGTTCTTAAGGAGCTGGACAACAAGGTACATTTGTTTTTCAAAATGATTTTCCTATATGTGGAGCCTTGGCAGAAAATATCACCAAATCAGTAACTTTTTCAGTATTATAACAACTAATGGACGATTTGAGAATATAACATTCAAAAAGCTATTTGAAAGGTTCCTAGATCCAAGAGACATTGTATAAATTAAAAGGCGGTGTGTGTATGTATGTATATATAATGTATATTTGTATATGTATACATATGTTCATATGTATGTGTGTATATATACATATGTGTATATACACACATACACACTTATATATATATATATGTGTGTGTGTGTGTGTGTGTGTGTGTGTGTGTAGATTATGGAAATTAAAGCTGAAAGGGATCATTTAAGCCAAATTCTTCTTTTGCAAACATGACCACTGAAACCCACAAAAATGACTTGTCCTAGGTCAAATACTTAATAAACACCTGATAAAGACAGTATTGGAACTCGGGCAGTCTGTTGTTAAGCTAGGACTCTTTCAAGTAGACTACATTGCATCAATGAATACTATGATCCTTGTATTACTTGGGAGAAGACAAAAACTTAGAAGATGAAGAGATTTGTACATGGTTGCTCAAATAGTAAGTATCAGAGCTGGAATTTTATAGCCCAGTTTTCTTGACTCCAAGTTCATCTCTCTTTTCACCTTACCAAAAAAAATAGCCCCCCCTTTTAAAAAAATTAGACTGGGCAAGTTAGAAGCTGATTCTGACATGTTGCATAAAATTATAATTGTTATTCTGTTCTTGTCACTATAAAAATAACTTTGCCATGTATTTAGATAAGAGAGAGCAAATGAGAGTGTTGAAACTTTTGGAAAAAGGGATATGTGTATTTTCTAAAGTATTCTCACAGACAGATGATATTAAAGTCTACCATGAAGGCTAATTAAAATCTAAAAATACACTTATGCAACTTTTAATACTTAAGTATAATATAAAAATTAAGATAATTCTTATTTCCAATTTAATATAAAAAGAATTCATGCCATAATTATTTTGGGCAAGGGCACTGTACAATATTTGGGGGAACCAAAGACACAACCAAAACATCCCCTTCCTCAAGGAACATACTTTCTATTCTAACATTTATATAATCCTTTAAGATTTACATAGGGCTTTTCCTACAACTACATCAGGAAGGAAATAATGTAAGTCTTTCTGATATCAGTTTTACAGATAAGGAACTTGAGGTTCAGATAGTTTAAGAGATTGTGTCTTGGTCACAAAACTACAGTGTTATAGCAAATATTAACTAAGATTTCTAAATGCAGATACAGAGTTTTCCACTCTATTTACCTGCCTTTGGTGATGTGAGCACTATCAGAATCAGAGAAGATTGAGCCTTCAAGAACTATGCTATTTGATTCATTTCTACAAACATTTAAGTCTGAAACTACAACCATAAGAGTATCTCTAAAATTTCAGTTAGTTTGCCTTGACTAAATTATTCTAGAATTGTTTTTAATTGTATCAAAATATACTATAATAATACTTAGACAATGCCAAAACATACCAGTTCATTTCGCCAAATAGGTCAAGCCTTTAGCCAATTTAGAGTAAGGGGATTAAGTTACTCCCCCTCTGTTGTTTCATGACCAGTTGAGCAAACATCAACTACTGCTGAATTGTGTAGATTGTGTGATACTGTTTTTAGATGGAATGTCAATTAATTCTCTACTGGACTCTTAATTGCCAGCGTCACTTTGTAAAATTCATTAAAACGATATGTTCTCTTTGTAAAAATGCTCAGTTTATTTAAGCCTGATAAAAGGCATCCAAAAAGCATCTTATTAATAGTACATTTAAGAACTTTAGTGATTCTAGGAAAAAAGGCTCTCAAGTTCCATGTTTGCTGTTTGTAACAACTGAAACTCTACTCTTGTTGACTGCAACTTATCATTTAAATTTTCCCAGTCATAAAATGAAGAGGCCAGTGGTCTGTCGAGTGAGCCAAAGAGGTCTTTGCCCTTGGCTGCTACCCTGGAATAAGTCCTTCGTGAAATTCCTGAAGAGTTGAACTGTGCTGACTGGCCAAGAAATGCAACATAAGTTGCACAATTTAGTCCAGGTCTATGTCAAGCCTCCTGTGCTCTTTTCCTTTTTAGCCTCTTGTAAACTAACATCATGACCTGATGAATAGATGTTTATTTTCCTTATGGAGAAACAATTTTATGTCTCATGAATGATAGGGCAATCAAATAAAATTTTAATGGATTAAAAAATAAAATGGATTGTGTGACTTTAGTATACAATTCTTGTGAATAATTTCAAAAGTGTAGTAATATACTTTTTGGCCATTATAATATATTTTGGCTATATCACTTTAGAAATTGGAAATCTGGGTTTATTTAACAAGACGGGGTAGTACCAAAGACATGTATTGATGAAGTTTATGATACTTTCTTAATTACATTAACATATTACATAAGGAAAATATTTTAATGGAGTTTGCAATTATTAATACAATTATATTTACTAATCAAGACCCACAATTCATTATCAGTTATTTTCTAAAGGAAATTTATCATCAACGCTCATTTGAATGTGAGATATTAGAAGTGGGCAAAATATTGGAGAAATATCACGTGGTTTATTAGAAACATAAATAATCCCCAGAAAGCGTTTTCCTGGGGCTTTTTTTTCACATCAGGATTTTGATAAGTTAAAAATGTCATTAAAATATACTGGTGAGGGCTCTGAGGCTTACTAAATCCATGACAAATGTAATCTTAGGCCACCTGAGGTGGCAGAAGGCTATGTGGCCTAAACAAGGATTGTGCATCTGCATATTAAAATCAAAATCTCTACAATGCTCAATTTTTTAAAAAAACTTTAAAAAAAAAAGAATAGACAAAAATTAAAAGGCTCCATTTTCTCAGGCCAGTAACAAATATTTAGTAATGACAATGAGTACCTTACTTGTTAAGAATTTCTGCTGGTGGAAGATATGATTCATAGTTCTATCAAATCTGCAGAAATTTCATTAATCCAATTTGGCTAGGATTAAAGAGGCAGTAATATCTAAATTAAATTCCCATTCAACTAAAACCAGAGTTCAAAATAAAAGACATTTATAAAGCAGTTAGGAATATTTCAAACAGTTTTCCAGTAAATTTCTTAAAACCCAAGCAAAATAAATGTCTTCATTTTAATCAGAAGTAGATATAGTATATTCACGTTTTCTAAAGCAAAATAATGAAACAATGACTAAATATATATCTATAGAAAAATATATACATAAAAATTTTAAGAAACAAGAAAAAGACAATGGGTTTGCCTCAAGAACCAATTGAGTACAGAACCCTTGGTAATGGAAAGATCACTAATTTGGCTGTTTGGAGATCTTGTTTCTAGGCCTGTCTCTACCATTTGCCCTAGAGCAAATTACTTTGTTTTTCTTGGATACATTTCATCATGATCTCTCAGCTTCCTTCTTCAAACTCTGATAACCTATATCTCTAAAATCAAAAGAAGTAAATATTTTACTTGTTTAAAATCATTTCTTTCCCATTAAAATGATTTGTCTTGTGTTACTAATTTTTCTACTGAAGAGTACCCAAGTATAATGAATAATCCAGGGGCATATCGGTAGATTACCTTCATGAAATTAAAGAATTAGAAGAGTTCTCAGATGCTTCCTATTCAATTATGTACCTTACTGAAAAAGAACCCAGAACATCAACTGAAGATCCTTCAGATTTATTTTGAAGATCTCCATTGACAGAAACCACATTGTATTGTCTTCCAGAACATTCCATCCCACATTTGGATAGCCATTAAGATTTTTTTATATATTAAACAAAAATCTTTCTCTTTCTGCAACTTCCACCCACTATTTATAATTTTGCTCCCTGGGTGCAAGCAGAACATAACCAGATGAGATTTTCTACATAAAATATTTCAAATACTTGAATACAACTAAAAATACACCAAATGTCAGCTTTGCCTCTAATTCTTTCAACCAATCATCAGATGGTACCATCTCACCTTTTGAACATTGTGGTTCCCCCTCTATCATGTGTCCTGCAGCTTATCAATGTCCTTCCTAAAATATGGTGCCCAGAATTGAGCGTTCCAGTGTGGTCTTACTGGAACAAAGTACATTTGCCTAGTTCTGTATAACATGCCTCTTTCTTATGAAGATTATACAAGCTTTTATGGTTTCCATATTACATTGTTGATACATATTTAACTCCTGCTACTAAAGTTCCCATATCATTTCCATGCAAATTACTATCTGAGCATAACTCCTCCCATCTTGTAATTGTCTTGATATTTTAACCTTAAATGTAAGCCTTAACAGTTATGTCTATTAAAGTTTCATATCACTAGATTCACCACAATTTAAGAGCTTGTTGAAATGTGTTTGAACCCTGGTCTTGTCTCATAATTTATTAGCAACTTTTTCTACCCTTCTGTCATCTGCAAATTTGATAAGTATGCTGTCTATTTCCTCATCCAAACCATGGGTTAAAGTGTTAAATTATACAGGGGAAAGTACAATTCTGTGTTGCAATCAAGGAGAGAACTTCCAAGCTGACATTAATGAGCCACGGAATGATTAATAGTTACTTTTGGTGACCTGTCAGTTTATTGTTTAAATTGTACAATTTTTCTCCATAAAAAGCAGAATGACAGAATAGATTAAATGCCTTGATTTAAATTTAGAGAAACTGTATTCTCCCACCAGTTACAAAAACGTAAAGGACCTAGATTTGAGCATAACTGATTCTTTGTGAAGACAGTATAGCTCTTTGTGATGACTTCTTCTCTTTCCAGATGTTCATTAACAATCTCTTAATAATAAATTCTGGAATTTTCATAGAATCAAAGTGAAATTCACTTGTCTATAGCTTGTAGACTACCAGGAGTTTATGGAAATTGTGATGATGCTTACCTTTCTCCACGCTTATAGCAATTCTTCCATTTTCCATAATCATTCTCTGATCACTAACAGTGGTTCCAAAATGTTATCTACCAATTCTTTAGTATCCTAGGACATGGTTCACCTTGATATGTTGAAGTGTGCATGTCAAAAGAACCTAGGCATCTTTTAAAATTTTTACTGTTCTCTCCATTATTGTTTTTATTATTTTTGTTCTACCATTTCTAATCTACAAATTGCCTTCCTTGCAAGAAAAAAAACAGATAAATTCAGAATTGAAAAATTACAACTTCTCTCTAATCTCCTTTATTATGATATCATCCACCCTGAATAATGTTCCTATCCCTTTTTCTATGAATCCACTTATTCTCGATATTTTTAAAAACACTTTTTTGTGTATTTTTAAGGTTCTTTGGAAAAACTAATTTATTTTGAACTTCAGATAGTTTTCATACTGGACTGTGCCATGTTTTTATCCACATCCTCTGTTAATGTTGTTAAATTTTATTGGAGACAAATTTGACAGATAGAGATGTTCAAACTCTGTGGCATCACTATGGAAGTAACTTCTCATTTGTGAGTTCCTGTGGATGCATTCAGGCAAACTTGGAAGCTACTGGGCATCTTAGTTACCGACACCTATAAAACTTGGAATCATTTTCTAAAGTTCTGAAAATAATTGATATTACAAAGAGAATATCCATAAAAAGAGATTCGGTTGGTCATTAGACAGAGCTATTGGTAGCAGTTAAAATAATTCAGACACTACTACCATATACCAGATACTATTCTTGGGGGACAGGATAGAAATATAAAGAATTAGACCATCTCAATTTTAAAGAAACTTACATTTGCAAAGTGAAAGTACAATGTAGAGTGCCAGGGAGTCTCTCCCACGATGCGTCTCTTGGAATTTAATTCTTTGGATCAGCAATAATGAACTTGACCAAGAAACTACAAATGATATGAAGAGGCTACTAAGAAGTCCAGGAGGACAGAACAGATGACTCATTGGTGAATTGTCCAGGGTAGTAATGTGGACTACTGATTAGCTGAACCAATTGGAATGTTTCCATGATTCATTTTTATTTTTCTGGTATCACATACAACCTGGCTACATGACAATAATGTTTATTGTATTTGAAAGAAAGAACCATCAAAAACAAATTCTTAGCAAGGTCAGAGGTCACCAAGAATAAATGAGGCACTTTTTCCCCATGATATCACTCTGCAGAATGTGATGAGACCTAAAGATGATTAGTTCTGGCCCCCTGCAATTAGGTAAAAATTGAGTTCCAGAAATCCTCAGGTTCAGCAAGACTACCAGAATGACCCATTTCTTCCCTACCTAGGAATTTGCTACAAGCTACCTATTCAACTAAGAGAAATGTTCAAAACTGCCAAAAATAGCTAACATTTATACTTAGGCTAAGAGAATAAAAATGCCTCCCAGAAATGGGAAATAGATGTTAGTTTCTGTTCCTGTCTTTCTTATATATGAACTAGAATGAATGTGTTTGGATAGATCTATGAGGCATGGAAAGACAAATTGATAAATGGCCTATTTGAGAGAAGTCCACTGCTCTTTAAAAGAGTTAGTCCCAATGGGAAACTCACTTCTAGAAATCTATGTTTTCTGGGTAAATGAGTTCATTGTAAACAAATCAAAAACATTCATTTTCATTAGTTCTGCCCAATTGGCTCTACATAGATTTGTTCAGGAACCTGTGGTTAAGCAGTTCAGATCCATTTGGAGTGGAAAACTCAGCATTTGAATGCTAATGAGTGATATATTAGGTTTGCATTATTGTAACCATATTTTTATCATGTTTTTTGTCTTCAAAAGACTTTATTTGTCCTTAGTGGACACCAGGAATTTGTGAGTTGAGAGAAGTATTTCACAGCTATAGAATAATAGCTTTGTAAGCATGCCAATTTGAACATAAATGAACTGCAGTAGATTTGCTCATTAAAATTCTACCTATGTAGAATTCTGATTGATTTCATTTGGTTATGGCTAGCTAAGCTATGAAGTTTACATAATCAGAGAACCTAGGTTACTATAGAGATCATCAAATCAAATTGTACTTAAACAAATATTCCTGGAATTCCCTAAAATTGAGCATTTGTGACCTGCTTGAGGACATCTAAAACTGAAGAAACATTGACTCTTAAAGCAGCCTCAACATCTTTGGATTTTTTTAAATCAAGTTTCAGATGGCGTGGTCTTCAGTCCTCTCACAATACTGGTCACCGTCCTCCATATATGCTCCAGGTGTCTTTCTTAAAATATAGTGATTGGAATACAATACAATAAATGCTCTAGAGTTAGCATAATTAGGGCACAATACAATCACCTTACCACTTCTCTTAGTCAGGACTTTAAATTTCTACAAATTTAGTCTAAGTTCAAGAGCATTTTTGGCTGTTGTTACAATCTTGGCAGATATTTTACCTATAGAACACTAAAATGCCCAATTTTTTCACATAAAAAATGTCTAGAGATTTCTATTTGATCTTGCAATTCTTAATTTAAGTTTTATAATTGGACCATTATTTCAGCTTATTGCAAAGCCTTGGTATCTTGACTCTGCCATAAACTATTTTAGTTACTCCACATGTATTTTTATCATTAGAAAAGTTGATAATATTATCATCTATGTTTTTATTCAAATGGTCAATCATCAAGGTTTTATTCATTTATTCACTCATTTACTTTAATATGGGAATAAAAAGAAAGCCAAAAGCACTCCATGTCCTCAAGGAGTTCACACTGCAATTCATCTGATAGAAATGCCAGTTGACCAACATAGGGTCAAAAAAAAATCTCCAATACAATACCATCAGTTTGCCACTGATACATTAATCACTACTCTTTGGTTTTAGTTATTCTATAAGTTTTTATTTCCCCTCCCTAAATGTTACTAAAATAACAAAAGGACTGGTCAATGAAGGTCTAGCTCCTAGAGCACGCATTGAATTTTCTGCCTACTATATATGCATGTGAAGACTTGGTAAATCTAGTTTTGGAAATGTGTAATATTAGGGCTCTGTATGTTTTCAACATCAGATCACTGGCAAATATTCTATTTGGGGGGGATGGAGGTGGTAATTAAATTCCCTTTAATTACCTACTCCCTCAAAATGAAGTGGTATACAAAGAGTCTATAAAAGTTCTCTCCCCTGAGGGTGCATGAAGCAAGAAGTGTTCCAATATTTAGACTTGGGGAGAAAAAAAACAGTAGCAAAAGCAGCAACAGTCTCATGTCTTTTGCCTGTCACCTACTACTCTGTAACTGGCTAACCTATGTCTAGGATTGAATGTTGCCACCTCTGTTTCTGTCTCTTTTATATGTATTATGTCTTGATTTTAAATATATTAGAGTCAAAACTGACCAAGTCACAATCTTTAGAACACTGAAAGATTGAAAGAAACTAGAGGTCTTGTATCTGGAGGATGTAGCTATCTAGTTTGAAGTCATAAAAAGAAATGGCTTGCTTGACTCTGTCCATCAATCAACCATTAGCTGAGACACACTGTCCTAAGTAAGGAAGGAATGATTCAACCATCATTTGTCATATACAAAGAAGTAAACTGGATGGGACAGAAAGAACTGAGGGACAGAGGAAAGTACGTGCTGTTTTGGATGATGTTCTACATTGGTCCTTGCTATATTTTTTTCATCAAATATCGCACTGTAAAAAATAACTAATATTGATGAGTTAATAGAAAGTGTGGGGATGTTAACTGATTAGATGACAGTGAGAAGGCAACTGGTTATTAAAATTAGTGGAACATACTGAATGGCTATTTATGATAATTATAAAGAAACAACAACCACCCCCTAAAAGTTAATCTTAGAACTCCAAAGGGAGGAGTAGCCAAGTTCTGTGAATACAAGCTGGCAGAGCTACTGGGGAATGGGAGAATGATCCAATACAGAAATTGCTCTATTTGAAAGATGTTTTTTCTCCTGAGTACTTTATTGAAATCTAGGTAGACCAAGTCTTAGCAATTTCCATAATCTAACAACTCTGTTAAAAAAGAAAAAAAAGAAGAAAGTTAGTCTGATATTATCTTGATGAGCCCATGTTGATTCTTTCACCACAGTCTTTAGTGGGATTGTCTTTGAGTTTCTCTGTGGTTTCACTTTATTCACATGAAGACATGCACACATGCACATGTGTATATACAAACACAAGAACTGAGAAGGTAAAAAAATGGGCATTAGTGGACTAACATATTTAATTAAAAATTAAAAGAAAAAATAAGGAGAACAAGAAAACAAAGAATAATACTCCATTTTTCATCTGCTACTCTGTCTGGTTTCAACTCTATAGAACAAGATGCCTGTCCCAGTACAAGAACATCACTTCTACATTCGCCACCATTCTGCTGACTCATGTCGTAACTAACACCACCTCCCTCAGAATCCTCCCTCTGATTGGAAGGCTACAGAACAAAATACCATACTCCTCTTAATGCCTTGCTTTTTAAAGGGCATGAATTGGACTGCCATATCACTCTATTTTGTTCCACTACTCTCACTGACTTCAACTTTGCAGAATAAGATGCCCCTGCCCAGGAACCCCTCACATCATGTTTACCCACCAATCCCACTGCTTTCCTGACTCCTTTAGAGTTTCTCTCACTTTTTAGATTATAAGTTCCTTGAGGGCAGAAACAGACGGTCTTTTTATTAATTATATTCCCAGCACTTATAAGAGTGTCTGGCACATAGCAAGTGCTTAATAAAATTTTATTGAATTGGATTGGTCTGATAATACAAAAAAACTTATATAAGGAAGACAGAGAAGAATGGAATATAGGAGCTCATGAAAAGACTGGTCAATAATGGAGAGAAGTAGTTGAAGGGCTTTTAGATTTTTGTCTTTCTTTGACAGGAAGAGGTTGAGGATAAATAAAGCATTGTCGGGAAAAATCATGGAGGTGTAAGAACTATATTTCACTGGCAGAAAGAGAGCTGAAACTATCTTGAATTGATTTTCCACAGATGAGAGAAGTACAAAAAGAGTCCATTTAATTTACTGTCCTAGGAACTGGAATAAGAAATACTACATACATCGAATTAAAGCTCCTTGAGGGCAAGGACTGTCTTTTTCTTATATTTGTATTTCCATCACTCAGCACAATGCCTAGTACATGGTAAACACTTAATAAATGCCCTGTTGATCTATTTACCTAACTAGTTCAGGACTGGGTCATATTTTCCAGTACTAACTCAGCCTAGGAGAAAAAAAGTAATTGATAGTGGAGCGAGAGATATGGCTCAGAGAAAATTGAATAGGGACTCTTATGTTCAAAGGATGCTATTTGCTGAATTGCAGTGCTATTGCTCCAATCATAGAGCAAGACTGTAGACTCAATTCCAAGAACCAGGAAAAGGCTAGGTCAGAAGCTCTATCACTCTGACCCTAGAAGTGGTTCTCTGAATCAATCTCCAATCACAGGAAAAGGATAGGCCAGCAGTGGCTTTACTTTTTCTTTGACTCCAAAGTGAGATTGCAGACTCACTGTTCTATGATTAGAATAAAGTTGGGTAAGAACACTGTCCCTTTATAGCTTCAGAGCCCTTCAGCATGATGTCAGCACAATCTGAGGTCAAAAAGAGGGTAGGATGATTTTAAAATAGATGTGACAAGGAAAAATGGAAGGAACAGGATAGGTAGGTGTCCCTCTATGGGGCTACAAAATGCTGTTCCTCCAAACTCCATCAAAAGTTAACATTTATAGGAATAGATTCAGAGTAGCAAGTATCTTACAAGGTATACTGAATAATAAAAAAGTACAAACTAAAAACATCATTTCTTAAGTGACCTTCCACATGAATTATCAATGGAAGAGTAACGGATAAAGTAGTATTGGGAAGGGAGTCAGGGAGGATTAGATAACACAATTTCATTTCAACTAGAAAATTATTTAATTATAAGGAAAGAAAAGGGATTGTTATTGATTTATGCAAAAAGTATAAGGCCATAGTACAATATCCAAAATTTTAAGAAACTAAAGTTCACCTAGTCCATTTCTCTTTCTTTTCTACATTGTGAAATTAAGGTCAAGTTTGGCTATTTGCATGAAGACACACAAGAAATGAGACACAAACAAGATCTCAGGGCCTTTGGCTCTAAATCCACATCTCTCATTACTAAACCTTGTTGCTTCCCCAAGCATATAGGAACTCTCTATTGCCATAATATAATGCCATGTACAAGCAGCTTCCCAAAAGAATGCTATTGTGAACAGCTTTTAAGGTTCTCATTACACAGTATAGTGAACACTCCATTTATTACATAACAAATCAAGGCAAACATACACAATAATATTCACAACATTACATCTTATCAAAGGAAATCACAATATACTGTTCCCAACAGCTTATCATTAAAATGACCACATAGTTTTCACCAAAGTGGTCACAGTATTTAGAACAAAGAACAAAAGAACAATCATCTGGTATCCCTAAAGAAGTTTGCCTCCTTACATGATCATTCAGTCATCTCAAAATACAATAATAAAACTTCCACTCATGGGGCAATCAAAGGTTAACTTGATCAGTCACTTATCTAGCATTGAGTCATTAAGTATCCTTAAATCACTAAATACAATCATTAGAAAATTACATAAACCCTCCATCCCTCCATCTCTAGTATACTTCAATTTGTACAATATATACATATAGAAACTGTGGTAAAACAATTTTCATGTTAATAGGAATTTAAAATAATTATAAAAAGGTTAATTGCATATAGGTTGGCCACAAAAATTTAAGAAATGACAGTAATGCTACCTAAATTAATTTACTTATTCAGTGTCATAACAAAAATAAAATAGAAACTATGAATGGACTCTGTCACAGGCTTTGAAAAAATTATAACAAAATTCTTTCAGAAAAATAGAAATCAAGGATCTCAAGAAAAATAATGGGGAGAAAAATAGTGGAAAGGAAGGATGTCTAGCAATTCTACATGTCTACTAATACCGTAAAGAAGTAATCCTCAAAGCTATTTGCTTCTGGTTTAAAAAGAAGAATAAAGATTGACCAGTGGAATTGATTTGATATGCAAGGCATAAAATCAAATAAAGAGAACAGCTTTGGGCAACCAGGTGGTACAGTGGACAGACAGACCTGGATTGAGGAAGATCTGAGGTCAAATCTTGCCTCAGATACCGACTAGCTGTATGATCTTGAGATAGTCACTTAACCTTTTCTGCATCAGTTTCTTTATCTGTAAAATGACTTAAAGAAAGAAAAGGTAAATCACCCCAGTATTGTTGCCAAGAAAACCCCAAATGGTGTCACAAAGTATCAGAAATAACTAAAACATGACAGAACAATTCAAAGATAAATTATATAAATATTTGTGTGTATGTATACATAAAAACATCAAAAAAAGTTAATTGAATGGCTAATTGAATTACAGTCAGAAAAAGACAAAAAAATGCTATAATGATTGAGAATTTCAATGTATCTCTTGAAAACCTAAACACATGAGGGTGGAGACAAGATGGCAGAGTAAAAACCAAGAACTTGTCTGAACTCCCACCCCACCCACTTCTAATACCTGTAAAAGATAACTCTGAACAAATTTTAGAGCAACAGAACCCACAAAATGACAGAGAGAAACAACAAAAAGGGTCTATCACACCAAGCTGGGAGCCAAGCACAGTGCCAAATGAGCTCCATGGTCCCAGACCTGGGGTGGCCACAACCAGTGGCTTAGACTGGCCAGAGAAGACTTCAGGACAGTGAATCACCAGTAGCTGAGGTGGTCTCTAGACTTCTCAACTCATAAATGCAAAAATCAAAGTAAAAGGTCAGTGGGAAACTCTGTTGGAACTGGGTGTCTGAAGATCATGGTCCAACACCCGCCCCTCGGGTGAGAGGCAGTGGAGATTCAGTGGCTGAAGCTGCTGCAAAGTGGTTGTCTTCAGAGGTTCTGGCCTTCAGATCGTAGGGGGACCTAGCAACCATTCAGAAGGTTATTGCTCTTGCTTTGACCTGCTGGGATCTGGGTTGCAGTCTGGGGTGGTGGTCCTGTGCTAAGAAATGCCAGTGTGCCAGAGCTTGTTGTAGCTGTAGAGAAGGGACCCTCCTCATGGCTCTGACAACATTTTCAAAGATACCAGTGATTTGAGAAACAGAGTGCTATCTCAGCAAAGAACTCAAAAGTCAAGTAATTGGCTGGCAAGATGAGCAAGCACAGGAAGTGCTATCAGACCACAGAATCTTTTGGGGGGACAAAAAGGATCAAAATATAGGAGCAGGGGAAGTAGATGAAGTTAAAACTCCTGCATCAAAAGCTTCCAAGATAAATATGAATGAGTTACAGGTCATGGAGGAGCTCAAGAAGGCTTTGAAAATCAAGTAAGGGAAGTGGAGGAAAAATTGGGAAGAGAAATGAAAATGAAAGAAAATAATGAAAAGTGAGTCAAAAGCCTGCTAAAAGAGAGACCCCCCCAAAAAAAACACTGAAGAAAATAACATCTTAAAAACAGACTTAATCATATGGCAGAAGAGGCCCCAAAAGCCAATGAGGACAAGCATGCCTTAAAAAGTCTCATTGCCCAGATGGAAAAGAAATTTCAAAAACTCACTAAAGACAATAATTCCTTTAAAATTAGAATGGAGAAAATGGAGGCTAATGACTTTAGGAGAAATCAAGATGCTATAAAACAAATCAGGACAAATGAAAAAATAGAAGGCAATGTGAAATACTTCATTGGAAAATCGATTGACCTGGAAAATAGATCCAGGAGAGATCATTTAAAAACAATTGGACTACCTTAAAGCCATGACAAAAAAAGAGCCTAGAAATCATCCTTCAAGATATTCTAAAGGAAAATTGTTCTGATATTCTAGAACCAGAGGGCAAAATATAAATTGACAGAATTCACCCATCACTTCTTGAAAATGTTCCCAAAAATTAAACTCCTAGAAATACCATAGACAAATTCCAGAGTTCACAGGTCAAGGAGACAATATTACAAGTAGTTAGTAAGAAACAATTTGAGTATTGTGGAAACACAATGAGGACAACACAAGATCTAGCAACTTCTACATTAAGGGATCAAAGGGCTTGAAATATGATATTCCAAAGGTCAAAGGAGCTAAGATTAAAACCAAGAATCACCTATACCTTGAACTGTCTACATTCTTACACGGAAAATTGATAATTGTAACTCATTAGACTTTTCCCAGTGTGAGGATAGTTGAAGGGAACACATATGTATATATGTATGCATACATATAAGTATGTATAGGAGAGTACACGTGTGTATATATACATAAGTGAATATGTGTATATGTGTGTGCATGTATACATAGAGAGAGAGCACAGGATCAGTTGAACAGGAAGGGATGATATCTAAAAATTAAAATTAAGAGGTGAGAGAGGAATATGAGAGAAGGGGAAAAGAAGAAATAGAATAGGGTAAATTATCTCATTTAAAAGAGGCAAGGGAAAACTGTTAGAATGGAGGGGAAGAGCAGGAAGATTAAAGGGAATGGGTCAACCTTACTCTCATTGAATTTGGCTTTAAGGAGGTCTCTTACCCTATAGGAAAGTAGGGGTAAGGGGATTAGAAGGGGGATTATAGAAGGGAGGGCAGATCAGGGGAGAGGGTAATTAAAAGCACATACTTTTGAAAAGGGACAGGGTTAAAGTAGAAAATAGAATAAGTGGGGGGAGGGATAGGATGGAGGGAAATATAGTTCATCTTTCACAATGTAACTACTATGGAAATGTACAACCAATATTTAATTGTTTATCTTCCCTGTGGGGGTGGGTGAGGAGGGAAAAAGGAAAAGAATCTGGAAATCAGAGTTTCAAAAACAAATGTTTAAAAAAAGGGTTTTTTACATGCACCTGGGAAATAAGATATACAGGCACTGGGGTACAGAAATCCATCTTGCCCTACCAGAAAGTCAGAGGGAGATGGGGGAGGAATATAAGAGTGAGTATATTGGGAGAAGGGATATTCAATATGCTTTCTATCTTGGGGAAGTGGTAAGGAAAAGAAAGGGAGAAAATGTGTAACTCAAAATCTTGTGGAAATAAATGTTGATAAAAAACTAAAAATAAGTTTTAAAGTAATAAAATATATATTTAAGTGAAAAAAGCCTAAATACATCTCATAAAAATAAATTAAAAGTTATTGAGTATGAGTAACAATTTTAGAAAAGTGAGATGGCAAATATTGAGTGGGAATCAAGATTATAATAGTATGTTTCTCTCCATTTTGGATGGCATCTTTACCAAAATAGACATTTTCAGAGGTTATGGCAAACTCACTAAAATGCATAAAAAGTAATACTATACATAGTTAACTGAACTCTATACAATAAAACATATAATCAATAAAAGACATTTGAATAAAGGAGTAAAACTAAAGTTGAGTAAATTGCATAATAATAAAGAATATGTGTATAAAAGAATTAATCAATGAAACAATATATAATTTCAACAGAGAAAATGACAAATATGAGAAATATAATATATATAAATATATAATTAAATATATTTGCTTAATATATTTAATAATTTTGATAAATATATTTATATAAATAAAATATATAATATATATGACAAAAATGACAAATATATCCAAATTTTGAGATGCAAATAACATAAACTATATGGAGGAAAATTTATAAACTCTAAATGATTTGGTTAAAAATGAAAGAAAGATGTTTAAATTAGTTGCACAAGCAATTAACATTCTTTTTAAATGCAACAAATAAAATTTCAACTAAAAAAAGAAATTCTGAAAGAGAAGAAAAATAAAAATTGAATTGATAAACTAGGAGCTGTTTTAAATAATAAAAATAAAAAGACATAATAAATAAAGACCAAATGGAAAAAATTGGAAACTTTTGATCGATTATAAACCTACAATAAGTTAATGAAACAGATGAATTTTTTAAAATATTAGTCAGAGGGGCAGCTAGGTGGTGCAGTGAATAGGGAACTGGCCCTGGAGTCAGGAGGACCTGAGTTCAAACCCAGCCTTACACACTTGACACACAAAAATAAAACTAGCCATGTGACCATGGGGAAGTCACTTAACCCCAATTGCCCAACCTCCCCCCACCTCCAAAAAAAAAGAAGAAAAAAGAAACTACTACTCAAATAAACAAGACATGCAATAGAACTCTCATGTAACCCAAACAAAAGAAAAAATTTTAAACAAACCATAAATGAATCTCATACTCACCACCTATTATTCCCCCAACCAAAAAAAATCGATTACATGTACTTCCAAGTGACTTCTGTCAAATATTCACATAATTCTTAAATTAAATATTGGATGAAATGTTTGCAATTTTTTAAATTTATCGAATTCCTTCTACAATATAATTAAGGTCATAATATTATAATCGAAGAGGGGGAATAGAGAAATCTGTATGCCTATACCACTAACAAATATTGATGCAAGAATATTATTCAATACATCATGAAAGAGGCTATAGTAACATGTAGAAGTTTAGATACTTTGACCAAATTTGATTTAAATTAGTATTACAGGATTGGTTCTGTGTTTGAAACCTACAAATGTAATAGAACATAATAACATCATGTGATAATATTAGTAACTGAAAAATGTTTAAATAAAATATAACATCCTTTTATGTTAAAAAAGTCAGACTTATTTGAATCTTTCTTGATATGGTAAATAATAACTTTATAAAAAGAGAGGGCACTTATATATACAATAGAGACCTACTAGAGATGTATTTCTCTAAAATATAAGCTATAACAATGAGACCAGAAAGGAAAAATGAGACCAGAAGAAAAAGAGTAGGGAAAGAGAAAATAAATTTATCACTTTTTACTAAGGAAATGATATCTCACTTAGAGAAACCCAGAGATTCACCTAAAATTAATTAGAACAATTAGTTACTCCTGCAAAGTAGTGAAATAAAAAAATAAATTACAAAAATCTATCTATATGCAAATTGCAAGCAAATTTCAGCTGAGAGACAAAGAGAAATTTCATTCACAATAACTACATATTGTTTAAAATATTTGGGAGTTCATCTAACACAGCAAACACAGAATTTATGGTAATACAACTATGATTTTTCTTTTTTACAGAAATAAATGCAAACCTAAATAATTGATGAGATATCAAATGATTAGGTTTGAACTTTGTTAACATGATTCTAAAAATAATCATATTACCTAAAACCTATTTACTTATTCAGCGCTGTAGCAACAACACACTAAAAGATTACTATCAAACATGGAGAGAAAGGATTCAAATACAAAACAAAAATCAAAGACATTTACGGTGGTACATTTTGTTGTAGTAAAGAAGTGGAAATAACATAGGTTGCATCAATTGGGGAATAGTTGAACACATTATTTGTGCTTTTCTTATATATATTCTATATCTTGCCATTAGACTTAGATGGCTCCAGAGGATAAAGTGAGGCTGATGCCTTTGAGCAACCTTCTCTCACTTGAACCTAATCCACTTGCAAGTCATGGCATCACATTACTGATGATGTGGTCCTCTTAGAGAATGAAAGACAACCAACAGAGTATTTCATTAACTTCTGTTCTATGTTTGTCACCAACACCAAATAGTTTTTGAATAATTCTTTTAAAATAAAATTTGAGATATTTTACTATTTTACCTCCTTTCTATTTGAATTGTTTCTCTAGACATCCCTGATTTTTCAATTTCTCTATATGAACTTTACATTTTTCCTAATTTTATAAAGCATACCCCTGAGGATTATATTGGAATAGTATTAAATCTGCATATAACTTTGGATAGTATTGATTTTTCAGCATAGTAGCATGATTTAGAAATTAACATGGACTACTTCCCTAATTATTAAAATATTTCTCTGAAAATTATTTTTGCATACAAATCCATAGATGTATGTATAGATATATATTAAATATGATATGTATATATTATATATGTTATATGTGTTTTGTTAAAGTTAGGCTAAAATCTGTAGAAGGTTTAGTTCTTATTTTTCCTCTATCTATATATTTTTCTGTTAAAATATATAGAAATGTCAATGACGTTATGGATTTAGTTGGTATCTACTACTTTGTGGAAGTTTTATATTATTTTGATTCTTTAAGATTTTCAGAATAAAACAGTATGACCACAAATAAAAATGAAAGTTTATTCCCTTAATTTGATGTCTATAATTAACATTTCTATGAAATTGGAGAGAGTAGGCATCCTTGCAGCATTTCCAATCTTATCAGGAAAACTTTCTATATTTATCCACTGCAACTAATTATTGAGGACATGGTTTTATTTTATCATATAAAAGAAACTGTTGTCAGTGTTATTAACATACCTAGTTACTGTGTTTAATCAAATGTTTTTATCCATCTCAATATAACCATGAAGTTTACTGTTTTAGTTACTGACATTATTTATCTGGCTAATTTTTCCATTAAATTGAACAATTCTTGCATTCCCACATTATACAACTTGGACGTTCATCATTAATTCTTTTTGTATATAGTGCTAAAGTTTCTGTGAATATATTTTATTATTTTAATCAATTAATGATGCTTGTCTATATTTCACCAAATCCTTTCATAGACTAAAGATCAAAACTATGTTTACTTCATAAAGTGAAATTATTAGACAGCCTTATTTTTCTATTTTGGAAAACAGTTTAACATGTTGTAGGAAAGCCAATTGCTAAGGAGCCATCAGTTCATATTGTGTTGCTTCTGACTGTGCTGACGGAACAAACAGAGAAAGTAATAGGTAACCACTAAGAATGAGGCATTAAGACAGTCTATAAGACCATTTATTAAATGTATTAATGAACTTGGCAGCCGTGACCTGAGAAGAGGAAATGATCAATAAGATTTTTAGAGATTTAAGCTATGATCCCAATAAAGGGTTAAGATTACACATGAGGCAATATATACGAAGGCTAATATAGCTGACAGTCTGCCTTTTTGATAGATTGAAAGAGGAGACAAGGGGTCAGAGTTTTATCAGTAATCCCAGATGGCATTCAGAGAAATCTGGAAACTCAAATAATGGGTAGACAGTCAGGGACCTTAGTCACCTGAGGTAGGGGAATATTGGCCTAGAATATATTATTCTATGTCATGAAAATCTAATCAATAGAGCAGGCCAAGTCCATGCAGAGGGGAGGAACCTATACAAAAGCAGAGAAACGAACTTGGCCTTGAATTAAGGGAAATTATTAGTTAAGGGTATAATGCCTGGTAAAAACTGAAAGGATGGTTTGGGAGAACAGAGGAAATTCCCTTCAAAAAATCACCCTCTTTGTAAACATAGATTCTATATCTCTTCAGGATAGGGCACAAAAGTTCAAATAGATGCTAGAAGTTAGGAGTTCTCTATCAAAAGGAAATAACTGAATGTGTAGAGGATAACAGTGGAAGGCACAGGCCTTTTTTTTTAAGGGAAACAGATTATAGAGTCATTTATGGAGTATAAGCAATACTCCAATTACTCATTTGACAGGTTTATAAAGAAAAAAATTATTCTGGGGTAACATATATGTGTTATATATACACATATATACACATATACACATACACATACACACATACACATACACATACACATACACATACACATACACATACACATACACATACATATACATATACATACACATATATGGCATTTGGGTTCTTGTGATGATAATGCCACAAACTCCATATTAGAATCTCTCCAAGTAAGAATCATGCACAAAGATACTGCAGGGCTCATCTCAGGGACAGTGGTCACAAATAAGAGATAAGGGAGTGAGTAACTTGGGGTGAGGGAGGAGAAAATTTCAAGATATATCTGGAAAGGAGAGAACGGATTAATTGCTGCTTCTCTGAGGATTTACTTATCAAATCAGTCTTCTTTTTATGTCACAAACTTTTTTGGCATATGCCTGTACCAAATGATTAAGAGAAGTGAATGCTATGGACATCATCATCATCAAAGTTAGCAACTACATAATAATTTAAGATTCACAAAGTGATTCCACAAATATTATCTCATTTGATCCTCACAACAACCCTGAGGGGTAGGTCTTTTTATAATTCCCCACTTCTCAGTGGGGAAAAAATGATTCGATAGAAGTCAAGTGACTTGCCAGGATCACTCAAGTAGAATGTGTGTGAGATCAGATTTGAACTCAAATCTTTCTGACTCCAGGTCCAATACTCTATTCATTGCACTTCTGAAACCAGGAAAATATTGGGGAGAAATTTATTCAATAACACTGACTACTCGTGAGATTTCTTCTGTTCTTAGAGACTAAGGTCAAAGAAGGGTTACATCCCAGCATTCGTTTTCAAAGGCCCAAGAAACTATGTACTATAAATAGTTCATAGCCCAGTAGTTTGTTAAAGGAATAGGGATGACAAAGACTAGTCTGGTCAATTTTACATGGTTAATAAAGGAGGACTTTACCCTAGTTTTGAAGAACTCTTCTAATAAAAGGTGATAAAATTCCCCAAAACACTTCTCTTGGAATTTTTACTTTATCTTGACTTGTTTTAAGGAGTGTCACTGTTCTGGGTACTTGTCTGGCCTTTGAGGAACACTGAACAAATAAAGGTTGTCTTAGAATCTGTGCTGCACCCTTGAGGTTGTATACCTAATCTATTCCACTGACGCAACCACTTTATTTCTTACTCAGTACCAGATTGTTTTGAAAGATTTACATGGACTGATACAGAGTGAAGTGAGCAGAACTAAAAGAACATCATACACATTAATGATGAAGAACTGTGAAGGACTTAGCTATTCTCAGCAACACAATGATCAGAAAGGATTCATGATGAAAAATGTTATCTGCTTCCAGAGAAAGAAGTAATGTTGTCTCAACACAGACTGAAGTATTCTCTTTTCACTTTATTTTTCTTTCTTTCTTTTTTTCTATCTAATCTTCTTGCAGAAAATGACTGATACGGGAATGTTTTACATGATAGCAATATAACCTATATCATATTGCTTACCATCCCAGGTAAGGAGGAGAAAGGGGGGGAGGGAAAGAAGTTGAAAATAAAAGCTTAAAAAATTTAATGTTAAAAATTTTTTGCATGTAATTGTAGAAAAATATAAAATATTATTTTAAAAGATTAGTAGGATTCAATAAAAAGACGTAATACGTTTAAAAAAATCTTTTAATGTTCTCAGCAAAATTGATATTGCAATACATAAAGTAGGCAAAATTATTCTATATGAAAGGAAATATATGTCTAATTCCTTTGTCCCCACCTTAGAGTTCTACAATATTTCTGGAGCTCCAAGGCAGTCTCATATGCAATAAAATCAGATCATGGAATCTCCCAATCACATCCATTTATGTACCTGTCTCTTAAATTTCCTTTTCCATTCCAATTTGGTACCTTTATAATTAGCAAAATAATCAAAGAAAGCTAGAAGGCAAAAAGGTATGATTGACCACTAACTCTAAGATCAGCTCATTTCAGGCTTATTTAAAGAAAAACTACAATTGTACAAAGTCTTCTTTTCAAAAGTAATCAGATGCAATTCTACAGGCTACATATCTACCAGGAGTTTAACATTTACCTCTAAGAGAAGAAAAACATAAGCCAACCAAACAAAAATGAACACTAATTCAAAACACAAAAGAATTCCTGTATTGAAAGAAACAACATATTTATTTTATGAATATGAAGTACATGGAAATAACCCAATTGTAGACAACTTTGCTCTATAACCAGAGTCCCATGTAACTGGAAGACAAATAGCTTATACTGTTTGTTATATTGTTGTCCCTCAATACCTGCAGTATACAATGAGGTCTACTAACAAAATTTCATAGATGTACTTGAGCTTTTGAAGAAAATGATTTATTTACAAGGCAAGTAGTCATGACAAAGAATTTATTCATCTATTCAGTTCAAGTGTAAGACAGTGCTAATAGAGTTGAATGAAGCAAGATCTCTTGATGTCAAGGGCACTATAATCCAGTAAGTGAGAAAGATGCATATGAATAACAGCAGTGTGATACAGCATGTCATAAATACGGCATATAGGGCTTCTGGTGGTCAGAAGGGAAAATCGTTGCTTCCTGGGAAAATCAGGAAAAACTTCATGGAAGTTTTGGAACCTGAGCTATACATACAGGATGGAAAAGTTATCGACAGATAATGATTAGGAAGTAATTACAAAGGCATGTTTTACAAAATGTTTCACCTCATTACAATGACATTATTAAATTCCTATCAAACTCTTCAAAAATATGCCTAATACTAGAATAATACAGAAAAATATATAATTGTATAGGTATACTTCAAGGACTATATAATGGGTTCTCCTTGGAGGTAGAAAGACCTAAATTTAAGGCTTGTCTCAATCATGCATTAGTTCTGTGACCATGAACGTGCCATTTAATCTCTCAAACACCCAATTTATCAATAAATAAACATTTATGCAGCACCTACAATGCAATGAACACTGTGCTTAGCACTGGGGGTACAGAAAAAGAGGCAAAAAACAATTCCTGCCCTCAAGAAGCTTACCATAAAATGTCCTTCAACATCCCTCAATGTCCTAAGCATCTCTCAGCCTCTAAATTTAAAAAGGAATGATGATCTATATCAATGGGAAATTTTTCCGTTTGGGAAGTTCTACACATTAACAAAATCACATGTCTAGACCCTCTAAATTAACATTTTGAATGAATGTGCCTTAAACATACCCACAAAAAAAATGTTGTGCTAGATTGATGAAAACATTTGATCATGTATAATGAAGACAGGCATACTTGTCTAAAAGAAATATGTTCTTTTAAGACAGGACCTTATTCCTAATTTTCTCTGTGATATCAGCATATTCAGATACTTACTGGTGTAGAACACGTCTTTGAATGTCAATAGATTAAAATGTTTAGAACTTTAGTGTGCTTTTGTTGGTCCTATTTACATCACCACTAGTAGTCTGGCTTCTTTCCCAAAACCTGGCTTATCACCACTTTGATACACATTTTCCACTAAAAATGTTATTTCCACATAAAGTAGTTCTACCTCTATCAGTGGAAAAAAATGTCCTTAAATATCAGTTCACAGGGCAAATTTTCACTGAGGACTGAATGCTGAGAACAGTCAATTAGGGCAAGGATACACCAAATCACAATTACAGTTGATCCATTTTGCAATATTGCTAAATCTATCTAAAATACTATCGATATTATAATGTTACAAAATGATTTTGTACAATGATGCTGTGTAGGTAAACTTGTGAATTTTGATTTTTGAATAGGATTCATATTTTGTAGCAAAGAAGAAAGATGTGGATTATACCTTTCACAAGATCCAGGTTAGGTAAGATATTATGTAATTGCAGTTGCAACCTTTCCTTGAACATTCCCATAAAAATCACGATTAATCTTAGTGATAATTTTTATGTATACCTAATATTCAATTGTAGTTGTTAACATTCTGTCAAAATAATCTAGAATTGAGAAAAAAGAAACATAAAATAATTTGCTACCTCACACAATTAACTTCTTTTTTTCCTTTTATAGAAACAGGAAGAGTAGCCAGACTAAATCTAGCAGGGTGAATCTAGTAGGGTAAAAGAGATATAGTCAGGGGTCTTAGATATACCTATGCCAGGTGTTTCATGACAATTTTAGATGGCAGCACGTATTTTCAAGGAGCAGTTAAGTGGCATAATGGATAGACAGGAAAGCCTGAAATCAGGAAGAATCATCTTCTTGAGGTCAAATCTTGCCTCAGATACTTACAAGCTGTATGACCTTAGGAAAGTCATTTAACCGCATTTGTCTTAGTTCCTCATCTTGAGAAAAAGATAAAGGAAGTAGCAAACTACCCCAGTATCTTCACCAAGAAAACCAAAAGCAGAGTTACAAAGAATCAGTTACAATTGAACAATGACAACTCCTCCCACCATAGACAAGCAATGGACTGCATGAGCAATTAATGTCTCTAAACACAATGAGAACTTAAAAATAGTACTTAGAGCATTATTTTGTGTTCATTCATTCATTAACTTTTATTCATCCCTCATTATGGATAAAGCATTGTACTAGGTCTTAAAGATGCCAACACAAAAATTGGGTAGTCTTAAGGAACTTATAGACAGAAAGGAGGAAAAAAATTACACATGAGTTAACATAAGTTATCACATATGGCAGAAGTTCTGAGTTAAACCCACCAGATTTATTATTTAAGGATACTCAATATCCTAAAAAAAATCAGAATTTGACTTATTTCTGCCTCTCCCTTATGAATCTTTAGCTTTTTTCCAAGTATCAAGATACCAAAGCATAGAAAAGAAAAGTCTGTTACACAAAATAATAAATGTAGGAAAAAAACTCACTTGAGACCATAGAAATTTAATAAAATTCTCCTCTCAGGTAGGTGCCATCTCTTTCAAGGAGCTATATAGCCCCTTCAACTTTGAAGGGGGAGAGGCAATGGGGAAGAGGAAAGGAAAGAGGTCCTCTCACACGAGAGTTGATCTGTTTTTACAGAGTTTCACAGTCCATGTGAGTCACATTATCTGTGATGTGCAGCATAGTTCAGATTTGCTGATGCACAGGGTGGCCCTCATTGTTCTTTAATTCCGGTCATTTCTCTTGGACCTGTTTCCAAGGTTACCTTCTGAACTGATATCTGGGTCATAACCAGTTGTCTTGATTTTTACCTTGCTACTGGACTCTGATGACCTTGGAGGAGAGAGGAAAGCTGATGACTTGGTGAAGCTCTGCCTCACTTAAATCCAATTCACTCATGAGTCAAGATATCACCCTTGTGATGTCATTGGACCTCTTTGAGAATGAGGGATGAATAACTGTACTGATATGTATTCTTAATCATGTGGTCATTTCAGCTTCTGCAGCTCCTGGTTTGAACCAAAATTTCCAATTTGCTCTCAAAATTCCTCTCTAGCCATTAGACATTTGTCTGGCTATGCCAATTACTCTGAGGCTTGATGATATCTGAAGAAAGGACTTAAAATTAGAGACAAGAAAGGAGCCAAAAACTGCAGAGATGGTTGTTTGAGGGCTTTAATCCAAAGAGGAACAATGACATCAGGAGGATAATGCCTTGACTTGTGTGTAAATTAGATAACCTTGGCTTCTCAAAATTATGTCTTCTCATGCCTCAGTTTGTCTGAAACAACACCCATTCGGTGACTAAGGGCTATGTAAGAACTGAGACAAAAGATTATCACAAAATTATCAAACTGAGAGGGGAAGACTTAGAGTTTGGGGCCAGAACAAAAACAAGTCACTATTCACACTCATTCTAAACCATCAAAATCAAAATAATGAGTCACTAAGGCTTGAGTTAGGGGATGTTATTGGGAATTCAATGAAAGTCATTGGAAAAGCTATAGTAAATTAGCTCCATTTAAAACATAATGAGCTTTTTAAAAGCCTATTATCTCAGGGCTATATTTCAAGAAATCATAAATGAAAAAAATGAAGGACAAAAAGTAATCCATTCCAACTTTTTGAGAAAGAAAATAATAAGAATTGGAACCCCAAAATGTCAAGTAAGAAGGAGATAACAGAGTATATAGTTATAAAAAATCAGTATACATCTTGAAACCTAGATGAATTACATCTCAGGACAGCAAAAAATACTCAATCAATAAAAATTTCAGTGTCTATTATGTACCAGACACTATACTAGTTCTGAAAATACAAAAAAATAGACATTTCCTGTCTTCAAGGAGCTGACAATCTAATGTCAGAGACCATATGCAAATAACTATGTACATGCAAGCTATAAATGGAATAAACTGGCAATAAACAACAATGGGAAGGCACTAACATTAAGACAGATCGGTAAAATTGTCCTTTAGAAGGTGAAATTTTAGCTAAGACTTGAAGGAAGACAAAGAAATTGAATGCTAGAGATGGGGCCAGGCAAAGGGCACAGCCAATGAAAATGTCTGTAGTCAGAAGATAGAGTGCCTTGGGTGAGGAACAGCAAGAAAGTTAATGTCACTGGATCACCAGACAGCATGGTATAGGGTGTAAGAATCAAAAAATACAGGATGGTGGAGGCTAAGTTATGAAGGACTTTGAATGCCAAGTGAAGAATTTTAAATTTAATCCAACAGGACATAGAGATCTGCTAGAGGGATGTGAGGGACAAAGTCAGACCTTTACTTTAGGAACATTACCTTAATGGATGAGCAGTGGATGGACTAAACTGGGGAAAGGCTTTATGGAAGAAATACTCAGTTACTCTCAATGAAGTAATGACTTAAGGCTAGACATCCAGTGCTAGAGAAAGTGGCCAAAGATGTCATAACTACTGGAGGAAACAGGTTTCTGAACCTTTGAAAAGAAAAGAACAAAGGCCAATCTGCAAGCAATAGACAAGTTGTTGAAAATTACTGATTGTCAAGATGGCGGTATAGAAGCAGGAACGCTATGCATAATCCCACATATCCCACATAATCACCTTAAATACCTCTAAAATATGACTCTAAATAAATTTTAGGGCTCCAGAACTCACAAAATTACAGAAAAAGACATCTCCCTCTAAAGAGAGCTCAGCAAGCAGGACAGAAAGGGCTCATTGCAGCACACAGGGAGCTGAAACCAGCCCAACCTGAAACCGCAGCTTGACCCTGGGGCAGTCAGGACAAGCTTCAGCTGGAGCCCTCAGGAGAGTGGATCAGTAGCAGCTATGGTTATTTCCAGAATTATCAAGCCTTAAGAAATAAGGACTAAGTGAAAGATAAGTGGAACTAGGCTAAATTTGGGGGAGAGGGTTTGGCCAAGCATGCCTCCAGGGCAAGGAAGCTGCAGAAGCAGCAGCCCTGCAGCCACTTCCTCATGGTTGCTTCAGAAGCTCCCAGCCTGCAGATTGCAGGGGGGTGAAGTGATAATTCAGAGGCTAAGTGCTCTTGCCTTAAGCTGCCTGGATTGGGATCGTGGTCTTGGGTGATGGTTGTGGGGTGTTTTTTCAGTGAGCCTAAGCTGGTGGAGGTTGCAGCAGCCTCCTAATAGCTCTGGTAGCTGCAAAACCTCCAGCGATTTGGGACAAAGCATTCCCCTCTGGAAGCAGAGTTCCACAGAGTCACAAAGTCAAGTAATTGACTGGCAACATAAACAGGCAAAGGAATCAAAGTAAGAACAGCAATCCAACTTTAGATTACTTTTTTGGGGACAAAAAGGATCAAAGCTTGGAAAGGGAGGAAGACAACACAGTCAGAACTCCCACACCAAAAGCTTCCAAGAAAAACATAGACTGATTACAAGCCATAGAGAAGTTTAAGAAGGATTTTGAAAACCAAATGACAGAAGTGGAGGAAAAATGGGGAAGATAAATGAGAATGATGCAAGAAAATCATGAAAAGTAAGTCAACAACCTGACTGAAGAAAATAACACCTTAAAAATAGATTAACTCAAATGGCAAAAGAGGCCCAAAAAGCCAATGAGGAGATGAATGCATTAAAAAGTCAAATTTGACAGATGGAAAAAGAATCTCAAAAGCTTTCTGAAGAGAATGATTCCTTCATAATTGGAGTGCAACAAATGGAAGCAAATGTTTCTATGAGAAATCAAAATACTACTAAACAGATCCTAACAAATGAAAAAATAGAAAGCAGTGTGAAATATCTCCTTGAATATACCACTGACCTGGAAAATAGATCCAGGAGAGACAATTTTAAAATTATTAGACTACCTAAAAAAAGAACTTGGAAAGCATCCTTCAAGAAATTCTCAAGGAAAATTGCCCTTATATTTTAGAACCACAGGGCAAAATAGTGTTTGAAAGAATTCACCAATCACCTCTTCAAAAAGATCCCCAAAAGAAAACTCCTAGGAATGTTATAGCCAGGTTCTAGAGTCCACAGATCAAAGAGAAAATATTACAAGTGGCCAAGAAGACATAATTTGAATACTTTGGAAACACAATCAGGATAACCCAGGATCTAGCAGCTTCTACATTAAGTGATCGAAGGGCCTAGAATATGATATTCCAGAGATGAAGGGAGCTAGGATTAAAAGAAAGAATCACCTACCCAGCAAAATTGAGTATAATATTCAGGTAGAACATATGGTCATTCAGTGAAGTAGAGGACTTTCAAACATTCTCACTGAAAAAAAACCAGAACTGACAAGAAAATTTGACACTCAAATACAAGAAGCATGAGAAGGCAAACATGTAAAGGAATCATAAGTAACTTATCAAAGTTGAAGTATTTACTTGCCAACATGGAAAAATGATAATAGTAACTTATGAAACTTTTTTCTGTATGAGGATAGGTGAAGGGAATACAAATATATATATATATATATATATATATATATACTTACACATACACATATGTCTCTATAGGAGGGTATATACATGTATTTGAATACATATCTGAATATGTGTACATAGAGGGCATAGAGGGAGGCACAATACTTTAAAAGGTGAAATTGTGAGATGGGAGAAGAACAGAATGAGAGAAGACACAGAGAGACAGAATGGGGTTAATCATCTTATATAGAGGCCAAGATGGTGGTGTAGAAGCAGCAAAGCACCGCAGCTCCCACACAAACACACTAAAAACTCATAAATGGGACTCTAAAACAGATTTTTAAGCTCCAAAAGTCTCCAAAAGACAGAAAGCACATCTGTTGCTCCAGGCAGCTGGGGCTCTTCACAGCAGTCTGGGAGCCAAGGCCAAAATCCCGGCCGGGTGAGGCCCTGGGGTCGACAGGCAGAGCCCAGTCTATAGGAGAGCAGATTGCCTGCTCTGGAGGCACAGTTACCACATTTATCAGGCCAGAAGAAAAAAAAGGCTAAGAGAAAGGTCAGTGGATTTTGCTAAATTTGGGGAAGAGCGGGTCCGGCCAAACTGCTCCCAGGGCAAGAAAGCAGCAGGAGGTGGCTGTGGCAGCAGGAATGGCTGAGAGCAGTAGCGGCCTCCACTGGGCTGCTTCAGAGCCCTCGGCCTGCAGATAGCAGTGGGGCTGAGGCAATCCATCGAAGCCAAGGGCTCTTGCATTGAGTGGCCTGGATATGGATTGTGGTCTTGAGTGGTGGTCCTGGGTTGTGCTTTCAGTGAGCCAAAACTGGGGGGGCCGCAGTACCCCACTAATAGCTCCGGCAGCTGTGAAGGCCCCAGCGATTTGGGACAGAGCTTTCCCCCTCCAGGAAGGAGAGCTAAAAAAACAAGCAATTAATAGACTGGCCAACATAAGAAAAAGGAAGCAAGGTAGGAACAGCAGTAAAACTCTAGAATACTTTTTTATGGACAAAAAAGATCAAAGTATGGAGCAGGAGGAAGACAACTCAGTCAAAACTCTCTCACCAAATGCTTCCAAGACACTAGAAGAATGCCTACTAGCTATGGATCGCCTTAGAAAGGACTTTGA
>CM053594.1:247641269-247683044 GCA_028646575.1 Pseudocheirus occidentalis
TATCTGAGCATGGGTATATATGTGTACATAGAGGGTTTAGGATCAATTGATTAGGAAGAGATGATACTTCAAAAGGTGAAATTTTGAAGTAGGAGAGGACTTGAATGAGAGGAGACAGGGAGAGACAAAACAGGGTTAATCATCCCATATGAAAAAGGCAAGGGATAACTGTTACAACTTTACTTTCATTTACTCTCATTGAATTTGGCTTAGGGAAGGAATGACATAAACTCTAAACTGAGGATCCTGCCACACAGGAGAGTAGGGGGCATGGGGATGAGAGGGGGGTGATGGAGTGAAGGGCAGGGTGGGGGGGGAGGGTGGCGGGAAGCACACACCGCAGTAAAGGGACAGGGACAGGATAGAGAACAAAACAAGGTGGGGGGCATGATAGGAAGTAGGGACATACAATCAGCCTCTCACAATATGCCCACCGTGGAGATGTCCTTTGTAATTACACATGTACAGCCTGTATTGAATTGCTGCTCCTTCCAGTGGGAGTGGGTGACAAGGGAGGAATTGCAAGAATCTAGAAATTAAAGCTATACAATCAAATGAAACTGGGAAATAAGACATACATGGAAGGGGATAGGGAGACCCTCCCTGCCCTACTAGAAAGTTAGAGGGGCGTTGGAGGAGGACATAAAAGGCAACAGATTGTGGGAGGGGCTTTACCGTGGGATCACTGTTTTGGGCTTGGGGGTACGGGAAAGAAGGGGAGAAAATTTGTAACTCAAAACTGAAAATGACAAGAAAATAAATTGAAATTTAAAAAATGTGAAAAAAATCATCTTATATAGAAGAGGCAAGGGATAACTGTTACAATGGAGGGAAAGAACAGTAAGGTAAAAGGGAAAGGGTCAACCTTACTCTCATTGAATTTGGCTTAGAGAAGCAATGACATAAACTCTAAACTGGGTATCTTGCCACACAGGAGATTAGAGGGGATGGGGATGAGAGGTGGGATGATGGAGGGGAGGGCAGGGTTGGGGAGAGGGATGCTGGAAGCACACACTTCTCTAAAGGGACAGGGACAGGGTATCAAGTACAGAAGGAGAGGATGGGATAGGGAGGAGAGACATATAATCAATTTCTCACAACATGTCTTTCCATTGGAGAGATATTCTACATAACTACACATGTACAGTCTGTATTGAATTGTATGTCTTTGCAGTGGGGGTGAGTGACGAGGGAGGAAGGGAAAGAATCGAGAATTTAAAGTTCTATAATCAAATGTTAAATATATATGTATATATTAGTATTGTTGTTGTTGTTGTTATTAACTACATGCAACTGAGAATTAAGATATACAGACTCTGGGGTAGAGAGACCCATCCTGCCCTACCAGAAAGTCAGAGGGGCAATTGAGGAGGACATAGGAGAGAGCAGATTGGGGGAGGGGTTATACAGTGGGATGGTTGTTTTGGGGTGGGGGGTGGGGGAAAGATGGGGAGAAAATACTGTAACTCAAAATCTTGTGGAAATGAATGATGTAAACAAGAAAATTAATTAATTAATTAACAAAGAAAAGAAAAAGAAAATTACTAATTGTTAAGATTGGCCATAATAAGAAGTGAGGAAAGAGAGAGATGAAGACATGAAAATGATGGGGCTGACAGGGATGAGTATAGGAAAGATATCAGTCGTAGCCAGGAAAATGATAAAAAGTGAATATATTTTTATATTTTTCAAAAAAAAAATTGAAAGCTAAAACTATGGACCAGAGAAGACAATGGATTTGCATCTTCTGTGGAATTTAGTTTCTCAACTCAGCACAATACATGGAAGACATGCACACCTAAAACTGACCTTGGAAATTTCTTACATTTTCTAAAAATTTTAGTGCAAGTGATTTAAATAACTAACAAGAAAGGAAATGAAAGTACTTTTAATAGAAAACATCCCCAAGAAAGGGCATATAGGTGAACATTTGAATGTATATTTTATTTTACATCACAACAAACTAAGCTGTGCAGGAGAGAACCAATACTTCCTTTTAATTAGAAGAAAATAAAAAGAAAGTAAAGTTTTAACTGGCAGGGAAATTGATGGTTAGGGAAGCACAATTAAACAACTTTCACACTTACACAAGTCAATGGGAGCACAGTGTGAGTTTACAATCTAAGGCTGCCGTTCTCATTAGCTCTAGCAGTCTAAACCAAACATACCGACTGTGTGCAGACATAATGAAGAGGAGAATCTAGAATCACTCTCAGCATGGGGATCTGGTCACACTATAAGAGACTTGACTAACTAAGGGATCATAGGTTCTAATGCGCCGTCTCAGGCTCAGTGGGGCAACTAGACTGTATGGTGGATAAAGCACTAGGCCTGGAGTCAGAAAGACCTGAGTTCAAATCCAGACTCAGACATTTACTAGTGGTGTGAATAAGCAAGTCACTTAACCTCTCCCTGACGCAGTTTCCTTTCCTATAAAATGGGATAATAACAGCACCTTTTTCACAGGGTTGTAGTAAGGATCAGATTAGATATTTGTAAAGGGCTTTGCAAATATTATAGCATTAGTAAGTGCTCTATCTTATTAAAGAGAATATCCTTATTGAGCAGAAAAGACTGACATGAAATTCCAAGAAATACTTAAATTGTTCTGTCTGTCTGTGTCTGTCTCTGAATCTCGTTGTTGGATTTGCAAATCAAAGACCTATGTATTATCATTTCATGTAAATATGTTCAGCAATGGAAAGGACCTCAGATATTATGTAGACCAATCAATCTTTGAATAGGAAATCCTCTTATAGAAGTGATCTTGGTGATCTGGCCTCCTTTTAAAGACATCTTGTGAATGAGAAAACACTGCTACTCACAACAACCCATACCACTTTGGGCCAGTACTACTTATTAGTACTATTTTAATACTAATGTTAGTACTAAATTATTCTTTTTACTTACATAAACCAGAAATTTACCTTTCTGAAATTGCTCTACTTCATTAATCTTATTCTATTCATTGGGGTTAGGAGAAACAATTTTCATCTTTCTTTGACATAATATTCAATATTTAATACAATATTTAATATCTAATATTTGACATTAAATAATATTTAATTATATTTAATATAATTTTATATATTTAACATAATAAAAATTTAATATTTAATAATAAAATAATTTAATGTAATTTATATTTAACATAATATAATGTAACATAATATTTAATATAATATTTCTTTGAGATATTGAAAATATTTATCATATCCATATTACCTTTAAGCAACCTTTATACACCATAATTTTGAGTCCTTAACTTTCCTAGATATACTTCTCCATTTTGTCACTGTGTAGTCTAAAATTAGCCTAGAATTGAAAATAAGACAACATGTAATTGGAGCAGGTCAGGATTGGATGCTGCTATGACTTTCAGTCTTCTAAAAAATGTGTCCATTAATGCAGCTGAGAATTGCATTGTGTTTTGAATGGCATCTTGTACTATAAAGAAAACTATTTTTTTACATAAACTATAATAGAGTCTCACGTTCTCCTACCCTCTACTTATGGAACTAATTATTTTAACCCAAGGGATATATGTTACTTTAATTCCTATAAAATGGAATCTTGTTGAATTTAGCCAGTTGTTCCAACATTTCTATCATAGAAAATATTAATTCTCCTCTTCATATTTACGACATCCTAAAATCTAGAGGTGGGGTGAAGAAAAAGGAAATGCCATCTATTTATCCATTGATAAAATTGCAGAAGACATCAGTGCCAAGGCTGGACCACTACTCACTCCCCTAAAGATCTAACTCTAGGAGTAAGACAGATTATGATTGGCTTAGAAGTGAAATCATAACAAAAAGGATAGAACTTTAGTCTGTGGATTCAAAGATGTTAGAAGGAACATGATATCATGATTCAATTATTTGGAGTACTATCTTATGAAAGGGAAAAATAGATTCATTCAATATAGGCACAAAGTGAAGGACAATTGAATTTTCAGGAACAAATATTTTCTTTCAATGTAAATGACAATGATTTAATGATAAACAATGTACAAGAGTAGAATGGGGTAGAGGTGAGTCTTATAGGAAGTGAAATTTATATAAATTATGATTTTAATAAAACCTCTCAGATTTTGTGATTATCCACTGAACGTGATAGCACTACTGTATAACTCTTTGGAATACATAGAACTGTTAAATAATAGTACAAAATATTTAACGTGAAGTATCAAATTGGAAAGGGATCTTGGAGGCCAAGGTAGATCAGATACCTAACTGGTCAATAATCCCCTCAACAACATCCCTGACAACTAGGAAATCCTGTACTGTTTTTGCTTAAAGACACAAATTCTCAGTTTACTTTTGGTATATGTAGGTGGTTTAGTGAATAAAGCAAAGACTTTGGAGTCAGGAAGACCTGAGTTGAAATTACACTTCAGGGGCAGCTAGTTGGTACAGTGAATAGAGCACCAGCCCTGGAGTCAGGAGGATCTGAGATCAAATGCGGCCTCAGACTTAAAACTTACTAGCTGTGTAACCTTGGGCAAGTCACTTAACCCCAACTTCCCAGCCTCCCCCCCTCCAAAAAAAGGAAATTATACTTCAAATACTCCTGGGCAAGTTACTTAACTTCTCCCAGCCTCAGTTTCCTCATTTGTAAAATTAGGACAATAGGACCTATTTCATAGAATTCTGAGGATCAAACAAGTTAGTATATTCAAAGCATTCTACAAAACTTAAAGTGATATATAAATGCTAGCTACTAATTTTAGAAAAGTTTATTATTTCAAAGTGAAAAATTCCTCTCTAAATTCTACACATTGCTCACAATTTCACACTTTGGGGTAAAGCAGAACAAATTTAATCTTGTCTTGACCTGATAGTCCTTCAAATACTTACGGGTCTATCTTGTCTTTATCTTCTCTTTTTCAGGATAAATATTGCCATTTCCTTCAGTGAATCCAAATATCATAGAATCATAAGGCTTTTCATCATTCTATTTTCCTTCATATGAGTACTCTCTAGAATATTTATATCCTTTTTAAAATGCAATACTGATAACTGATCAGAATATTCAAGATGTGGTCTGACCATGGCAGGGCACAACGATGCTATTATTTTCTTACTCCCAAGGACTATGCTTCTTAGGGAAGAAGACTGAAAAGTAGCATGACATAATGTTTGAGGAATATACTTAAAATCAACAAAACTTGGCTTTAAGTCTCATCACTGTCATATATTGGTTGTGATTACAGGCAAGTCACAAAACGTTTCAGTGACTTGGTCAAGTTAGAGAAGAGTTGCAAGGGGAATTTATGCATTAGTATTTTGGCAGGTTGATGGAATACCCCTGACCAGGTGTGGAATACACCTGGCCTCCCCCAAGAAAACTTTTGCAATATAGTTTATCTGTTAAACTGTTGAGTCTTATTGAGCTTGCTATTGGGGGGGTGGAGAGGAAGGCATTTTTAAAAATTGCTATCTAATCAAATACTCCACCAAAACTAAGCTAATTACCTTTATTCCTATATTTTCACTCCCACCCTCCTGTTGCCAGTGCCTGTTGATTTTACTTCTGCACCATCTCCCCAATATCCCTCCTTCTCTTCTCTGACATTGCCTGGTGTAGGTTCTCATCACCTCATACCTGGACTATTGTCATAGCCTGCTAGTGAGCTTTAAAGTCTCAAGTCTTTCTTCCTCCCACCATTCAGTCACCAAAATGATTTTCCTAAAGTATAGATCTGACCGTGTCACCCCCTACTCAATAAACTCCAGTAACTCCATATCACCCCCAAGATCAAACATAAAATGCTCTCTTTTGGCATGCAAAGCCTTTTATAACATAGCCCTCTCTTTGCCTTTCCAGTTTTCTTACATCTAGTTGCCTGCCAAGTACTTATTGATCCAATGAGACTGGCCTCAGGGCTGTTTCACAAATAAAATACTCTGTCTCATGTTCAGACATTTTCTCTGGCTGGCCTACATGATGCCTGTAATGCTTTCTTCTTATTTTTACGTACTTCCTTCTTTTAAATGACTACTGAAATCCCATCTTCAGAAAACCTTTCCCACTCTCTCTTAATTCTAGTACCTTCTTGTTTGTGGTCTCCCCTATTTGATTGTAAGCTCCTTGAGGGTGGGGACTGTCTTTTGTCTCTTTTTTTGCATCCTTACATAATTTAACACCGCACCTTGCACATACTAAGTGCTCAATGAATTTTACTGACCAGTCTTGAATTTCTTGAGGTATTTTTTAATATGGATAAAATACTTTATATTTATGTATGTTGATTTTTCCTCTAATTTGTACAATCCAGTGTTTTAGCCTGTCCTGGTCTTTTGGGATCATGTCTTATTTGAGAGATGGGAATGAATTACAAATTTGTTTCTTCATATGCTCTTCATCTATATTATTCCCCATCCCACTCATGATTGTAATAATTTAATGCAGGGGGAAGTCACTAAAAATATTTATTGAGTTTAATAGATTCTTTAATTTTAAAAGTACAAAAATCAGTTCTTATAAGAAAATCAGATATTTCTTGAAGTGCAGGCTCTTCTGAAGTCTGTAATGTTCCATTAGAAGACTGTATCATCCTGTAAAGAGGTGGGATGGCAAGTCATTTCCTCTTGTGATGTCCTTGAGAGGGATGCTCTGATCCTGTTCTCTGTTTCTGCATCTGGGAGGTGATTCATGGAACATACCAGGACAGCATCCTGTGACTTGTGATTTTTAGAGTTCCTTCTGCCTATAAGGGCCATCTCCACGGTGGACCTTCCTTTCAGGTTCCTATGTGTCCGGCATGGGCACCATTTGTCATGGGCTGTTCAGTGTCCAGCACTAAGTACGATCAGAGATGTGAATTAAAAATGACCAGACAATGTGGGTAGTTCATGGAAGAACCACGAACTCCCTTAAGAGATTCTTTAAGAACATACTTGGAATTTTTTTTAGAATAGATAATTTCATTTTCCTCATCAACATTTATAAAAATATAATGCAAGACATTTACTGAATTAACTGCAATGAAATATTTGGCACAAAAATCAGGTTTTCACTTCACCAACATGACTTTTTTTTTCCAAAAAGCAGTCTATAAAATAATAAGAAAGATGTACAGTTGAAAAGCTATTTTCTAATGGCTAAATAAAACTTGTCAGTATTTCCCTTCTTTTTGTATAAACATTTAAAGAGAAAAATAAATGCTATCATAAAGATAAAATTACATGGAAAACCCATATAACCAGCTTTTAAAAAGAAGAGTTTGTTTTACCTGAGAGGATATCCACAAATATCAAAAGTTTTTCATGATTTTGGCTAAAATATATCACAAAATTCTAAATCAACAATAAGAACAAAAATGATTTAACCTTCAGGAAGTACTTAAAAGTGCAAAACAGAAAAATGTTAGACAATTTAAAAACATAAAAGCATTTAATGTTGCAAAGTTCATTTTATATATAGAGAAAAACTAGATTAAAATGTTATAGACATAGAAAATATTGGAACTAGAAAGGACCTTAGGAAAAAAAATATCTTTATTTCCTGACACTTTGTTCTTTCCAATATAATAGATTTCCAGGTCAAGTCTTTCTCCCTCCCCACCTAGCTTCCATTCAGTGTTAAAAATTACTTAATAGATTTTAACAAACATGTCCACAGAAATCTTTAAGTCATTTTTTTTGTTGAAATATGATTGAATTGGTTTGGGGTACCTTTACAGTGGTTCTCAGCCTTCCTAACACCACAACTCTTTAATACTTACTTGTTTGTGGGCAGACCCACCTGGAGACAGATAGAAGAGCGGTGTCTCAGTTCCTAAGACCATCGGAAATATGTGAAAGGGTCATTCCATCCCCAAAGGAGTCGCTACCCACAGATTGAGAACTGCTGTTAGAAGCTGGATAACTACTCTTTGATACAACTGGCTAAACTGTATTACTGCTACCATTAGATGGTTTTAATGATGCTTTACCAGTGTGTGGTGTATGGGGTATACATGAGTGTGTGTGTGTGTGTGTTTGCATGTACGTCTGTGTCCAGGTCTGTGTCTTATGTAGTAGGTAGAGTGCTGGCCTGGAGTAAAGAAGGCCTGAGCTCAAATCCAGCCTCTGAGTTGAAGAAGATTGGAATGACTCAATAACAACAACAATATATAATCTCTTGAATATGAAAAATGAAAAGGGAGTGTGGCATATGGAGAGAGAGAGGAGAGAAAGAGAGAGGGGGGAAGGGAGGGAGAGAGGAAGGGAGGGAGAGGGAAAATGGCTACATAGCTAGGAAGTAGGAAGCAAGGTCATCTCTTCAATATTAATAATGATTGTATTAAAATCCAGTCACTTGTGCTACAAAAGTATAATTTTGTAAATAATATTAATACTAGACAAATTATATTTGGAGCAAGAGTTAAGGAAAAAATAAGAATAAGAAAAAGGGCAACATTGCATAATGTATAAATACTCTTCTTAGAATCATGAAAACCTACCTCTGACACATTCCATCTGTGTAGCCCTAGGAAACTCATCTAACCTCTAAATTCTCTAAGCAATTCTCTAAGACTATGTTAAAGAGCAGTTGACAGGGAAATTTTTCTCATTGTGTATTCCTATATAAATGAAGTTTCAGTTCCAGAAAAAATAAATGACCTAAATAATAGATAAATAAGTGACCAGATAAATGAATGAATAACTGCATAAATATAAATTCAATAATTTAGATATTTATATAATTTGAACTTTTAAAACAAATTAAAATCTGACTGATTTGGTTATTCAACTTTTATTTTCTAATTCTTTCTATGAATTTATTAAGTAGTTAGAATGTACAACAAACTGGTCAATTTTTCTTTAAATAAATCTAATTTTGATTCTAGCTTCCATCTGCTTTTATATATCTAAGTATACAGCTTCCCTGGTTTCCTTAAAGACTAGACACAAATCCTACCTTATTGAAGTAGGAAGCTTTTCTTGTCTCCATGCTCTTCTTCCTCACTTCACACACACACACACACATACACACACACACACACACACACACACACTTCCAGTGTCTTTCTTTCTGAGATTACCTACCATTTATATTGTCTATATGTTATATCTTTCTTTTTCTGTTGCTTTTTGTCTCTTCCATTAGAACACCCATCAGTCAACAAAAATGAGATACCTAATCAATCTTTTGCTATTTTTTAAAAAATATACATGCTGTGCTTAATACTGTATTTATGACATAATAAGGAATAAATAAATGTTTGTTGACTGACTCACTATAATTTAATGAGGAAAAGGAAAAAGATATAAATGGCTCTTGCTACTATCTAATTACTTGCCAAATTTCCAGTAAGAAACATAGTCCCTGCTTTTTGCTATGCTAATGCTTGCTCAATCCATTCTTTTTTTTAATCTTTAATAAGCTCCCTTCTCTGTCACAATTTCCATTCCTTTGTATGAGTAGATTTCAATTTTCACAATTTAAACAGAAGTCCCTCTTTGTTGTTCGCTTTATGGTTTTCTTATGCAGAAAAAAACTTCCCTTAAGTTAGCATATATGCAATCAGCCCTATTTCTATGATCCCAAATTCCAGTTGGAGAAACCGACCACACTATCATGTCTTATGTCCTGGTTCCCATCAATGCATGGTAAATGTTCCTTTTACATTGTTATGTCTATATAAACACATAAGCCAAAATTCATGTTAATTGGTTGAGAACCACATGTTCATGAGGAACTTTGGTCTTAAATATATCAAAGGAAAATTGCAAGTATAGCAAATGGATATATAATATGCACTAACTGGAAACTGTATTTTATAAAGGAAGTTTACGCTAAAGCTGCAATAGGAAAAAACTATTTTGGCTAAAGGCTAATAAGGATAAAGGAGACAAAGAAGGAAAAAGGGAGGTTTCTAGCCTTAGGTTAGAGTTTAATGTTATATAGGTTCCTAAAAAGGGAAAGGGAAGGGAATAACTATATACAGTCACTAGCATGTGCCAGGCACTGTGCTAAATGCTTTAAAAATAGCATCTCATTTAATCTCCACAAAAACCTTGTGAAATACATGCTACTATTATCTCCATTTTACATTTGAGGAATATGAGGAAAACAGGTGAAATGACTTGCCTAGGTCACACCATTACTGAGTATCTGAGGTTAGATTTGAACTCAGTCCTCCTGGCTCTTCTTGCTCTCTACCCACTACCACCTAGCTGCCCATCATCAAACAAACAAAATCAACAATCAGGATCATGTGCTGAGACACTTCTGATTTATATACTAAGTGTTGGTGGAAAAAAAGCAGCATCAAGTACTTCCATCATAATGCACCCAAATTACATCCATGTCTAAAGGAGAGAATAAAAGTTAACATCTTCTCATTTTTAAACATGAGGAAACTGATTATTAGAAAAACTAAGTGATTTGTCCTTGGCTATATAATTAGTATTAAAAAGCCAGGAATGAAATACAGTATGGGTCTTATGATTACAAGTACAATGCTGTTTCCTTTATACTATGAATTTCATTCATTCATTCATTTAGGTGCAGACCTGTTATTTCATTAGTAAAGAGGACTCATAATGAAGAAACTTGTTCTACCAATGCAGATCAGCTACTATTCAGCAGCACAGAGTTTTAGAAAGTTGCCAACAGTAGTTGCCCATGGTCATACAACTAATGTTTCAGAGAATGACCTTGAACCACAGTTTTCCTGACTCTAAGACTAGATATCTGTCTACTATGCCATGTTTGATCTACTATCCATTATGCCATGTTTTGATCAATAGGTAGATATATTACAAATATATAGCTATATTCATGTATAGTATGTGGAGATAGATAATAGGTAGATAGACAGACAGACAGATAGATATAGACAGATACGTAGACAGAGATATAGAGACAGAGATAGAGATAAAGACAGAGATAGAGAGATAGAGATAGAGATGATAGAGATAGATAGATATAATACACACACATATAGATAGATAGATAGATAGATAGATAGATAGATAGATAGATAGATAGATAGATAGATAGATAGATGCTATGATATATCCGGTATTGCAAATTCTTGTTGAAGAAACTACCTTTACCATTTCACAATTGTAGTTGTGTTGCAATTATAATTTTAAACAGTTATCTAAGGCACTTATAGGCTTGGTGAATTGCCTCGTATCACCCATCCAATATCAGAGGAGATATTTGAACCGAGGTCTTCCAAATCCCAAAAGATGACTTTCTGTTCTAAGATTACAGACTTCCCCTCACCATGAAATATAAAGTTGGAGGGAAGGAGAGAGGAGGAGAGGAAGCACACTTCATACAAACATAAAGCAACACTGTTTTCAAATTAGGGAGTTTAAGAAGGTCAGACTGCCTACAAGATGGTGACAGACATGAGCTGTAGGGAGAAGGCATTATAGGTCAGGGAAGTAATAGGAGCTAACGTGGTAATTAATACGTTATTGGTAAAGAGTGGTAGGAAGACTTCTGTATCAAGACTTTTAAATATAAGTGCTAGTCTCAAAGTCCAAATTGTTTCCTTCAGTTTCAACTGAACAACTGAAATTGAGAAACTAATTAGAAACTGCTGAGATGAAACAGTTTGAGAGAAATGCCATGAAAACAGACTCTCTCATGAGATCTCTGGCTTAGTCTGATTATGCCTGGCAAGAAATGTCATGTGAACAAGGTTATGTCACTTTTTATTTCAGCCTTTTTATTAGTTGTAGCTTGAAGTGGGGAATTTTTTTAAGTGACAAAAATATCAGAATTTCTTAAACAATAGGAAGTTTTTATTATAGTTCCGTTTAAGTTACTGGTGAATATTTCATCTATTTCCTAAATTAAACGACATGGTTCAGTCATATGCTACTCTTTTGCTCATTCCCTATGAAATCCTCTAATATGCAACAGATTTTCTAATTCCTCCTATTTTAACTGGTTAATTACAAACACCTATGCATTTGTTTGAATTTGGCAATTTAAAGCTTTCTCTCTAAATGGCATTATTTCTTCTTATATTTTTCCTACCTTGATTCTTAGTTCTTGAAAATAGGTTTGCTATCACATTTCCTCCGAGATCAAGCAGATTTATACAGTTCAAATAGGAGGAATTTTACTCCAATGATAATGAACCTGTATAAGAAATTTCTTCACTTTTCAAGAGTAGAATGACCACAGGAATGTAATTTGGGAGTCCTCAATTTATTTGGAAAACAAAGGTTAATTTTCTTTTTTTAAGAGCTATATTTTTGTAGAAGAACACACATATATACTTCTATCCTGGTACAGGTTTTAATTTATTTACTTAATTATTCTTAATAACTCAATATCTCACCCAACTGAATAAGCTCTGCAAACCTTAATAGCTTATTTACAATATCGGATCTATTTAGAGAAATTGTAAATATCCAAATAGACACCCACATCTCTAGACAAAATCTGTAGTTTTAATTACTCTAGTTTATGACTGTAATAATAAAATCCACTATTAGAATTTTGTTTTTAGCTAGTTTACAGGGAAAACTTTATAAGCTCCGGTTATTTCTAGACTTGAAGGAACACATCTGTGATTTGTCAGCCAGAGAGTAAAGGAGGGGTGTGAGTGTGTGTGTGTGTGTGTGTGTGTGTGTGTCTTTCCTTCTTTTCATTAAAGACCTTTATCTTGTATCTTCCCAATATAAATCAGTTGAGGTCAATGTGTTAAAACAAAATATGCATAAATTGTCAAATGAGACCTGAATAAAACAATTTGAATTTGGAAAAAAGAAAAAAAACACCTTGATGGGGCATGTCCCACCTTTCAAAGCCTTGAGCTTTCCAGATGGGCTTCCATCAAGATAGAATGTCTTTTTTTCCCAAACACACTTAGATCCACCTATTATCACTTTGTCATCTTTGGATTTGTTTTCCTTTTTCCTGGCTCCATCTCCAAAGAGCCAATTTCTTTAGTGAACCTTGACAGACTGGACATCTGCTGTTGAGTCATATCTAAAGTGATAAGAATGTAATCACACCTCAGAGATGATTTTAAGTTTTCTTTATGTAGACAGATCCAGGAAAAAGAAGACAGGATAAGATGGAAAACAGAGGAAGTGCAGGTTTTGCTCCCAACTCAAATATGTCAAGATTTTCAGCTTCTCTTGTACCTCAGCCCTAGGAATCTGAGTCTCAGGAGAAATGGGTTCTCATCCTGGATCTGTTGCTAACTAGCTGTGTGCCTTTAGGCAATCCTTCTGCATGTTAATTAGGTTAAAGGATTTCTAAGTTCCAGTATGTTGCTATTAGTAGCCTGTTCAAGAGTTGATTCCCAATAAGCCTATGGCCAGTCAATTCTGTGTTGTCCCAAAAGTTCTAAAATTCAGATCCTTACATGAAAGTTCCCAAAATAATAAAGCAGGAGAGAAAAATCTGTATTTAAATGAAGCAAGAAATTGCATAGTTTAGACAAAAGCAAATAATCCGACAGATTTTCTAGAATCTTTGGTAATGTTTCAAGTGAAAATAGACTTTGTTCCCTTAGATTAAAAAGTCAAGAACGTAGTTTATATGATATGTCTATACTGGCCCAATGCATAAGAAATTGGACAGTGTTGTATGGAGAATGCATATGAAGCTGAAGTTTTGGTTTTGTGACATTTCTATTTGAAAAGAAGGGCAACAGATTATGGTTACTTCAACCATCCTAAACTCATAAACACAAGCATATGGCTTACCTATGGTTAGAAAAGAGGTTATTCAATCTATAGTATTGAACTATACTATACTATGTGTCTTACTCTTACTATGTGTCAGGGTGCTAAGCACAGCAGGCAAAAGAAAAGCAAAAGAAGTCTCTGCTTTTACATCCAAATGAGGTTAGCATAAAATTATCTTGGCAAATTGCACTAATCATTTTTCAATGAAGAAAAAACATGACTTTGACCATCACTATTCATGGAACTGTTAAAAATTTAATTTTATTGATTACATATATATACATATATATATATATATGTATATATATGCATGTGTATCAGCTTCATCATATTAGAAAGGTCAGAGCATTGAGTTAGGGTTCAATCAGTCCAATGTGGCCTTAAGCAAACTATTTAACTTCTCTAGGCCAAAGTTTCCTCACCAGTAAAAATTTCTGCAAACATTGTAACATAATCAGTGAAAACAATTTCCATTTTACAAATAATATAACTGAAGTTCAGTCAAGTTAAGTGATTTGCCCATGGTCACATAATCAATAAGTATCAGAACTGGTAGCTAAAATCCAAGTTATTGAAAAGAACCAACAAAATGAAAACTTGAAAGTCATAAAGTACTTTGCTTCCTTTAACTTATCTGTAAAATGAGCCCAACAAGGAAACGGTAAACCACTAGAGTTGGCCATGACCAAAACAACTGAACAACAAAGAGTCAGGGAGCTTACAGTTAAAGAGGTTAGTGTGACACAAAATGAAGCTGAAAAGCTGAGAGGAGGGGAAGGTTGGAAGGGAGCCACTTGGGAAGAAGTATAGGGGAAAAACATGGAAAAGTCAGAGAAAGTCCAAAGTATCTTAGCCAGGTAAGAAATGAAATGTTCTGACCTCTGTCACATCAGCTTCACATTCTTTGAAATGAAAATAAGCAAGAAACTTTTATCTGGGAGCACTGCCAAGTTTTTTTTAAAAAAAGCTTAATAAAGTGAACTGGTAGCATGTAAAATGTTTCTTCCCAGGACTGATACTTCTGTGAAAGACATACAACAAAAATGCCAAAATATAGATTCAAAATGAATGTATACTCCTCCTATGTTCCAAATGGTGCTTAATAAATTACCTTAATACATTTACTCCTAACACAAATTTGGTATTTTCCTCTAAAAAGTGACAACATAAGGAACAAATACTTCCTCCTGTAGCCAAGTTGTGCTTTAATTCTTTCTTTAAAAACAAACATTCAATGCACATGAAAGTTAACAGAAATTAAGGTTTTCTTGATCTAAGCATAATGTAGGCTGACATTGTATATCTCTTTCTGTAAATGTTATCACTATACCTAAATCCTTAAAAATCCCATTCTTTGAATTCTGCAATCAGTGGTGTAACATTTCAAATCACCAGATCCTGCAGTACAGTAATCAATGAAGGAATTGGCCATTTTCCGCACCTTCTTGCTGGTGTCTCAGGTGACTATCACTTGTGTGTCCTCCTCCTATTATTCCATTTATTTAAGATGAAGTGGGCCACTTTGTTCCCCTTCAAGTATCAGACCTGAGTCAACCTTTCGGACTTAGTAATTTTATCTGTCTTGTTTCATCTTGTCTTATTCAATTTTGTCAAGCCTACCTGGTTTCTCTTACCACTCGTTCCTCTTACATTTTTTCTCTTCTCTGTATAAAGATTGAGTTTTGTGCTTTTCTTCTCCATGCAATGTCCACCAAAAAAAATGATACACAATATGAAGAAAAATTGAATCCAAACCATATTTTCTTCCACTTATAATTGTGAAGTTTATGGATGTGAGACTCCCTTTTCTGTTTTTTTTTCTAGGATAGCCGTATCCCCATCCTGGCATTGAAATATAATATACAGTGACAAAAAACTGAAAATGAAAAGATCACTAAAAGGAAGTCATACTATGAGCAAATGAAAAACCAATAGTGGTCTAGGAAAAGATAGCAAAGCACCTCTCTACTCTCAGCAGAGGCAAGGCTCTATAACAGCAAGATATGGTAAATATTGTTGTAATGTTCACTGTGTCAGTTTTTTTCTGGATAAGTTGTTATCTTTGTTTTAAAAAAGAAGGCTCAATTCCAGGTCAGAGAATGCATAAGAAATTACTATGATGTAAAAAAGGGCATCTATAAAACATGTTTTAAAAAGTCTCACCTTGAGGGAAGTATCAATGAAGATATTTACTCACATCTACGTAATGCTTTACAATTTTCAAAGTATTCTCCTTATAAGAACCATATGAAACAAAGAGTATAAGAATTATTACTCTTATTTTATAAAATAGGAGGTCATAATATTGAGATTTAGCAGTGCTGGGACCCATAAAAAGAGACATCCCACCTGCCTGAATTAATTCAAGAAAGTCTTTCAGCCAAAGACAAGGTTTATTAGAACACAGGTCAGGGTGGACGTGATTCTAAAAATCCATGCTTTGATAAATAAGACTAACTCTTTTTGTAGGAAAAAGATTTGGATGGGACCAGTCAGTAGACTAGGGTAACTGGGAGACAGCAGAGAAGAGCCAGGAACACCAGGGACCTGGACCATGTGGCCAAGGAAGAATGGAATTTGGATCTAGAGTTTTTGGACTCAAAGTCCTGTGAGCTTGCTACACAAGGCCTCTCAAGTTTCACCTTTTTAGAAGCCTTTTCATTTTAAGCCTTTTAATTATGTAGTAAATATTCCAGGAATTCCAGGCAACAAAAAGAGGAAGTATTATTTGGGGGTAAAAATTCATTCATGGGGTGGCTAGGTGGGGCAGTGAATAGAGCACTGGCCCTGGAGTCCAGAGGACCCGAGTTCAAATCCAGCTTCAGACACTTAACACTTACTAGCCATGTGACCTTGGGTAAGTCACTTAACCCCAACTGCCCCACCTTCCCCCTCCAAAAAAGCAAAAATAATAATAAAAATTCATCCACGATGCCATGAGGATCCTATAAACAGGAAAAGTGATAATTACGTTGATTTATTTTAACTTTTCTCAAGTCCTACAATTTACTCAAACATGTTAAATGTGTAGACCTTCATTTGCATTTCCACCTTTGTCATCACCAAAGTATTTAGGTGACACAATAAATGGAGGGCTGGACCTGCAATCAGTAGGACCTGAGTTCAAATTTAGCCTCACTTCCTTAGCTGTGTGATCCTAAGCAAGTCAATTAATCTTTGTCTACATTTCCTAGCAATAACACATCCTATGGTTCAAATGAGACATTTGTTTAGCTTAGCAATGTGCAAATGTTAAAATGCTTTAAGCAATAGCTGTTCATAATTACAACTATTATCACCAGGAAGTATAATGAAATTAGTTACAGTGTTTGCTCTTAGAACACAGAATCTTTCTTAGATGAACAAGGGCTGTGAACATCAACATTAGAAGGAAAGAAGTAAAGGCTATAAAAAATAATGCATTACATAATATGATTCCCTCTAATTTTTGCTACATGTACATATATATGTAATATATACGTATGAGTGTGTACACATACACACTCGTGTATACTTCTGTATAGGTATGGGATGGAAGAGCATCACTATAAGTAGTAGGAATATACCATTCATTTGAATGAGATGAAATTTAGCATTATCCTTGGGATTTAGGACACCCATTCTCCCCCATTATTATGCTGTTCTCATCTGAGCTGTTCTCCCCAATAGCTACCTCAATTTGAAAACAATCTCTAGGTTGTATTCAGTCCTATCACTCTTCCAAGTTATACTATCTCTAGGCAGCATAACGCAGACAAGTAAGAATTGTTATATACATATTTTAAACAGGTCACAGAGGATTCTCTTTTTCATCCCATTCGATGCCTCATGCTGGGGAGTGCTCAATAACCCATGCAGACCTCTTGTTACTTCCTGATTACCAGAAACCAAATCAGCAGGGAACTATCTTCAGGCTTTATTTTTGTTTATTTGATTTTTGAAAAAGAAATTGGGTCTTGCAAAGAATTTACCTTAGGGCCTAATTACTGATTTAAAATATCGGTTTTAAAGCTTAAAGGATATGTTCAACAGCAACATGAAAAAAGAATTTTCAATCAGATTTTAATAAAAATGGAATTTCTAATAAATACTAATAGACAAATTATTATACCAATTATCCCTCTATTCTTCAGACTAAATACAGTAAAAATCTTCAAATTAAACTCTTACAATTCAAACTATATTTTGATTCAGATAAAACAATAATATTATGGCATACATTTTAACAAAAAATAAAGATAACTGGCTCTATGTTATTATCCAACTCCATTTGTGTAGTTAATAAATTAGTTTTTTAAATGCCATTTAAGAGGAAAATCTGTTTAATTTAAATTTACAATTTCAATAATCACACACATTTAGCAGAACTTTGTTTCCTCTATATCTAGTTTTTCCTTTCTGACTTAAATTTACTCCAGCAATGTAGTCTAATGCAAAGAGTACCAGATTTAGAGCTTGTAGGTGACTGGGTTTAAACCTTCTTAGTGACATTTATTAGTTGTGTGGCCATAGGTAGACAATTTAGTCTTTCTGACACTCAGTTTTCTCATATGCAAAATACCTGCAGAAACTCTCAGGAATGGTATTTGAATTAATTGGAAAAATTGGAAAAAAAAGATAGACATAAGGGTGGGGACTAGAGCTATGATTTGATTGGTATAGGGAACTCTTGAATAAGAAAACTCCCTTTATTAATGCTGGATGGCATCCTTTTTGAAATTTACATTTATAGATAATTGCCTTGAGCACTGAAGGGGTAATTGACCTATTCCGTATCACAAAATCATTATGAGTCAAAGGTAGGACTTGAATGCAGATCTTTCTGGATTTGGGGTTGGATCTTGTAAAGCCAAGTAAAAGCAGCTTTTCAGAGGATAGCTGCTGTGAACAGCTTTCAAGGTTCTGAATACATAGTATAGTGAAAACTCCATTTACTCAAGGACAAATCAAAGCAAAACATTGACAGAAAATCATGGTACAGCATTCACAATATTATAACTTATCACAGAAAATTTAAATACAGCATTCACCATGTCACAACTGGACACATCATAGAAAATGGCCACATAGTTTTCACCACAGTGGTCACATAGTTTTCAACAAATTTCAATCATTTAGTCAATCAATCATTCAATTGACTCAATCATTCAATCATCCTTAAGGAGGCTTGAAGGACACAAAGTACAATAGTCAAAGTTCTCCACCCATGGAGCACACCACATTACAAATCAGTTGCTATTCAGTCATCATTCACTATTCAATCATCAGAAAATATGAAAGGCCTCCACCCCTAGGTCACTAGTAAATTACAATTTCTCAGTCAGTACACAGTATCCAAGTAAAGTCTTCTTTCAGCTTGACTTAGAGTGGTTTCTCAGATTCCCTGGATCACCTTCCATAGTCCCAGATCCTACCTGAATTCACCAAACTGTTACCTGGGTTCAAAGGCAGACAGCTCCCAGTTCCTTGCCCAGCCCACCATGCAGTTCCTGTACCATGCTGAAGCTCACAGCATCCAATCCACCTTAAATCCTTCACAGTCTCTGTTCCTGGGAAGTTAAGGTTTAACAAAACCACAAACAGGTCCATACAAAGTACTAGCATCCATGCTTCCTCAGTCTGTGGCAGCTCCAGCTGGCCCTTGGATATCTTTGGCAGCTCCCAGAAGCTTTTGCTAGCCTCCAGACTTGGAAGCTCCTCAGAAGAAGTTCCAGCTAGTTCCCAGAATCAAAATTACTTGACCTAGGTTCTCAAAATCGAAATCATTCTCTTCATCCTAGAGGGGCCTTTTGTTTTGAGCCTCCCCAGATACAGCAGCTTCTGCATCCACGAAGCCAAGAAGATCTGTCTAACCCAGCAGGGACTTCTCCTTATATACACAAATGGCATTAGCTGCTTCCTGTTTCAACCCCTTCCTGTTACATCAACAACAGGGATTCATAACTTCTGTTTCTTTAATAGAAGCTTGCTTAATTACTAAGTGCTAAGTACCTATTAGCTTTGCAAATAGAAAGGGATCAAATTACATTACTATTACAGATCTCTAACCTTAATGCCTAAGTGCTTCTCAATTTATATAAAGCACTCTGTAAATATTCAGTTAATTTTATTATATAATAAGATGGACTGAGAAAAAAGGAAGGGGAAATTAGAAAGTTAGTTCTTTTAGATATATTAATGTATATTTGATTTCATCAGTGTTAATATTGCCTGCTCCTTCCTAGAAGACAATTTTGATGTGACTCTTACATGGGAATCAGCATTGGTTACATATTACAGAATAATTATAATCTCCATTTCCTTTTGGATCACTTGCAGATTTGATTCTTCAGAGATTAGAGTGTTTCATGATCCAGTATTATCTAGCATTACTAGAGTAATACTGATATTACAAAGATAGGTTTTGTTTGTTTCAGAGAACAGATAGCCACATCAAAAACTATCAATTGCCTAAAACCATCCAGCCCATTTTCTCTCTTGTAGTCAGTTCTAAACCCAACACATTATCCATTTGCAGTGTTTACTGATAAATGAGCTCAATGGACTACATATCATAATCAGGATTCATTCATCCATTTTTTTTTACTTTTATAGGTTGTTCAGACAAATACATTGAGTGGTTGTGAATCTCATTTTGGAGATGCTATAGTATTCTGAGATTTGATGCAATGAAACCCACCAAAGTATTTAGATAAAATCAAATTTGCATTTAGACTGTGTGTTAGACATCTTCTAGAACCTTTGGTTAATATACCTCTCCTTGTTTTATGCTTATCTTGATGTTGAATCAGCTTTAGTATTTACATTCCATCTATGCATTCTGATGTCACTGGATATCTTCTCCCCCTCCATTCTATCCTCCTTACTCTGCTTTTGATATGCCCTTTGGATGTTTTTCCCCCTCTTATTAGACTGAGAGCAGGGACATTTATTTATTTAATTGATTCAATTTATTTAATTGATTTAATTTAATTCATATCTTTTTTTTCTTTTTGTTTTTTGTTTTTGCTTTTTGGAGGGATGAAGTCAGGGCAATTGGAGTTAAATGACTTGTCCAGGGTCACATGGCTAGTAACTGTTAGGTGTCTGAGGCCGATCTTTTTTAAATTTATATTTGCATCCTTAACACTTAGCACAGATGTTGGCACATAGTAGGCACTCAATAAACGTTTAATGGCTGCTGATCACTATTGACTATATTGATATTCAGAGGAAAGTTATCTATTTATCTGACATGGAAGCTGTGTGTTTTTAACATGTCTGAGAGAGATACATTTTCTTCACGGAGGAGAATCTTCCCTTTACATTTTTCTTTATTGCATCAAATGCTACATTTTTTTAGATTAGCACTAGAATCTTAATTCATCTATATTCTTTAGTCAATCATGTGACTGCAAAGATAAGGTCTTTCCCGTAAAACTGACTAAAACTTCTACTAGTCTCATATTTTCATCAAGGTTACCAATGATATGTATATAGATCAATATCACCTCATGAAGCTTTTGTCAAAGATGAGGAAAATTTACAAATGTGTAATAATACAGCTAATGTTTTTTCAGTTGCTCTGCCACTTTCCTTCTTAAAAATCTTGAGACTTGATCCCCTAATGTTCTCAGAATTTTGCCCTCCCTAACAGGTATAAATTTCTTCTGTGCATTCTTAGTATAGTCAATTGATTTCCCTACTTCCTGTTTCACAACAGTGGTGGAGCTGTTAGAATCCAAATGTGGGATACACTTTTAAAATAGCTTGCTATAGAAATGTTCACAGATGTATTTTATAAATATTTGTTTATTTTAGTCCCTTGAATTTTACCTTTAAAATTCTTGGGAGGATATTGCTAAAAGAGGTTTCACACCAAATTTTTTTTGCAGTTTTTCTTTCCACTCCGTTTTGCTGCTTTTATTTAATTGATACTGCTCATAATTGTCTACCCTAAGGTTTTATATAGCTCTTCATATCCTAAATTTGTGATGGCATAACCATCTCTGTCCCTTTATTTGATAAAGAAATTAATGTTTACTGATTGAAATGATTCTTGATCTTATTTAGCTTTCTCATTATGGCAATTTTTATCAGTTAAATTTTCATAAGAAATGGTGATACTCCATGTCTTTCTCTTGCTCCATTTCCCCCTCCCCTTTTTGGTTTCAGTTACTTTTTTTAGGTCAGAATGGGGCTGTTGTAATTGAATGCCATATGTTCTTATCTGTATCTCTTTTAATTTGATGTTGATTTTGATATTTCAAAAAATACGCAATAAAGAAATGACTCCCACATTGTTTTTTTTCTTTCTGTTATGACACAGTCATTAAAAAAATTTGAATTACTTGATGCCTACCATTCTCAGTACCCTTCAAATCTCTTTGGAAGAATACATCTATTCTATAGAGGTACAAGACTTTGATTTTGATGTTGTCTAACCTTCTTTATTGTTTTTTATTTCTTAATTAGGAGTTAAATTAAAGCACTGAGTCAAATACTTCTGCACTTGACTTTGAGCATCTTTTAAAATTCTTTATAGATTTACTCTAACTCCTCATTCTCTGGAACAGATGTTAGTGCATAAACTTCCATTACCTACATGGTGGTCTTTTTTGCTTATACCCATCATGAATACATCATAGTCAAATGACTGTGTATCTCACAAAACTCCTATATCTTGTTGACTCTACCTGTATGATGAAATCAATTCTGCCAACTCCTTCACTTACATCTCCAAGTAGAATGTGTGAATGGGGCATCTATTTAATTGTGAGCTTCATATATCATCCATTTCCATTTATAGCAAGTGTGCAAATATCAAAATGATTTAGTTCCTCTAGTACAACATGAGATTATAGGGTTTGAGATAAGGATTACACATGTACCATAAAAAGACTAAATTGATGTTTACAGATGATCTGAAAAAGTAAATTCAAAATGATTATCTCAATATATGCAGAAAAAGCCTTTGACAAAATTCAGCACCCATTCCTATATGGAGTTTTCCTCAAAATGATAAATAGCATCTGTCTAAAACATCAGCAAATATTATATGTGATGGGGATAAATAGAAGCATTCCCAATAAAATCAGGGGTGAAACCAGGATGTCCATTTTCACTGCTGTTATTCAATATTGTACTAGAAATGTTAGCTTTAGCAATAAGAGAAGAAAAATAAATTGAAGGAATTAAAATAGGCAGCAAAAAAACAAAGTTATGCCCCTTTGCAGATGCTATGATGGTATACTTAGAGAATCCTAGAGAATCAGTTTTAAAAGTGCTTGAAATAAGTAACAACTCTGGCAAAGTTGCAGGACATAAAATAAACCCACATAAATCATTGTATTTCTATATAAAACTAACAAAGCCAGCAACAAGAGACAGAAAGAGAAATTCCATTTAAAATAACTGTAAACAATAAAAATACTTGGGAGTCTACCAGCCAACTATAGGAACACAACTACAAAACACTTTTTTACACAAATAAAGCTAGATCTAAATAAATGGAAAAAATACCAGTTGCTCATGGGTAGACCTAGCTAAAATAATGAAAATGACAATTTTTCCTAAATCAATTTACTTATTCAGTGACATAACCAAGAAAACTACCAAAAAATGTTTTCTAGAGATAGAAGAAAACATAACAGAATTCATCTGATAAAACAAAAGATCCAGAATATTTAGGTAATTAATGAAAAGAAATGCAAGGGAAGATAGCCTAGTTATAACAAATCTAAAACTGCATAATAAAGCAGCAACCATCAAAACTACTTGGTACTGGCTAAGAAATAGAGTGGTAGATGAGTGCAAGAGGTTGGGCATGCAAGACACAGCAGTCAATGACTGTAATATTCTACTGTTTGTTAAACCCAAAGACTCTAGCTTATGAAATAAGAACTCCCTATTTTAAAAAAATTCTGGCAAAACTAGAAAACAGTACAGCAGAAAGTAGGTATCTTATAGAACATACCATGCTAAGGTTAAAATGGGTACATGATTTAAAGATAAAGCATGATACCATAGGAAAAGTAGGAGAGATATGAATAGTTTACCTGTCAGATCTATGGAGAAGAGAAGAATTTATAACCAAACAAGAGATAGATAACATTATGAAATGCAAAATGGATCATTTTGATTACATCAAATTAAAAAAATTAGAAAAGAAATTTTAAAAGTTTTTGGACAGATCCAATACAACCAAGATTAGAATGAAATCAGAGAGCTGGGAAATATTTTTTAGTTCATATCTCTAATAAAGGCCTTGTTTCTAAATATATAGAGAACTAAGTCAAATTTACAAGAATGCAAATCATTCCCCAATTGATAAGTGGTCAAAAGATACAAACAGGCAATTTTTAGATGAAGAAATTAATGTTGGGGCAGCTAGGTAGCGCAGTGAATAGAGCACCGGCCCTGGAATCAGGAGTACCTGAGTTCAAATCCGGCCTTAGACACTTAACACAAAAACTAGCCGTGTGACCTTGGGCAAGTCACTTAACCCCAACTGCCCTCCAAAAAGCAAAAAAAAAAAGAAATTAATGTTAGTGGGGAGGTTAGGAGGCACAGTGAATAGAGAGCTGGCCCTGGAGTCAGGAACACTTGAGTTCAAATGCTACCTCAAAATTTGGCCTTGGGCAGATCTCTTAACCCCAATTTTCCCTCCAAAAAGAAAAAGAAAAAAGAAAGTAATTAAAGGTATTGATATTAATATTATTATAATTAATATTATATTAATATAACAACAATATTAATAATATAATATATTAATATTAAAATGCTCCAATCACTATTGATTAGAGAAAGACAAATGAAAATAATTCTGAGGTACCACATTATACCTATCACCTTGACTAACATGACAGAACAGGAAAGCAATAAATGTTGGCGAAGATGTGGGAAAACTGGAACATATGCATTTTTGGTGAACTTGTGAACTGATCCAACCATTTTGGAGAGCAATTTGAAAGTATGCCTAGGAGACTATAAAATTGTGCATACCCTTGGATACAGCAATACCACTACTAGGTCTGTATCCCAAAGAAATCGTAAAATAAGGGAAAGGAACAACATATACAAAAATATTTAAAGCAGCTCTCTTTGTGGTGGCAAAGAATTGGAAATTGAGGGGATGCCCATCAATAGAGGAATGGCTGGATAAGTTGTGGTATATGAACACAATGGAATACTACTGTTCCATAAGAAATGGTGAGCAGGCAGACTTCAGAAAAACCTGGAATGACTTATGTGAACTGATGCTGAGTGAAGTGAGCAGAAACAGGGGGACATTATACACAGTAATAGCAAAATTGTGTGATGACCAACTTTGATAGATTTAGCTCTTCTCAGCAATATAATGATCTAAAACAATTCCAAAAGACTTAAGATGGAAAATGCTATCCATATACAAAGAAAGAACTATGGAGTCTGAATTCAGATTGCAGCAGGGTATTTTTTCTTTTGTTGTTGTTGTTTTCTCTCATGTTTTTGTTTTTCCTTTTGTTCTGATTCTTCTTTCATAACGTGACTATTGTGTAAATATGTTTAATGATTGTACATGTATATAGCCTGTATCAGACTGCTTGCCATCTTAGGGAAGTGGAAGGGAAAAAAAATAGAATTTAAAATTTTATAAAAGTCAATATTGAAAACGATCTTTACATGTGTAATGGGAATCTGAAGCTCTTTCCTGCCCCTAGCCCCTTTGCTTAAGTGGCTCTGAGAATGTTCACATGGAGCCTGTGATGAGAAGCTTGTTTTTTGTGGGGGGATGGCCACATCTTGTTGCTTTGTAATTGGACAGTGGGTCAAGAGGGCTGACCCAGGAGAAGCCTATATATACACCCTGATGTGAGGCTTTGCTTTGGGGCTCACTTTGAGAAGAGTTGTGTGATTTGACCAGATGAGGCTCTGGGAAGCCGTTGAGCCCCTGGCTTTGAAAAAACCCCATGTAGATGCTTTCCTCTCTGGTAACTTGAATGGGTAATAGATGTGTTGGTCAGATGGTTGAAAGCCCATCTGCTGATCTGTTTCTTGGTCTGTTTGTAACTTGTGCTTGTATTATCTGGAGTTCAGGCTGCTGACTTTTTTCCCCTGAACTAGGTAAATGATATGTTTGATTAAAGAAAGATTGTTAACCCATCTTGAGTTGCTTTCCTTTAGAAAAGCAGATCTAAGAACCTGTGCTAGCAGCTGCCCTGGGTATGCTAGGGTGCTTGCTGATACAATATGCAATTTGAAAAAGTAAAATACTATTAAGGGGGGGGGAATACCAAAAATCATAAGTGTAGTCCTTAGTGTTCTCTTCTCTCCTCTCTTTCCTACCACTATTACTGTTACTGAGGAAGCAGAAAAGTCAAGCTCCATTTTGCATTTTTTCACTTTGCCTTTGCCAAATAATTCATTGTCTAGTGCATAGCCTACTAGAATTGAGTCTGCCCCCTGCTTAAGTCACTCTCTGTCACTGCTTCCATAGTCAAAGTCTTTCTAGCATGGTAGAAGCAAACAGGGCTTACACTCAATTGAAATAATTTTCAAGAACCTAGGTCACTTCTGTGCCATGAAGATGTATCAAAGTTGTACTCATGGCAATATTTTAGCTTTTTAATCAAAATGTAATATTCTTGTCCCAAAATAACCTAATCTCTGAACTTTCTGGGAAAAAAATTTCCTGCTAGCTATCTGCCACCTGTTCTCCATAAACAAAACACATTCAATCTCTTCAGTATTTTTTTGTGCCAGAAAATCTTAATATAGTAGAGCCTCTCAAATGAATACAAATTAGTTGTTATTAGTAAGAAAAATAATATTTTACCAGTTTACAGCTTTCAAACTCTATTTGCCATTTGGAGTATCCAGAGTATATAGACAGCAGTGTGGTTAAACTTGATTGATCCCCACATATTTCAACCCTTTTTTATGTAAAATGTCACCTGCATGAGGCTATGAATTTTTAGCAGCACACCCTAAATCCTCAGACATACATTACTTTTCTTATCTGACAAACTAAAGCTTACCATTTAATACTCCCACGGTTCCAAAACAGTGATTTCACAGTATCAAAATGTTGTAGCTCAGTGTCACAAAACTAATATATGCAATATCTTGACAACCCTTAGAACCAGAAGCCTCAGCTGGCATAGGGACCCTAGCTTGAAGGTATATTGCTTTCACTCTAACTTGTATGAAAATACCCAATACAACCTAATATAATCCTAAAATATAAATCATGTGGATTACTAGGGTTCAGGAAAAAGAGAGAAAACATATTCTTAAGGCCATCTCGACTCCCAGCAATGAATGGATCATGGCAAAATATTCCTATCACATGGTTATTTTGAATAATTCTATCAGTTAGCTTCCGCCATTAAAAGGTAAATATTTAATTCCAGAAAGTATTTGGTCTCCATTAAAATAACTTATTCTTGAATGTTATTCCATCTTTTATTTTGCTCTTTGTTCCTGTAAGTGTTTATTGGGTATATAAGGCATGGTCCCTGACACCAAGGAGTTTATAATCTGGTTGGAAAAGGAAAGATATACATGAAAAATTAAAAGACCAATATGAGGTAAATAAAAGACATATTGGCACATATGTAGAAGTAGAAATGTCACAGGACATTAAAAATAATATATAATAAAATATAGAAAGTTAATGCTACCAGAATTCAAAGAGTGAAAAGAGCATTGTGAACAGTCGTAAGATTCAGGGGTGAGAGGATGGGGAATGCCTTTAATCATTGGCAGGATTACTATAGGCAGAGAAGAAAAGGGATTACTGTCTAGCATACAATATGGCATGGATAAAAAGAGTTGAGAATGTCTAGACATGTTCAGGGGAAAATAGATCATGTGGGTGATTGAGGGGCGGGGGAACGCAATTACTTCCTGAAATATATTGATTGTTTAATTAACATATTAAATAGTTATAGAATTGTTGGCTGTTGTACTTCATGTTCAAAACAATAACAGTATTTCAGGGTCAAGGTATAATGTGTTCAGCAGTGGCTGATCAGACCAGTACAAGCTCACAAGATTTTACCACAGGTTAGGTACTAATAATCTATATGAATATTTGGAGTTGAGAGGCCTCATTACTTACCCAGCATCATAGAACTTTGAGGTGGGTAAAAATACTAAAATGGTAGGGCCAATATTTAAGTGAGGCAGAGTTGTACAAAGTTGTCAGTTTCATTCCCTCTTCCAGAGTCATGAAAGTCTAGCAGCAAGTCAAAAATCAAGAGAACTGGCAATGGTTCAGGATGCAGAGGATGACCTCAGCCTCTTCGATGTCTAACCAAGACCTGTGTATTCTGCAGCACCTGCTTCAGCTACCTTTATGGCCATTGGAACAAATTGTTCTCATCTGCCCATTCTGCCAGGGGAAGTCTTCACATGCTTAGGGTAAATATTCCTTTAATGCACTAATGTTTTGAGATCTGTTGGTTAACCTCTAACTGGTTTAGCCTGTAAAACAAAATGACTTACCAGGAGGTAGCCGCTGCATGTGCTCCTGTTTCTTGGAGACACAGGTGAGAGTTAGTGGGGAAGTGGACACCAATGATGGAAAACAGCCCTAAAAAAGGGCTCAATAGCCCTTAACCAGAGGTACTCTCTTCCCTGAACACCCATACATGCCAGTTAAAGAAGAACTACTATACTATGTATTTGACAATGTGCTGTGTATTCTGTGAATACAGACAGAGTGGGGAAAGGGCTTTATTAAGGTATAGGTAAAATACCTATATAGAAGTGTCTATTGAAATGACCATATAACTATGCCCAAAGGATATACTTTTTTCCTTTGTTCCCTTTAAAGAATTTTCTAATTTAAAAATATAAGTACATTCTCCAATTATATAAGTACTAGTAATCATGTTATAGTAAATAATTTTCATGCATGTAATTTTAATCAACTCACCATTATAATGAAGTCCTTAAATTATATTCATCTTCACCAACCAACATTTTCAGATTTATTTTTCAATTCCAAGTAATTTTATTCCCATTAATCAACAACTAAGTGTTCTTAAAGTTTCAACAATTCTGTTCATTCAATATTCTCGCAGATCTACAGATTTATGAAGCACAAAGGTATCTGCCACATTATTTTAAGTTAATATCATGCTAACCTGATTCTATACGGTCCAAAGATTAAAAGTATAAAAGCCTCTACAAGTTGCAGGGAGAAAGTTAATCCAATTAAGTTTCACATTGAGAGACTTGAATATGATTAGAGAAGCTCTCTTATACAAACTCTAGGAAGGGGACAATTAAAGAGTGATTTAGTGATGAACATAAGAAAACAGCTGTGGTTTTCCATTTGGGAAAAACTCACGGATATGTTTTGATGGTAAAATAGTTTTCAAGACTAGATAAATGTGAACAAACATTTGCTTAGTGCATTAGAATTTCTCCCAGAGCAATTAAAAGCAAGCCCTCATTCCCAAAGGAGGCCAGACAAAACTCTTCCAACTATACAATTCAAGGGCACATAGAAATTGTTGCATGATGAAGTTTTGCCAGATGACTCTAGACACTTGAAATTGAGCAGTGTGACAGTTAATTTATGTTTTGCTTCAAAAACAAATATTTGTTTGTAAAGACAGTTCCATATATACATCTAAATCATGCCACTCATGGATGGAACATATGCTCCTTTGCAAGTCATACTTCTGTCAAGACTTCATATCTTTGAAGAATATTCAGAGTGAATCTATCCAAACTTATGAAAAGCACATAGTTGAAAATATCAACTTTTTTTTTCCTCACAGGGCTCAAATCTAAAGTACCTTTGCAACAAAAACCAAAGAATGTTCATCTGTGAGAATTTTCAACAGCTGACAATTGCAATGATGGTTACCAAATAAATAAGATTCATTGTCTTCTCCTTGAGATAGAAGCATTATGGAAAGAAATAAAAAGATCAGGTCTTCATAATAAACATATCCCTTGTAACTTGTTTAGATGTCAAATAATTTGCAAGTGACACAACTCATTTTACATTTAATGTGACAGAAGTTAATGTATGCTTAATATGTCATCACTTTTATTAAAAATTATTGCACTGTATTTTTTCTGCCCTTTATTTATACAGAGCTTCAGGTTTAACATTCAGTCTACAGAGAAGCATCAATATGTCCATTCATCCATGTTCTTATCCATGTTGATCCTTCATACACTGTAAGCATAGAATACAACCTGACCCCTCCTAATTGAGGGACCTTTGGTAAGTCACTTAACCTTCAGCCTCAGTTACCTTCTCTTTAAAATGATGGGGATTAGCTAAATGACTCTGAGGCCCTTTCCAACTCCAGATCTAACATCCTATCTACCTCTACTATATTATGTGTTAGTCTCAGTCTCATCTTTGTATAAATTCTTCAAACAGGATGAACTCAATACTAGGAAGATTTTTCTCCTCTGCTTTTAACATTTTGCAACTATTTCTGCAGGCAGAATTCAATTCTTTACACATTGTTTTTCACATTCAATTGCCCGCCAGCCTTTCTGGTATATATACACACTTACTGATTTTTAATATTATTTTCTGTATACATCATTGTTGGTAAAATGTTGGAGCAGATCTCCCCTCCTACAGACATCTTCATCCTCTGAGTCACCTGTAATTTTATTACATTAGACATGAAATACCCAGATTTTCATATTTAATCACTTGGGGTACATGGGAGATAAGTGGTAGGGGGGTTTTTGTTTGTTTTGTTTTTGCAGTTCCTGGAAACTGGAGGTAATTGAAATCACATGAAATTGCATCATTGGGAGGGATCTCAGAATCCATCTTGAAGACCCCAGGCCTGGTCAAAAATCCCTGAATAACATACCTAAAAAAATCAGACAACTTTGGCTTTATAGCCCTAAAGTATTAAATTAATACCATGATGCTATTAACATTGTCATAATTAATATTATTATTACAAGGCAGCAATTCAACTTTTGATCATTCCTCTTGTACTTTCAAGTAATTTGAAATTAGTTTATTCATTCAGAATGATTTATCCTACCTTCTATTCTTATTCCTTACTACTTCAAAATCTATTTTTTATCCTCTCTATGATCTCTGATGCTCCTTCTTCTTAGTATTTTCCCGAGTCATCACCCTTCTCTATGTATTCTCTCCTCCTTTCCCAACATTGACCCTAAGGTGAATCAGCACAATACACTGTCCTTTACTTTTAAATACTTTTCTTCCTTATATTATTTTGCATTACCCCCTCCCTCCTTCATATTTCCATATGTGCTACTGAATGAACCTGCAGAAAAGAATTAACTATTCATAAAGCCAAGCACAAGTAGCTTTCCAGAGGACTGCTACTGTGAACAGCTTTCAAGGTTGTGATTACACAGTGCTGTGAATTCTCTATTTATTCAGTAACAGACTAAGGCAAAACATTCACAGAAAATTAAAGCACAACATTCACAATATTATGGCATAACAGCTTACGACTAAAATGGCCACAGAGTTTTCACCAAAGTGGTCACAGGGTTTCAAACAAAGATAACATTTATTTAGTAAGTCCTTCATTAAGTCCTTCATTTAATCATCCTTAAGGAGACAAACCTCCTTAATTGACACAAAGTACAAAGGTCAAAGTCCTTCACCCCTAGGTCACATTATCTTAATCTCTTCAATCAAAAAGTCCTCTTTCTTCTTAATTGGAGAAGTCCTTAACTCAATCATCCAAAGATAAAGGTCAGAGTTCTCCCCACCTAGACCATAGTGAGTCATAATTTTCTCAGTTTGCATTAAATACCCAAGGAGTGGTCTTTTCATCTTGACTCAAGGCAGTCTCTCAGCTTCCATGGTTCCTCTCCCATAGTCTCAGGTCCTGCCTGAATCTCTCCAACTGCCACCTGGGTTCAAAGGCAGACAGCTCTCAGTTCTTTATCCAGCTTCTTTTGGAGTACCAGTTCCATATTGAAGCTCACAGTGTCCATTCCATCTCTCATCCTTCAGTTTCTGTTCCTGGGAAGAAAAACCTTAATAAAGCCATAATAACATTTATGCATACTTCTGAGACCCTCATCAATTCACTTTCTGCCTGTGAAATCAGCATAGACCTAATAACATGGTCTGAGGACTCGACCCAAATCATCAATATAGTCCCCTGAAAACATCAATAAGACCCTCCTCCAGGATTTCTGTAAACATAAAACAAGAAAATTCTCTTTCAGGGCTTCTGTAATAGCATCTTCCTCTATCAGAAGACAAATCTGACAAAGTAACATCAAAACAGACAGACAAAGTACTGACATCATAGCCATGCCTACCACCAGTTCTCCTCTCTTCTCATTTCTCTTCTCAGTTCTCAGTTCAGTTCTCAATTATCTTCTCTCTCTCCAGCAGTAGCAGCCTAGCCTCTAGATCAGTGGTTCTCAACCTGTGGGTCGCAACCCTTTTGGGGGTTAAACCACCCTTTCACAGGGGTCACTTAAGACCATCAAAAACACATATTTCTTATGGTTTTAGGAACCAAGACATGGCTCCTCTGTCTCCAAGAGAGTCTGCCCACGTGCAAATACGCCCACATACTAGTATTAAAGGGTTGCTTCATTAGGAAGGTTGAGAACCACTGCTCTAGACGCTCGCTCCCAGAAGTTCTGGCCTCTATCAGCTTGGGCTTTTCCTTATATATAGTATTAGCTCCTCTCTGTTCTGCCCTTTCCTGTTTCATCAACAAGTCCATCCCACTATGAGATTCACAAGTTCTGGGTCTTAATGACTGACACAATTATGAATTTGAAACTAAATGCTAAGTACCTGTCATCTCGCTAATACAAGGGGCAGGGAATCACTGAGTTAAATCATTATCTTCCCTCCTCTCAATTTCCTTCTACCTTCTTACCCAGGCTCCCACAATACATCTTGACTTCTTATTCTTTCACACTACATAATCAAGCAGCTGACAGATCTTGTCATTTCAATTTCTTCATTCCCACTTGTAGATCTTCTCTTCTAAACCACACATACCTTCTCCCCTTTCACATGGACTATTAATTTCTAATCAGTGCCCATGCCTTAAGTCTCTTCTAGATCCAAACTATCCTCCCAATCCTTGCCAAAATGATTTTCCTAAAGTTCTGACCTGTTGATATTAATCAGCCTACTCAAGAAACCCACCAGGTGCCCTATTATTTCTAGTATCAAATATAAACTGCTTTTCATTTAAAGCTCTTAAAATCTAGCCCTTTCCTATATTTTCAGTCTTCTTTCATATTATGACTCCCCACCCTCTTTATGACTATATTTCAGCATAGGTGACAATTTACTTCTCATGGCACAAAAGATTTACTTTCCATGTCTTTGAACTGGTTGCCTCTCATTTCTGGAATTCACACTATTCTCACCTCTACTTTTAAAATCACTGTCTTTCTTTTAGACTCAGATCAACTGCCACTTTCTGGCAAGAGGCATTTTCTACTCTTCTCAGTTTCTAGTTCCTTCTCCGACATGTACTTTGTGTGTCTGTTGTTTCTTGGGATGGAGGCTATGATTTCATTAGAATAGTGAACTTCCAAATGAGAAAGCTTGCTTTCCCAACATAGACTGGAGCTATCTCGACAACTTATCCTCTTTTTTAAAGATTTTTCTACAGCACTAAGATATTGTGTGACTTATCCAAGGTCACCTAACCAGTATATGTCAGAGGTACAACTAGTACCCATCTCTTCCTGGATTTAAGGTCAGTCATTTGTCCGTAATAATAGACTTACTCTTAGTCTTAGTATATTAAGTCTAGGTAGTTTTAAGCTATTAAAAATATTAAAGCCTGAAATTCCACTAAAACTTGTAAAACATCTGTATATTTATGTCTGCATATTATTATGTAATCTCCTTGAGAACAGTGGGCTTGTCTTTTGTTATAGTCTTATATGTGCCTGTCACATAGCCAAGTTAATATTTGATACTCTGCAAACCCCAATTTGAAAAATGGTATAGTGGCCAAAATTATCCTCAGGGAATATTGGGTTCCAAGTCCATAACTGAGGCTCTGAAAGTATCAATGAATCATCCTTTCTCTAACCCTAACATTTGCATACAAAAAATCAGATCAAAACTGTCATTTAGCCTTTAAAAGGAGAAGTAGCCAGGGAGCAGTGGAAGTATGCTTAAGAAGTATCTAGAAAGGCTATAGGTGAGGCTCCAGGATGGATGGATCTCTTTCTATATATGCACGTGTGTATGTGTACATGTATTTACATGTAGGATATAGTTTTGCATGCATGTGTATATACAATGTGTTGTTATACATGTATGTGTGCATACATGCATACCTGCATGCATATATCACATGTACTTATATAGACATACATATATGCCCACACATACATATTATATGTGCAAGCACATACTCATGTATATGTGTACACATGTGTGTGTACACAAGTATGTGTACCACTGTTTAGGAAATCTACATTTTGCTTGTTTGTTTTTAGCATAGGTTAAAAAAATCTCATGGTTAGTACCAGCTTCAAAAGTCAGCCTTCTCCTTTCCCCCTCCAAGCTCTTTATAGCCCAGAAGGTTTCTACAAAAGTTAGCACACCATGCTTTAGAGATGACTCAATCTACAATTATCGTCATTACGTTAGGCATGCCAGTATTCTTATACAAAAAAAAAAGATAATATTCTGAAAAACATAGACTTAGAAGCATAGTTAGAAAGGTGTTTGGGGAATTATGGAATCTCAAGGTCTTTGTTTTGAAAAGAACCTCCTATCACTAATCCAACCTTAATACCTTGTAGTATAACAGATCAAAGAAGGGTCATATCAAAGTATTAGTACTGAATAATGCCAAATGAAGGATGAATTCTTCACTGTGGATTTTAAAAGGAAAACTGCTTGTCAAATCACTGTGCTGGAAATATCAGGGCACCAAACAATTTTGACCTCATTCTTCAAGGCAACCTGTAAGAAATGCAAAGAGGAAAACAACAGCAAATCATTTGAATTTGCACATTGTGGAAAATAAACAATTTTATTGTTTATTGACTAGGATAGGTGTCAGTGTTTAATAACACTGCCAAAATGACTAGGCAAAATAATATTACCTCATAGAGTTGTTGATTTTCTTTTAATAACGGATGTCTGAAAAGGCAATCTTGCAGCTAAGGGCTATGATTTTCTAGCATTGCCTAGCAACATGTGCAAATATAGAACTGCAGATGCAAAACTAGTGACCTTTCTTTTGTGACTGCCTCTGATGTGGATAAAATGAATGTTTTGTTATTTCAGTACCACTCATAAATGTTGAGAATACTCTAAACACAGAATTTTTCATTTATATTTTCACAGCTCATAGACTAAATGACCACACTTTTCACTTATGAAGGGTGGGAGAAAGGTAGGGAAGTAAAGCATTAGTTGTTTCTTTCTTATAAATTATTAGCTTTGGTAATAATCATATAAATATTAGCATTTATAACTTTCTGAGAATGTTTTTATTTTGCTTTTATGTCAAAAAGAAAAACAGTGCAGTATTAATTCATCCAAAAATGTTCTTTGCTAATGTGAATCTTGTATAGGCTGGAAGTATGTGAACAAGGAATAGTAAAGTAGTGTAGTATAATGTACTATTCTGGGGACTGATGGACAATGGCTTTGGAGATATATATTCAAGTTTTAATCTTCATGCTCAGGAAGAAGTGGGACTTAAATGGAGCCTGGAAAAATGAGTGGACTTTGAAGGAGTATGAAAGTAGAAAGGGTACTAGAGTCAGAGGGAGACTGATACCAATCTGGCAGGGCATTGTACAGGATACAAGAAGACTAGTTATCTGCCTACTATGCATCAAATATGTCTACATGTAAGCGTGAAACAGAAAAAAGTTTTGCTTTGTGGCTTTGTTTTGTTTTTGATCAGATGAAGTCTTATTGTAAGAAACCTAGAAAGTGGGAAACCAGGATAGACTTTTCAATTTAATTCAATTCATGAAGTATTTAATAAGTACCCACTATATTCAAAGCACTAGATGATGGAGAAGCTATAAAGAAAAATTATAGAGGATCATTTCCCTTATGGAGTTGAAAGTCAAGGAGAAAGGAGAAACATATAATACTTAAAAATAGACAAAATGGTACCTGTGCATAAGAGAAATACCAAGATTTACAAACTTCATTCATAGTGGGAATGATGATTTCTGACATGGAAAGTGAAGGAAAATGTTGGGCAAAGTGGCAATGGCAAAAGTGCTATTTAAGGTAGGTCTTTAAGGAAGGTTAGAATTTCAACAGGTGAAAATAGAGAGGGTATTGCACACATGGGAAATAACAGAAGCAAATACTTGAAGGTAGGAAATTGCAAAACATTCACAGGAGAGAGCAGATATTTCAGTTTGTTGTAGTGTAGACATTACAGAAAGGAGTGATATGATGAAACAGAAATAACTGGATAATACCAAACTGCAGAAGACCTTAAAAACCTATATGAGAACCTGGGATTTTATAAGGTAGATAACAAGAAGCTATTGAATAATTTTGAGCAGATCTATAGGTAAGGATAGATTAATCCATAAACAACATAAAGGATGAATTGGAAGAAGAGACTGCATGCAGGAAAACTTGTGGTATGATGGTAAAAACCAATCAATTTGGAGCCATTGGCAATAAGTTTAAATGCCAAGTCTTTTGCTTACTACCTGTGCTATCTTAAATAAGTTACATAACGTATCTAGGATAAACCTTAGAGACTGTTCAATAATGTATACCTTAGATTTTACAGATTAAAAAAAGAGAGAGGTCTAGAAAGCTTCAGTGATTTGGGTTAGGTTTAGGTCACATGGGGAGTAGCAAAGCTAGGATTCAAAAATAGGAATATGAATTATTATTACTATGAAATACCTATTATGTGTAATATACTGCAGTAGGAGCTAGGGATAAAAATTATATAGCCCCTGTCTTCAAGGAAATTTATTGTCTACTAAAGGTATTATGACCTACACACAAGTAAATATAAAAGGTAGAATATTATAGGAACAAAGGAGAACAGAGTGTTTTCTGCAAATTCAAGAAGAGAAATAAGTACCACCTGAGGGTATTAGAAAAGGATTCCTAAAGGTGGGATAGAAGCTGAGCTTTAAGGGAAGAGTATTGCAATAGGTAAATATGAAGAGAAAATACATGCTAGCACAAGAAAGGAAGGTCTCAGAGACTGATAACAGCAGGTGCAAATGGGAACCAATTTACAGTACGGTTTCGCTGGAACACTTAATGAATGAGGAAACTTAAAGCTACAGAGTTAAGCTGGAGGTAGATCATGAAGGGTCTTACTTGTCAAGCTAAAGAGTTTGTAAGCAGTGGCTCTTAGAGAGGTCAAGGGGGATGAGTGCCAAGATAAAGGCATTGTGTTTGTTCATAAGGAGGTCAAAGCTGACTATTGAAATGGTAGTTTTTAAAGAGTGGTAAGAGTAGGAGCCAAAAAAAACAGGGTAGAAGAGAGAACAGGTGGATAGGAATTGGAGCAAATTCAATGAGTTGGGCAATGAAAGGAGGGGAAAAGATTAGATTTTAGCTAGACAGACAAAGACAAAAACAATAAGCATTTTTGTTTGTTTTAAAGCAGATTAAATCTGAGTATATTTGTGGGTGGAAGAAAATGAGAAATTTGAAGGAGTGATGATTATTGGGGAGTTTAATGCTGAAAGCAAGATACTGAACAAGGGGAGAGGAGATGAGTTTGAGAGAATAGGTGAAAAAAATTAGCTTTAAAAAAAAGAAAGGGCATTTTTTCATCTGATATTGAATGGAAAGACTAGAACAAGAAAGAACTAAGCTCTTGAGTTATGGATGGGAGGGGATATACATATAAGAAGATTCTAGTATGTGATTTCACTCATGGTTATAGAATAGGAAAGTAAAGGGGATAGATAAGAATTGTGTAGTCTAAGGAAAGCACCAGTGGGAAGCTGTTTAGGTAATCAGAAAGAAGTCGATAGATTGACAAATGGCATCAAGACTGAGGCTGCAGTGATACAATCTGAAAAGAAAAAAATCAAGATAATTCCCTGGATCAGATCATCCCATGTCTTTAACTCCTGTTAAACTCTGGGACCTGGAAGATTAGATAAACCTTAGAGAGCAGGGTGATTGGTTTTATTCAGCATTAACCAAATTTGCACTTCCCTTCCAATTTGTCAGATTCATCCTTGGTTCTACATTTCTCCTTTTCTTTTTCTATTTTTTTTTAATCAAGGCTTGTTTCCAACTCGAGATTTGGCAAACAAGCTAAATTTTGAGGTTTCTTTCAAAAACTTTTGTACCTCAATGGCTCACATTAGCATATGAAACAATACCTCAATCAGTACTGATTCTGGATAGTAATCTTCTGAAACATGAATATTTAATACCACACCACTCTTTTGAATTATTTTGCTTTTAACTCCATACTACTATGATGGGAATTCTGATTTTTCTTCATAGAAATCCAAAATGCGACCATGCAATTTATAGGCTGACTGAAACATGATTGATTTGGGAACTGACTAAATAACTTGGCAAATACAGAAGTGTTCTGCATTGCTGATAAATATTTGTGAAAAGTTAATAGCCATATAGTTAAAGGATAGCAACAAGTGGGGATCGTTTGCCATTATTTCCTTGGGAATGAAAGTACAGATTAGATGAAAGTTGCAACATATCTTTATGATGATGCAATTTTCCACTCCCCCCCCAATTTCAAGGCTTAGAGTGTAAGGCATGTGAAATACAGATTGCAGTATGATATGCTATTCTAGTGAAAGTTAAGTACATCCTGCCTTCTCCCACCAATAAAACAAAAGCTCCAACAGAACAGGAATGATTTTCCTATCTGTTTGTTTTTTTTAATCCCAATACCTATGTTTGTAAATAGTTTATACTTAATGAATGTTTGTTAAATAGATTTTGAAATAAGCATTAAAAAACATCTCTAATTTAAGAGGACTAAAGTTTTGGAAAGTAGATCAACTCAATTCATGGGGATTTCATATGCTCCTAAAAATAAATTTGAACATATTTTTTATTCCTTCTAACTAAAACACTCAAGTCCATTGCAACCAAATGGAACAATTCAAAGTCATTCTTGATCTAAAAAATCCAGGGAATACAGAGTTGGCTTGTGGAATCAATTACATACATAACACTGACTACTTTAGCATCCACCCACTTAAAACCAAGTGTTACATTTCACCCCTGCCCCAGAGTTCTCAAGGTTTGGGGAATAGGGTCTTCTCCAATTAACATTCCCCAGGGTGTGGGGAGAAGGTCCTCTCATGTTTGAAACTGACTCAAAACCCCATCTCTTGCATTCCTCCACTTGTAGCAGGTCTAAGTACCCTATTTACATTTGTCTAACTGTCAGATTGACTTTTTTTTTACAAAAGATTATTTACTTCATATATATGTATATATACATAACAAGTGCAAATATACAACTGCCCCATCCCCCAACACCTAGAGTGAGAGGGGGCATAATCCCTCCTTTCATCACAGTAGATTCTAGGTAAGGAAGGCAAAAGAGGTTTACAGTTTAGTTCAATTCATATGGAGCAATAGTACCATCACTTTCCAAGTCCAAAGCTCACCTGGGTTTGCACACCAGAGTTTCTTGTGGATTTCCTCCTTGGCTGGTTGAAACATCCAGCCTAGAATCCTGGCCTCCAAGGTTCTCATAGTGAAACTCTCAAGACTAGGACTTTATTTACTGCTTCTAGAATCTAAAAGTAAAAACTAAACAAAACTAAAACATCAAATCTGTTGCTTAGGTGCTACGGGTGCTAAGGCCTTTTCTAAGTGCATAATACTGAGTGCCCATATTGTGGGTGAATGAAGCCTTTACCTCTGCCCCACCAGAAAGAAAAAGTGGTGGTGTTTCTATGAGGTTAAGTAATAGCATATCGAGACTGATGTGGTAGGCCAAGGAAGGATATCTTCTCCCAGAAGCAGGCCCCTTGTATCTCCTTTGTGGGTGTCTCAGTGTGGATAGTACTATGTGAGCAATCTGAGCATCTGCTCCATTAGATATATTTTATCATTATAGAAAGTGTGTTGTAGTATCCCCACTCCAGTTCCTATGACCCATTCCCAAAGCAGATTTAAGGTGCTTAAGGTCAGTTCTAGCATTGCTCTCACCTCCTGGGGATAGTAATCACAGGGATCTGTTGGATCTTTAAGGTCTTTTTTCCATCCAGACCAAAATTTCCAGAACAGAAATGGAGAGAAGAGTAGATCCAACCACTGGCTTTTTCCCATCTTCCTTTTATTCCCTGAAGGTGTAGGCACTACCAAAGTACAGCTGACTTATGTTCTAATGGGCATCAGTTTGCACCTGAGTTCCTGAGCAAGCTGAAAATGAGCAGGAAATTAATCCCAGGAGATGGCTTTTGTCAGGTATTTATTTCATTGTTCTCCCTTCTATTTTCCTGAGACTGTGATACAATAGGTTTCTGCTAGTATATCAGCTCAAGATGTGTGTGGCTTGGAAACTGATTTCAAATGTTGCTGCACCCAAGTGACATGATAGCACAAATGAACAACAACCAGTCCAAACTTTGATGACTCATTATTATCAGGAAGAGATTTATATTCAACTGATTTTCTCCTTGAAAAACTGCATAGATGCTATGTGTTTGTGGTTATTGGAATCTTATTGAAATAAGAACAGTCAAATAATTCTGAAAGTGATTTCTACTGTGGCTTTTGAATTGTTATTCATGCTTTTGTTGGAATATGGAAACTCATAAAGTTCCTGTGGAGTTTATGTTGGTATCTTATTTGTTTTTTAATCTTATAAAACATTTAATTAGTCCCCCACCTCCCACAAACCCTTTCCCCTCCCCCACCCCCTTTCTGGAAAAGAAGTATTGAAATCTCTAATCATTGGTTCATGCTTCTCCAGAGTCAATTTTCACTCCATGGAATAATCACTCTATTATAATCACTTCTCTAATTACAATAACACAGGTCATGCTTGTAAAAAGAAATAATATGCTACATGGCAGGATATATATATTGAAAACAGACAGTTCTAGATATATGGCATGTCCTTCCTCTCTACCCTCCCCCAACAAAGTAATATTTCATTTTTTTTATCACCTTCAAACTTAAAACTAGACTATCAGGACACCCCTAAGCACCTGTAAATAAAAGATGGCTATCTGTTCATAGAGCAGATTAAATGTCACTAGTTATACACAAGGATGAACTACCTATGAATTGTATTTATATAATGCTCCTGGTGTCAGAGAAATGGCTCTCAATACTTTGCAGGTAGAATATGTGTGTAAATATAAGAGTAAATATCTTTCAGACAAAAATGAGTCAAAAAAGTTTGAAATCACTTTTTCCCTTAGGAATCCATGAGGCCTACAACATTCTTCCTCTTAAACTTTTCTCCAGAGCTCAATGACTAAACTTTTTTCCCCACAAACCTGATATCTACTTCGTGTCCATTTTGTTTTATGGCCTTCTCAGCCTCTTGGTTTATCCCTCCATTTTCCTATAAATAGTTTCCCTTTGGGGGAAACTGTATTACAAACAGCAACTCCAGATTTTCCCCATATTTTAACCTACTTGTGATAAAAATGAGCAGGGTCTCCTGTCTCTTTGTGCAAAACTTACCAAAGTTCTTTGAAATTCAGTATAAGCTGGAGGAGCCAAGATGGCAGTGTAGAAGCAGCAAGGATCAGCAGCTCCTGCATGGCCACCTTAAATACACATAAAAATAACAAATTTTAAGGCTCCAAAATCCATGGAACTGCAGAAAATACGTCTCCTGCTGAAGGCAGTTCGGCAAGAGGGATCCATTGCAGCAGGTCTGGAGCCAAGGACAGCCCAGCGAAAACTGGGGCCTGGTCCCAGGGCAGTGGGGAGAAGCTGCAGCTGCAGCCAGAGCCATTCTAGCGCTAAAAGCTAAAAAGTGAATCTGGACGAATTCAAGAGCAACAGAACCCATGGAGAGACTGAGCAGGGCGGATTCCTAGCCCAGAAAAGTGCCAACTTAGGTTGGGGTAAGAAGAACGCTGAGCACAAGGAAGCCACGCCAGCATGGAGCAGAGAGCAGAGAAGAGCGGACCGAGAGAAAAAGCTCCAGCCAGGCATCCAGCAGACTCACCCAGCCTGAGAGATTTCCAGCCATCTCAC
>CM053594.1:247683544-247715964 GCA_028646575.1 Pseudocheirus occidentalis
TAGAGAGCAGACCAGGGGAGGGGCTCCACAGTGGGATCGCTGTTTTGGGGGTGGGGGTGGGGTAGAGGAAAGATGGGGAGAAAATTTGTAACTCAAAAATCTCATGAAAATGAGCGATGTAAGCAAGAAAACAAATAAAATTTATAACATTAAATAAATAAATGATGATAATAATTAGTTGGAAAAGGAAATGGTAAACTATTTCAATATCTTTACCAAGAAAACCCCAAATGTGGACATTAAGAGTCAGAAATATAAACTAAACTGAAAATAAGTGACTGAAAAATGATACCAGTTCTATCATTTCTTTCATTCTCTTCTCATAGTAATCTATTAATATAGAATAAGACTCACCAGGTATTTTTGGCTGCCATATTAATTTAATGACTCATTAAAACCTCCCTGAGGGAATGCCAACACTTAGGGGCTGGGGAGGTGGTCCTTCAGTGTGTTCTGAACCTATTTACCTTAACCAGTATTGATTTTGTTAATCCCTGTTGTGTCTGTTACAATCTCAAAAAAGATATTGTCAAATATCTTGTTGCAATTCGGTTATAACATGTCTATGGCATTTACCTAATGAACTAATTCTAGTAATCTTTGATAAATGGAAACAGGGTTAACTTTTTTTTATTTCTTTTTTTTGGGGGGGGAGGGAGAAGGTAAGGCAATTGGGGTTAAGTGACTTACCCAACATAACATAGCTAGTGTGTCAAGTGTCTGAGGCCAGATTTGAACTCAGGTTCTCCTGACTCCAAGGCTGCTCCTCTACTCACCTGGCTGCCCCAGGGTTAACTTTTAAAGGCATGACTCATAAATTTTGTTTTTGTTTTCATATATCTCTTTCTTTTTTAAATTAATGTTCTTTTTTAACTCCATAAGTCGTACCAAACATGAACATTTCAATATATAACAAACAAAAAAGGATTTAAGAAATTCTATGAACTATGAACAATTTATTTAAGAAGCATGGGCATCCATATATGTATAACAAAGTAATAATAAAATTTTATATATATTTGTGTTCTTTTAAAAAATTGTCTTATGTGCATTAAAAATTATTTTGTTGGTGATCCTTTTTGGCATGTCTATCACAAACCACTAATTTACCATCTCCATTTCCTATCCCACAGTAAGAAGCTCTCCCTTGAAACAGCAGCAACAAAAAGCATATTGTCTTGCACAATATATTAATACACAGGACATTACTGATAATAACTGCAGTATCTCATTCTGAGTCACTAGCTCACCACCTAACTTGTTCTTAATGAAACTCTCCTTAAATAGTATATTCCAGATTAATGGCAAGAATCCAAATCAAGCTTCCTGACATATAACTTGAAGAATCCATCTCTTCTCTTCCACACAACTTTTCAAAATCACCAAGAATGTTTTGATAATCATATGCACAAATTTGGGGATGTAATTTCTTTTAGGCAGATAGGACCTAGATCTGTGACTTCAATGACATATTAAACTCTAGATGAGAAAACTCCTACCAGTGTAAGATGGTGCCTTCTTTGTAAGTCATAACATTAGAGTTGTCTTGAGCACTGAGAGATTGAGGGACTTGTCCCCAGTCACACAGCCAGAAAGTATCATACTAAACCAGGGTCCTACTCAAGTTGAGGTTAGCTATGCTTCAATTCATGCTGCCACTCCTTACCTTAAAGGAAAAGGAGAAATTTATATACCCCTATTTGTCCAGCCATTCTCTAAATGATGAGCGCCAGTTTTGTTTCCAATGTTTTGCTATAACACAAACAGCTACTATGAAAATTTTTGTGCATGTCAGTTATTTCTATCTTTGATTTTTTTAGATAGGCAGAGAAATAGTATCACGGGGCCAATGGGTATGTACTATTTAGTGACTTTGAAATGGACATTTTAGTTACTTTCTTAGCATAACTCTAACTTTCAGGAACTCCATCAATTATCAGTTCTTAAGTTTCTAAAAGCCCTCTAATATTGACTATTTCTATTTTTGGTTATCTTTGCCAAGTTTGTATATGAGGTTTTTGGAGTTGCACTGGGAGTAATGCTTGATTCAGAGCTTTTTTTCCCAGAAGAATTTTTTTAGGTCATATCCTTTGACTGTTTATTCATTGCAAACCTTACATCTCTCTTGCTCTCTCAACAAGATGTATGTTTCCATAACCGTATCTTAGTCATGAAGCAAATTCCATCAAATCCCAGGGAATCAATCAATAAGGACTTGTTAGGAACTTACTATGAGTCAGGCATTGTGCTAATTACTGGCAATATAAATACAAAAAATGATACTGTTCCTGTCCTAAGGAATGTTCAATTCTTTTCGGGGAATATATGTAGATAAAAAATAAGGCAAATAAAAATAGGGCAGGGGAAAATACTTGAAGGGGAATAGGAATGACTTTTTAGAGGTAATTGCTCTTGAACTGAGCATCAAAGGCATATGGAAGTTTCAGGAGTTAAAGATGAGGGAGGAAAATATTCCAGACTGGAGCACCAGTGTATATGAGGGGATGCAATGTGATTTTGGTCTGAAAAGATATAGTTTATAGTTGGTGAAAGGCTTCCAGTGCCAACAAAGGAGTTCATATTTTAGAAGCAATGGGAGTGTAACACATACTGAATTTTTTTCAAATCAATTTGCGCATCCATATTCTTATTGATGGTATACTATTAAAACTTAAAACTCATCAATGCCTGCAATCAAACTTTATTGACTATTCAATATTACAAACATCAACCCTGTAGGAACAAAATCACCAATCTTATTTCTAAAGGTTTATGTCTTGTACCAGTGCTTATAAGTAGGTTCTCTATCTGCACAGTTGATGGCAGTGTGTCTCCTTCCAAGGTGACAGTCTAGCAATGCTCCATTGTTCATCATTGCTCTCATGTGAACATGGGAAACTCACATGTCCTCATGTGAGGAACACAGGAGTCCTGTATTGAGATCCAGGTGCAGATTGATGGCTGGAGCCTCCACTGGGTTTTTATGGTTCCTGACTAAAGTTATTTACAAATTATACCCAAATTTTGATTGGTGATTAATTACTAAAGTTTATAATGAAAAGAAATAAAGTGTTAGTTTTCTAACGTCATTAGCAAGTGTTTATCAGTTGTGTACCAGATTTGGGACATAGATACATAATCAGTAGCTGTTTACTGGGTTTGGGTAACACACATAACATTGCCAAAGTATACCACTCAAGTCCTTATCTTATTATAGAAAAAATACCTTGTATCAACCACAATTCACACAATAGACACTTTTAACAAAATGAAATGGTTTGTTGTAAGTTAACATACTTATTCTGAATACAGGAAGTTACTGAAGCTTCTTGAGTAGGGAAGTGACATGGTCAGGTCAAAATTTCAAACCTACATTTCACCTTTTTCTTTTCCTTCCTGTTATTTTCACAGCAGTGTGGAAAACAGATTGGAGAGATGAGAGACTAGATTTATAGAGTCCAAATAGAAGTCTATTGCAATAATGCATGAGAAAAATCATAATTGCCTCAATTGGGATTGTTACCATTTAAGTAGAACGAAGGCTATGGGTGTGAGAGATGATGAGGAAGCAAAATCAGCAAGAAATGATAACTGATTGGATATTGGTGGTGAGGGAAAGTGAAGGTTTGAGAATCAGTTAGCAAGCACTTATTGCTCCTAATATGCTAACATAAATGGCTGAAATAATGTTGGTACCATTTTGAGATGTCTTGAAGGAAACCAGGGAAGCTTGGGATGGAGCACTCATGTGGGCCACTGGGCTATATCAGTATTTTCTGTTCCAATGGATTTTCTCTTCAAAACAATAAATATTAAAAAGCAGAATTGGCCAATTTGGGGGGGGGGGGTTAAAAAAGTTTGCTGAAGAAAATAATTCCTTAAAAATTAGGATTGAACAAACGGAAGCTAATGAACCCATGAGACATCAAAAAGAAGAAAATGTGAAATACCTCACTAAAAAAACAGACCTGGAAAATAAATCGAGGAGAAATAATTTAAGAATTATTGGACTACCTGAAAGCCATGATTTAAAAATTAGCATAGACATCATATTTTTAAAAATTATCATGAAAAACCACCCTGATATCATAGAACCTGAGGGTAATATAGAAACTTTAAGAATCCATGAATCATCTCCTGAAAGACATCCCTAAATTAACCACTACCACCCCCAGTTTATTATGGCCAAATTCCAAAGCTCCCAGATCAAGGAGAAAATCTTGCAAGCAACCACACATAAACAACTCAAATATTATGGAGCCTTAGTCAAGTTCACACAATATTCAGCAGTTTTTACATTATATGATCAAGGGAAAATATGGATATTAAATGAAAAAGAACATTTTAAAACATTCCTGATGAAAAGACCAAATCTGAATAGAAAACTTGACTTTCAAATACAAGATTCAAGAAAAACAGAAAAAGGAAAACATGAAAGAGAAATTGCACAAATAAGCTAAATACGGTCAAGATTAGAAAGGAAAGAGGAAACTGGAAAAACTCCAACAATTTTCTCTCAGCAAATATATAGAAAACTGATTCAAATTTATAAGAATACAAGCCATTCCCCAATTAATGAATGGTCAAAGGATATGAAAAGGCTATTTTCAGAAGAAAAAAATCAAAACTATCTATAGTCATATAAAAATCACTATTTTTAATTGATTTGTTTATTTACTTTTAGTTTACAAGATTCAGTTCCACAATCCCTTGAGTTTCAAATTTTCTCCCAACCCTCTCCCTGCCCCCCCCCCATGGTGGCATACAATCAAGTATAGAATCTGCAAATACTTTCACATTGGACATTAGTCTAGTTGTATAGAAGGGTTGTAACCAATGGAATGAACAGTGGGGAAGGGGAAAGAAAAACATAGAAAAGAATGAGAGCATGTAGTTTGCTTCAGTTTCCATTTAAACTCTGTTCTTTCTAGCTCTTTCTCTGAATGTAGACATCTTCTATCCTGAGACTTTTAGAGTCATGTTATAACCTTGCATTGCTGAGAAGAGTCCAGTTTATCAAAGTTGGTAGTCACACATATGTTGTGTCTGTCATTGTGTACAAATTTCTCCTGGTTCTGCTCTTCTCACTTAGCATCAGTTTGTATAAGTCTCTCCAGGTAAACATGAAGTCAATTTGCTCCTCATTTTTTATAGCACAATTCTATTCCATTACATTCATATACCACAACTTCTTTAGCCATTCCACAATTGATGGGCATCCCCTTAATTCCCATTTTTTTGCCACCACAAAGAGAGCTGCAAGAAATATTTTTGTACATATGGGTCTTCCTCCCACTTCTATGATCTCTTTGGGATACAACCCTAGAAGTGATATTACTGGGTCAAAGGGTATGCAATTATTTACAGCCCTTTGGGCATAGCTCCAGTTTGCTCTCCAGAATGGCTGAATCTGTTCACAACTCCACCAACAATGCATTAGAGTTCCAATTTTTCCACATCCTCTCCAGCATTTGTGATTTTCTTGTTCTATCATCTTAGCCAATCTGACTGGTGAGATGTGGTACCTCAAAGTTGTTTTGATTTGCATTTCTCAAATCAATAGTGATTTAGACTATTTTTTCATATGCTTATACATATCTTTAATTTCTACCTTTGAAAATCACCTGTTTGTATTCTTTGACCATTTATCAATTAGGGAATGACATGTATTCTTATAGATTTGACTCAATTCCCTGTATATTTTAGAAATGAGGCCTTTATCAAAGACACGGGTTGTAAATGTTCTTTCCCAATTTCCCACTTCCCTCTTAATCCTGGTTACACTGGCTTTGTTTGTACAGAAACTTTTCAATTTAATATACTCAAGATTATCCGTTTTTCACTTTATAATGCTCTCTAACTCTTCTTTGGTCATAAAGTCTTCCCTACTCCATAAGTCTGACAGGTAAACTATTTTTTGCTTCCCCAGATTACTTACAGTATCTGCTTTTATACCTAGATCATGGACCTATTTAGACTTGATTTTGGTGTACAGAGTTAAATGATGGTCTATGTCCAGTTTCTGCCATACTATATTCTAGTTTTCCCAGCAGTTTTTGTCAAATAGTGACTTCTTATCCCAAAAAATGGGATCTTTGGGTTTATCAAACAGTATATTACTATAATCATTGAGTCTATTGTACCCAATCTATTCCATTGATCCATTACTCTATTCCTCAGCCTGTACCAAGTAGTTTTGATGAGTGCTGCTTTATAATACAAATTAAAACCTGGTATGGCTAGGCCACCTTCCCTAGCATTTCTTTTCATTAGTTCCCTTGATATCCTGGACCTTTTGCTCTTCTAAATGAATTTTGTTAATATTTTTTCTAGCTCTATGTATCAGCAAGCACAATAGCATACCCAGGATGGCTGCTAGCACAGGTTCTTAGATCTGCTTTTCTAAAAGAAAGCAACTCAAAATGGGTTAACAATTGTACTTTAATCAAACATATATCATTTACCTAGTTCAGGGGAAAAAGTCAGCACCCTGAACTCCAGAGAACAGAAACAGAATACAAACACAAGTCACAAGCAGAAGTTACAAGCAGACAAAGAAACAGATCAGCAGATGAGCTTTCAGTCATCTGACCATTACATACATACCTAATCAGTTACCAGAGAGGGAAGCATCAACAGCTGGGTTTTCAAAGCCAGGGGGCTCAATGGCTTCCCAGAGTCTCACCTGGCAAAATCACACAACTCTTCTCAAAGTGAGCCCCAAAGCAAAACCTCACATCAGGGCATGTATATATAGCCTTCTCCTGGGTCAGAGAATGTCACAGCCCTCTTGAACCACTGCCCAATCACAAAGTAACATGGCATTGGCATTCCTGAAGAACAAGCCTCCCGCTATAGGCTACATGTGACCACATTCAGCCTATTAAGGGGCAGAGTATACTTTCAAATCAGGGAAGGTTCTCAGAGCCACGTAAGCCTATCAAAGGGTGTAGGGGCAGGGAAGATCTTCAGATTCCCATAACACTCTATAAAGTAATTTTTTGGTAGATTTATTGGTATGGCACTAAATATGTAATTTAATTTAGGTAAAATTGTCATTTTTATTATATTAGCTCAACCTAGCCATGAGTAATTGATGTTTTTCCAATTAATTAAATCTGATTTTATTTGTGTGAAAAGTGTTTTGTAGTTGTGTTCATATAGGTCCTGGGTTTGTTTTGGCAGATTGATTACCAAATATTTTATAATGTCTACAGTAACTTTGAATGTGGTTTCTTTTACTATCTCTTGCTGTTGGACTTTGTTAGAAATATATAGGAATGCTGAGGATTTACGTGGGCTTATTTTATATCCTGTAGTTTTGCCAAACTTTTTTATTGCCTCAAGAAGTCTTCTACTTGATTCTCCAGGATTTTGCAAGTATATTATCATGTCATCTGCAAAGAGAGATAACTTAGTCTCTTCTTTGCCTAATTTGATTCCTTTGATTTCTTTTTCTTCAAATAACTCCATCTCAGGAAAAAAGAAATCACTATTAAAGAAATACAAATTAAAACAACTCTGAGGTACCACCTTATACATATAAAGTTGGTTAATATAATAAAAAAGGAAAATGACAAATGTTAGAGGATATGTGGGAAAATTGGGACATTAATGCACTATTAGTGGAGTTGTGAACTGATCCAACTGTTCTGAAAAGCAATTTGGAAGTATGCCTAAAGGGCTTTAAAACTATGTATGCCCTTTGACCCCACAATATTAACACTAGATCTCTATCCCAAGAAGATAACAAACAAAAAGGAAAAGGATCTATATATGTATAAAAATAATTATAGCCACTTGTTTTGTGGTGGCAAAGAAATGGATTTATGCTATCCACATCCAGAGAAATAACTGATGATTTTCAAATGCAGATTGAAGCACACTTTTTTACTTCCTTTATTATTCGGGGTTGTTTGGTTCATTGTTTGGTTTTTGGTCAATGGTTTCTTTTTCAATGTAACTAATATGGAAATATTTTGCATGACTACGCAAGTATAATCCATATCAAATATCTTCTCTTCTTAAGGAAAGGGGAGTGGAGGAAGAGAGTGAGATAATTTGGAATTCAAAATTTTTTTTAAAGCCTAATGTTAAAAATGCTTGTTCACATATGATTAGGGAAAATAAACCTCAATAAAAAAATAATATAACCAAAAGAAAGTTGGTACCTTTGATAGAAATAAGGAAGTTAGGAGGAAAGATGTGATTAGTGGAAAAGATAACAAATTTGATTTTGAACATGTTGAGATGGACATCTCAATGGAACAATTGCACTTGAGATAAGCATTAAAAGGATTTAGGAATTTTAATAGTTAAAGATGAGGAAAGAAAACACTCCAGATTAGAACACCAATGTATGTGATAGGATGCAATGTTGTTTTGGTCTGAAAAGATATTATGTACCTAATTTGTGAAAGATTTATAATACCAAAAAAGAGTTCATATTTTAGGGACAGAGAGGGTAACATATAATGTGTTTTTCACACCAATTTTTCAAATCAATAAAGATGCAGGATGTGAGTATAGTAACATGTTGGACATGTTTTAGAAGTCATTTATATAGAAATGATACCTTCATCCATGGGCCTTGATGCTATTGCCAAGAAAGAAACTTTACAGAGATAAGAGAGAGCTCAGAACAGTGCCTTGGTGTACACTGACACAGAGTGAGTTGGAAATGGATAATAATACATGAGAATCATCCAAGAAAGACTATGCAAAATTACTAAGGTAGATAGGAAATGAACCAGCATAGCAGGGTCATGAAGAGTACGACTGTCAACAAAGTCAAATGTTGCAAAGAAATCAAGAAGGATGAGAACTTCATAAGGACATTGGATTTAGTAAGAAAGATATCATTGGTGACCTTGGAAAGAGAATTTTCCATGTCGCAGTGGAAAATTCAGATAATAAAGTGTTGAGGAATAAAGCAGAAGTAAGAAAGTGGAAATAATGAGAATACACATTTTTAGGAGTTTGCTATGGATTGTGTCATAATTTCCTTGTTAAGATCTATAGTTCATTATGTTCCTTTACCCATACTATCACATATGTATGTATGTGTCTAATGACATGTGCTTTTCATCTTTTTATGTCTACCACTTCATATGTTGACTTGCTGTAGTAGCAAGCACCATAGCACTTGCAGGATGGCCTTCTAGTCAGGTTTTTTGATCTTCTTTTCTAAAGAAAAGACAACTTAAAGAGGCATCAGAAATTTTACTTTAATTACAGATAAGTAGAAAATGCAAGCAAATAAATTAGCACAGAGATTCAACATATGCACACATACATATGAATTATGTATAATATGCATATTTATATATAAGGATATATATATAAATATGAGTATAGGTATGTATGTGTGTGTATGTGTATATGTATACATATATATATATGATCTTCACTTAAATTGTAAGTTATTATTAATCTCAACTTCTTTGGGTTCATTAAATTTGCAATATTCAGACATAATAAGCTCTAAGAGATGGTCTGTATGTCATATTTAATTTAAGGATTCACCATAGAAAGTAAGAAATAATTCTTCCCTTATAGTCAGTCTTTCTCTTTTTTTTAAACAGTATCGCTAATTCTGTAACTTTTAGATCAAGTGGGACATGGATTACTAGAAGAAAGTTAAGAGATTGTCCCATTTCATACACATGCACACATACACATGAATTATATATAATACAGATATTTATATATATATGACAATATATAAATATGAGTATAGGTATATATATATGTGTGTGTGTATATGTATACACATATATATATATGATCTTCACTTAAATTATAAGTTATTATTAATCTCAACACTAGTCTAGTGCTCTAGTTTTCATTCCACAGGACACAACACTGGCTGAATGGAGTTAAAGAGGAAGTAGAATCCTAATTTTCTCCACTTATTTCAGAAAACAGGTCAAGATTTCCTATGACTACTACCTTGTTCCTCTCATCTCCTGCTGGGTGCAACATGACCACAAGGGAAAGAAGAAAGAGGTTGGGGTGAATGCTTTCCATTTTCTATAAAGGAGTTCTCTCTTCTTCAAAACAACAACATTCATCTGTATCATCCTGCTGCCAGTCCAATATGCTTAATAAGATGTGGAGAAACTCTGGTGCAAAGAAGAACACCCAGCCCTTTATTTTAGGAATTCTAGCTCCTTTTGCACCTGTCCTTTGAAGGAAGAAGAGGAAGTTTGGTGGAGAATGTGATTTCTCACATGAAGTCCCAGCCATGGACTTCTTTCTCTTCTATGCATGTTCTACCTCAGTCTCTTGCCATGCCTTTCCTCCCTAATTTCTACCTTTCATAGTGAAGAAGAGTAGTGAAGCAAGGCCTCACATCTGATCATCTGACCATGTCCCTCTAATCACATGCTATATTTGCCTCCAGTTCAGTCTCCAACCTCCTTGGCAAAAAGTGACAACCCCACTCAATGGTCATACCTTTCACAACCAAGAAATTATGAAAGCCCATAGGTCATCTTCCAAATCCCCTTACCTACTCTGACTTATCACCTACTTCCTAATCCCTATCCACCTCAACCATCCCAACCCCAAAATATCAACCCAAAACGAGCCAGGCTTTCCACTGTACTGACATACCAGTTCCATACAAACTTTCCTTCATCCTTAAGTTTCTCTTCTCCTATCCTTTCCATCCACTATTACTGAAACCTGGTTCCTCCTGGATGATATAGCCTCCTTGACCACTTTTTCTAATACTGACTGCACTTTTACTCATTCTCCTTAGATAACTGGTTGAGATGATGGAGTTAGAATAATCCTTGCTCCACTTTGAGTTTCTCCCCCTACCTCTATCACTGAGTAACCTTTCTTCCTTTGAGGTTCATGCTTTTTATAGTTATGAATCAATAAAATTCTAGTAGCTGTTGTCTACATTCACCCCTAGGACATTCCCCTTCCTTCTTCAATGAGTTTAGTACATGGCTCACAATTTTCTCTCCTCCCTAAATCCTGCCTTCACACTAATTCAATATACATACTGATTTGCCCACAAACTCTCTAATCTCTGAATTCTTTAACCCATTTACTTCCTTCCACCTCACCTCAGCTATACATAAACATAGTCATCTTGTCATTACCCACAAATGTACTACACCCATCTTCAAGAATTCTGATATTCCCTTATTTGACCAGAATCTACTGACTTTTCACCTCTCCCTCTTCCTTCCCCTACAAAAAACAAAAACAGAAACAGAAATCTATGCTTCATTCCTACTGTGACCCTTGATCTCATCAGTTCTCTCCCAGATGCTTTTACTCGTGCTTGTCATTCTCTCTCTCTCATCTTGACCCCTTGGTAAACAAAATTAACACTTTTAAAAAAATTTTTTTTAATTTCAGTTTGAAATTTTCCCCTCTTTCTACCTCTTCCCCACCAATCTGAGAAGGCAAGAAATACAATGGTGTTTTGCTATAGTATAGTACAGGAAAAGTGCCTGCAAGTATCCTCAAATGTCATTTCTAATGATTTTCTGTAGTGCTATAATTTTTGAGCATTTATGGTTAGGGTTAAATTAAAAATAAAATTCCTATATTTTAGGTTTTTATATTTCAATCAAGAAATATTGTTATATAAAAACTTGGGATTTTTAAGATATGCTTCTAAAACATTTTTATTAAAAAGGGGAAGCTTTGTCTCACCTCAGTATATGAAGTGAAAGCCCTGCAAAATCTCTTTAGGTTATAAATGGTGAAATTAAGAATTTTTAGTGTGTTCTAAACTTGGCACAGTGCACTACCATTATATAAAGTTTGATTTCATGATTTCCTATATTCTAGGGTTTTTGGAGGCTTTTCAAGCATCCTTTTTATTTCACAGTCCTGTTTTTTTCCCTTGGCATGATTATGTGCATAAGAAACTATACTGGCTTGTATTCATCCACAGTTAGGTTCTTCTTCATGGAGATTAAAGAATGATGAAACACTGAGAAAGTTAGGCCATAATTACAAAAATGTAGTTGGGGGTGTCATCCCATGAGAGTCAAGAAAGGTCACCTGATCAAAAAAATGCTAACAAGTCTTCAATATTCATCAATTAAAATAATTTTCCTGTTTGAATAGTCTTCTGTTTAAAGAAATGTGCATAGTGTTTTTTTATTTGTCTGAACTAAGCAGCTGAAATCAAATTACATTCACCTATACTATATTATATTAGCAATGTCAAACAATGATGTGACATGCTCCCACAAAGTGAACCCCAATCCTTTTTGTTTTATTCCATATGCTATTCCATATGCTACAATTTGTGTGATTCACAACTTGTGGTCAAAACACTCACAGTTGCAATAGCAATTTAAGCACCCATATTTATATGAGATTAAATCTTAACAGAGTAGTTAAAATGGGGGAGGGAACCTTAATATATACAAATAAATAGTATGCAATAAAGTAACAGATTTCCCACATGTAAAAATAGGAATATTCATTTGCAAGATTAATAAAAACTGATGTTTTTTTTTAAATATGAGAGCATTTTGTAGAAAACAAAATGATGAATCTTCATCCTGTCCTTGAGTTTCATTGGATATTATAAATAGCAGTTTCAGGTTTCTCATACTCATGTCCCTCTCCCCTCTTTCCAACATTTTCACTCCTAGCTCCTGCTTCCAAATTTAGATCATCATATTTCTTAAATTAAACATTAACATACAACTTGTCACCAGATAGCAGAGAATTCCCCATATGGTGCTGTCACCGCATGCCACACTTTGCCACCACAGTCTCTTGCACTTATACTGTTGCTAAGGTCTTGCTAAAGTGTAAATTTAGCATATATAACAACTGAGGACCCCTATTATAAGCCACAGAGTTCCAACACAGGCAACAGTCTTCTTTGCTCTCCTTCTCTTAACTTCTCTGTGGAAAAGACTTCTGTGTTCTCATGCATTTGTAATTAATAATCCAATTGCTAAATTTAACAGGAAAATCATAGTTACAGAATCTCCATGATGGAAGGGACCTTGGAGGTCAGGTAGTTCAACTGCTATCTGTTCAGTAATAAATCTCTTTTGCAAAACTCCTAGAGAATGGTATTCCCACTTTCTCTTAAGGATGTACAGGGATGAGAAAATTACTTCTCTAAGCAACCCATTCCACCTTTGGTCAGTTCTAATAGGAGGCATTGTCAAGTGATGGATAAAGAGCCAGCTTTGGAATGGAAAGACAGGGGTTCAAGTCTTGCCTGTGTTATACTGTGTGACCCTAGGAAAGTCATCTAAAATCTTAATGTCCCAAACAACTCTCTAAGACAATAAATTTAAAAAACTGTTCCCAATTTGTATTGAGCAGAAGAGGCTTCATCACTAATAGTTTCCTATGTCAATAAAACCTCAGATCAGGACTTCAATTAAAAAGGGGGAGGGGAGATAAGTAGTATTATATAGTACCTACAATGTGCCAGGCATCATATTAAGCACTTTATAAATATGAACTCTTTTGATTCTCACAAAAAATGCTGAGAAGTACGTGCTATTATTCCCATTTACATTTAAGGAAACTGAGGCAAAAGGTGGTTAAATTACTTTCCCAAGGTTACACAGCTAAAAGTATCTCAGTCTAGATGTAAACTCAGGTCTTCTTCACTTTAGATCCAGTGTTTTACCCACTGAACCACCTAAATCTAGGCTCAGAATTCACCATTGCTTTTCTACCAAGAAAACCAATTACATTAAATTAAATAAATTAGTTGGAATAATAGGCAAAGAAGAGGAGCCACCAAACTCCTTTCATGAAACAAATACTATACAGGAAGAGGAAAAACAGAAAAAGAAATTTTTAGACTAACTTCATAAATGAATGTGGACACAAAAGTATTAAATAAAATACTAGCCTAAACACTACAATATATTTCAAAAGTTATACTTGATGAGCAAGCAGGATTTATACCAGGAATGAAAAGATGGTTTAAGAGAAAGAAAACTATTAACATAATTGATTATATCAATTATAAAAATAACAAAAATCATATTGTATTGATAGATGCAGAAAGGGTTGAATTTTTTTATGAAGTACAACACTATTTGAAAAAACAAACACTTGAAAGTAGAGGTATAAATGAATTTTTTCCCTTAAACTGATAAAAAGCATTTATCTAAAACCATCAGCTAGTAATTGTTTATAATGAAGATAAACTAGAAGCCTTAAAGTAAGATCAGGTGTGAAACAAAAAAGTCCCCTGTCACCAATATTATTCAATATTGTATTGATAATCCTAGTAACAGCAATGAAAGAATAAAAAGAAATAAAAGGAATCAGAATAGGAAATGAGGTAATAAAACTATCTCTTTTGCAGACTATATGATGATATACTTAGAAAATTCCAAAGACTCAAATAAAAAGTTAGTTGCAATAATTAATAATTTTAGCAAAGTATCAAAATATAAAATAAATTCACATAAATTATCAGCATCCTTATATATCACAAACAAAAACCTGCAAGAAGAGAAAGCAAGAGATACCCCAATTGAAATAATTCTAGAAAGTGTTAAATACCTGGGAGTATACCTGCCAAAACAATCCCAGAAACTATAAAACCAAAATTATGTTTAATTATACAAATAAAATCATATGTAAATAGACAAATATTAATTGTTCATGGGTAGGTAGGGCCAAAATTATAAAACGGAAAATTTTAAATAAACTAATTTATATATTCAATGTCATCCCAATTAAATTAACAAAAAAATTTTAATGAGTTAGAAAAAACAATTGCAAAATTCATTTGGAAGATCAAAAGATCAAGAATATCAAAGGAACTAGTGGGGGAAAAAACGTAAAGGAAGGAGTTTTAGCAGTACCAGATCTTAAATGATATTATAAAGCAGTCATTATCAAAACTATCTGGTACTAGTTTAAAAATACAAAGGTAGATCAATGGACTAAAGTAGACATATGATTTACAACAGCAAATGACTACAGTAACTTTGTGTTTGAAAAGTGTAAAGACTTAAATCTTGGGGACAAGACACCATTTTTTTGGTAAAAATTGTTGAGAAACCTGGAAAGCAGATTGGCAGAAATTCAGCATAGACTGATATTTTACACCATTTACCAAAATAAGGTCAAACTAGATACATGTCCTAGATATAAAAAGAGATATTATGTAAAAATTTTAAGAATATGTAACATATAACTTAGCATACTTATGGAGAGAGAAACAATTGATGAATAAACAAGAGATAGAGAGCAGGGTGAGGTGTGAAATAGATGATTTCTATTACATTAAATTAAAAATGAGTTGTACAAATAAAACAAATGTAGCCAAGATCAGAAGGAAAGCAGAAAATTGGGGGAAATTTTTATAGACAGTTTCTCACATAAAGATCATATCTCAAGTATATAAAAATTTGGTCAAATCAATAAAAATAAGAGTAATTTCCCAACTGATAAATGAATAAAGGATATGAACAGGCAGTTTTCTGATGAAAAAAATCAAAATATTTTCTAGTCGTATTTTTTAAATGCCCTTAATCATGACTGATTAGGGAAATGTGAATTTAAACAAACCTGAGATATCACTTTTACACTTATTGGATAGGCTAAAATGAGTGAAGGGGAAAGTGACAAATGTTGGAGGGGATATGGAAAAGTTGGAACACTAATTAAGTTTTGGTGGAACTGCCAACCGTAACAAACATTTTTGGAGAACAATCTGGAATTATGCCTAAAATATTATTAAACTCTCTGTACCCTCTGACTCAGCAATATCACTACTAGTTCGGTTTCTCAATATGATTAAGGAAAAAGGGAAAGAACCTATACATTCTAAACTATCTATAGAAGCTCACTTTGTGGTAGCAAAGAACAGGAAAATGCAGAGATGCCAATCATTTGGGAATGGCTGAACAAGTTGTGTTATATGATCATGATGCAATACTACTGTCTGTAAGAAATGATGAGCTCAATGATCTTAGAAAAATGTAAATAGACTTGCACAGAATAACAAAGAGTGGAAGCAGAGCCAAGATGGCGGAGTAGAAGAACAAACTTGGCATGAGCTCCCACTCCAATCATTTCCAATACATGCAAAAAAAATGACTCTAAACAAACTTTAAAGCTACAGAACCCACAAAGTGACAGAGAGAAACGAATCTCCCACTGTAAGAAGCCTGGCAGGCAGAGAAGAAGGGTCTATCATACTGAGATAGAAGCTGAGCATAGTCTTGTGTGAGCCATTCAAATCTGGCCCCAGGTTGGCCCTAGCCAGTGGCCAGCCAGAGCAGACTTCAGTAGAGTGAACCACCAGCAGCTGTGGCAGTTTCCAGAATTCTCAACCCATAAAACCAAAAGACAAAGTAAAATGTCAATGTGGAACTCTGTTTGAATGTGGGGATGGAATAGCGCAGTTCAGCCCCTGCCCCTGGGGTAAGAAGTGGCAGAAGCACAGTAGCCACAGCTGCAGCTGCAGTTCTGTGGCTACCTCAGGAACTTCTGGCCTGCAGATCATAGGGGGACCAAGCAACCACTCAGAGGGTAATCACTCTTACTTTAATCTGCTTGGATCTGGATCACAGTCTTGTGGTGGTCCTGGGGTATGTGGCCAGTGAGCTAGCGCTTGTGGGGGCTGTAGAGAGGGCACCCTCCTAATAGCTCTGGCAGCTGTGAAAACCTTTGCAATTTGGGACAAAGTTCTCTCCATTCTAGAAGCAGAGTTACACCATGTCAAAGAGCTCAAAAGTCAAGTAATTGGCTGGCAAGATGAGCAAGCAGAGAAAGCACAATTGGACCACAGAATCTTTTTTAGGGGACAAAAAGGATCAAAACATGGAACCATAAGAAGACAAAAAAGTCAAAACTCCTGCATCAAAAGCTTCCAAGAAAGATATCAACTGGTTGCAGGCCATGAAGGACCTCAAAACGGATTTTGAAAATCAAGTAAAAGAAGTAGAGGAAAAATTGGGAAGAGAAATGAGAATGATACAAGAAAATCATGAAAAGCAAAGCAACAGCCTGCTAAAGGAGACCCCAAAAATACACTGAAGAAAGTAACACCTTAAAATATAGACTAACTCAAATGGCAAAAGAGGCCCAGAAAGCCAGTGAGGAGAAGAATGCCTTAAAAAGCAAAATTTGCCAGATGGAAAAGGAATTTCAAAAAGTCACTGAACAGAATACTTCCTTCAAAATTAGATTGGAACAACCAGGAGCTAATGACTTTATGAGAAATGAAGATACTCTAAAACAGATCCAAACAAATGAAAAAAAAGAAGGAAATGTGAAATATCTCATTGGAAAAACCACCAACCAGGAAAATAGAACAAGGAGACATCATTTTAAAATTACTGGACTGCTTGAAAGCCATGATCAAAAAAAGAGCTTAGACACCATCTTTCAAGAAATTTTAAAGAAAAACTGCCCTGATATTCTAGAACCAGAGGGCAAAATAAGAATTGAAAGAATTCACTGATCACCTCTTGAAAAAGATCCCCCAAAAAAACTCCTAGGAATGTTATAGCCAAATTCCAGAGTTCCCAGGTCAAGGACAAAATAACGCAAGTGGTAAGGAAGAAACAATTTTAGTATTGTGGAAAGACAGTTAGGATAATACAAGACCTAGCAGCTTCTACATTAAGGGATTGAAGGACTTCAAATATGATATTCTGGAGGTCAAAGGATCTAGGACTAAAACCAAGAATTACCTACCCAGCAAAACTGATTATATTGCTACAGGGAAAAATATGGTCATTTATTGAAATAGAGGATTTTCAAGCATTCTTGATGAAAAAAATAGAGCTGAACAGAAAATTTGACTTTCAAATACAAGAAGCATGAGAAGGTAAATAGGAAAAAGAAATCATAAGGAACCTATTAAAGTTGAACTATTTATATTCCTACATGGAAAAACAATATTTGCAACTCATAAGACTTTTCTCAGTATGAGGATAGTTGAAGGGAAAATATGTGTGTGTGTGTTTTGTGTGTATATGTGTGTACATATTTATATTATGTATATATATTTATACATGCACATATATATGTGTACATACACATATGTATTATATGAGGGTGTATTGTATATAAATAAATATGTAAATGTGGGCATATGCATGTTCATGTATTGTCATGGTAATTAATTTTAATTTGAAGACCCCTTTTTGTACTGGCAAGTAAGCAGATACTTAGCACCTTGCCTTAAGTTAAGCAAAGGTAGCAGGTACTTAGTATTTCGCAATTGATCAAGCCTCTGTTGGGGAAACAGAAGATAAGAACTCCTGTCTCCTGTTGATGACATAACAGGAAGGGGTTGGCTAAAACAGGTAGCTAATGCTGTGTGTATATAAGAAAATCTCCAGAGAGACACAGTCAGAATTTCTTGCAACAAGAATATGGTGGCAGAAGATGAATTTCCTGAGAACTTGTGGTAGCTTTTTCTTAACATGAGCCCAGGAGGCTGGACAGGAGCCCAGGAGCCCAGGAGCCCAGGGGTCCAGGAGCCTAGGACCCCCGCCCAACCCCCCCAGGCTGGGTAAGGTGATTCTGATTTTTTGAACAGGCTATAGAAGACTGAGGAAGCATGACCAGGATGCTAAGACTTTGTTTGTGGCTTGATTGAGCCTTGAATTCCCAGAAACAGAAATTGTGAAGGATTTGAGATGCATTGGACCCTATGTACTTCAGTGTGGAGCAGGACTTACATGGAAAGTTGGACAAGGAACCGGGAGCTGTCTGCCTCTGAATCCAGGTGATTGTTTGGTGGACTCTTATAGGATCTGGGACCATGGGAGGGAATTTAAGGAATCTGAGAAACCACCCCAAGTCAAACCAAAAGAAGACTTTACTTGGATACTGTATACTAACTGAGGAATTGTAAATTTACTAGTGACCTAGGGGTGGAGGGTCTGCATATTTTCTAATGATTGTACGTAGTGATTAATGACACTTAGTGACTGATTGAGTTAACTTAATTGCCCCATGAATGGAAGACTTTGACTATTGTACTTTGAGATGACTGAATTTAAGTAAGGAGGCAAACCTCCTTAGGGATACCAGATGATTGTTCTTTGTTCAGAACTTTGTGGCCACTAGAGTGGAATCTATGTGGCCGTTTTAATGATAAGCTGTTGTGAATACTATATTGTGATTTTCTGTGATGAGTTGTAATACTGTGAATGTTGTACCTTGATTTTCTGTGAATGTTTTGCTTTGATTTCTTCTGGAAAGCTGCTCATGCATGGTGTCATATTATACATAGAGAGAGGGCACAGGATAAGCTGAATATGAAGGGATGATATCTAAAAAATAAAATTAAGAAGTGAGAGAGGAATTTATTGGGAGAAAGAGAAAGGGAGGGAGTAAATTATCTCATATAAAAGAGGCAAGAGAAAACTGTTACAATGGAGGGTAAAAGCAGGTAAAAAGGGAATGGGACAACCTTATTTTCATTGAATTTGACCTAAAGAGGAAATAGCATATGCACTCAATTGAGTATCTTACTCTACAGGAAAATAGGAGGATGGGGATAATAGGGAGGATGATAGAAGAGAGGGCAGATTGGGAGAGAGGCTAGTTAGAAGCAAACATTTTTTGAAAAGTGTTAGGGTCAAAGGAGAAAACAGAATAAGTGGGGGGGTGGAATAGGATGGAGCGAAGTATGGTTAGTCTTTCACAATGTAACTACTGTGGAAATGATTTGGGTAACTACATATGTACAACCTATATTGAATTGTTTATCTTCCCAATGGGGGCAGGTAAGGAGGGAAGAAGGGGGAAAAAAACTGGAACTCAAAGTTTTAAAAACAAATGTTGTTGTTTTTTTAATTGTGCTGTTTTAATTTTTTTTACATGCAACTAGGAAATAAGATATACAAGCACTTGGATATAGAAATATGTCTTGCCCTTCTAAAAAGTTAGGGGTCTGATGAGGGAGTATATAAGAGAGATCACATTAAGGGAAGGGGCATTCAGTAGGCTTGCTATTTTGGGGTGGGGATAGGGGAAAGACAGGGAGAGAAATTGTAACTCAAAATCTTATGGAATTGAATGTTGAAAACTAAAAATAAATAAAGAAATTTAAAAATTAAAATAGATATAAAAAATTTAAAAAGAATAATGAAGAATGAAATGAGCAGAACCAAAAGAACACTGTAGATAATAACAGCAATATTGTTTTACGAACTTTGAGTGAACAAGTCATTTTGTCTATTATACTCAAGCTATAATGGATCTATGAAGAAAGATGCTATCTGTATCCTGAGAAAGAACCAATAGATAGATGTATTGAATGATTTTACATACACATATATATATACACATATGTGTATATATGCATATGTATATACATATGTGTGTATAATGAGATCCATCTCAGGTGGGTGAAAGGGGAGGAGGTCAAGGAAGAAAAAAAGAAAAAGAATTTACATGAAAACTTTAACATATATTTTAAAAGAATAGCAAGTTGTACATGATAGAATTGCAATTTCATGTTTATTTGTATCTTATGCTACTATGTTATAGAAATGCTTATTTTCTTTCTTAAGTTCAGAGTAAAATAAATTTTAAAAAAAGAAAACCAACTATACTTAAAGACTTTACAGTCTACGACATAGTGAATCAACTAAATCTCAAAATCAAACAGGTGTAAATGTCTTCAGTGAGATATTTACCTGAACTGCACTAAAAGTATACAAAAGATGAGACTCTCAGACTATGCTAGCACCTATTCCTCACACTCATGCTATATGGCATGCCTTAATGAATGTTAGAATTTTCTCTCTATTAACTCATTGATGTCCCATGAGACCCATTACTGCTAGTCCCCAATGGATTCTACTCATCCTTATGTGCCTTTCATTTCCATTGCAATCATCTTTCTTTGATGCATAGGTTGAAATATAAGCTGCATAATTCTCTAGTAAAAGTGTATCTAGTGCATTGGATTTCATTCTCTTTCTGCAGTGATCTCATAATAGAGTCTGGAAAGGAAGGACCCAGGCCGCTGCCCTCTCCTGACAGCTTTATCATTTATCAACGTCCTTCTTAAAATGTGTCACCCTGAGTACTCTAACCCAGAGAGGGTTGAACAAGATGGAGCATAGTGGGAATGTCATCTATCTCTTTCCAGCCATTGTGCTTTCATTAATGAAGCTTAAGATTGTATTGGTGATTTTGATTGTCACAGCATATATCATAGCATCACAGATTTAGAGTTCAAAGAGATTTTGGAGGTTCAGTTCAATTCATTTTATACATGAGAAGATGGAGGTCCAGAGATATTAAACTACTTCCACAAGGACATACATTTAATAGGTGTCTGAGATAGTTTTTAAACCTAAGCCTGGGGCATCTAGGTGGCACAGTGAGTAGAGCACCAGCCCTGGAGTCAGGAGGACCTGAGTTTCAAATTCAGACACTTAACACTTATTAGCTGTGTGACTTCGGGCAAGTCACTTAACCCCAGTTGCCCTGCCTTTCCCCCTCCAAAAAAAAAAAGACAAAACAAACCAACCTAGATCTTCCTACCAAGTTTGGCATCCTCTTTATGAAATAAAATAGCCTTTAATTGCCAATTACCATTTAAAAGAAAAGATGTATTTGTATATATAAATATATACATATGTAATATATACAACTAAATATATAGATACATATATGCCCCTTTTGTGGTGTGTGTCTACATACACATATTGTACGCACATGTGTATATATGAATATATACAAATATAAACTTAGGTGCAAGATTCTAGTAGAGATAAAAAATTAATAGCTCTTAGTAAAAAAGATTAGTGTTAGTTCTAATAGGAGTAATAATAAGACATTCACAAATAATTGTATAGGGAGACCAACAACATGTGACCCTGGGAGAAATGATGAACAAAGAATAGATAAATTGTTTCAGGTATGCATAATAAAATAAGGAAATATAACAAGAGATATAAGGTGCATGCTGATAACAGCCCACAAACACACAACTTTTACCTAAGGCTTTTGTTCTTGAGCAGCTAAGTAGCACACTAGCCTAGAGGAAGGAAGACCCAAGTTTAAATTTTGCCTCAGATGCTAACCTTCTGTGTGACCATGGGCAAGTCACTTAACCCTGTTTACCTCAGTTTTCTCATTTGTAAAATGAGCTGGAGAAGGAAATAGCAAACTACTCCAGTGTCTTTGCCAAGAAAATCCCAAAAGGGTTCAGGAAAATTCCAACATGACTGAAACAATTGAAAAACAACAATTTGTTCTTGGCCTCAGATTAATTTGCATGCTAAATAAAGTCATTACAAAGTGCAGAGGAGAGTCTATCAATGCCAGTCCCACAAGTTTCCTTTGGGGTTTGGTTGGATAGAGTTCCCAAAATTATTTGAGTGGACAAAGAATAACAATCAGAAATTTTATAGGTGTTAAAAATGATTTTTTTCAAGCAAGTTATATAGCTGGCTAGAGTCAAGACTTCCAGTGAAAGCAAGGCAAAGTTATTAAAAATGGTAGACAATCTGAGCCCAAGAATATCTGGTGGCCTTTTCTGGTTTCCAGGCTGAGTATAACTTTCATGGTCTTAGGTTATATGAACTACAAAACCTTTAGCCCTCCAATTCAAAAGAGTTACTTGCCAGCAGTTATACTCCCAGCATACAATAGCAGAGAAAATTAAATATCCTGAAGTCTCTCAACAGTTAAAGTACAGATAGTAGTCACAGAGAGCAGTAGAGGAAATACTTGGCATGGATATCCAGCGGAGAATGGAAAGGTTCAGAAGGAGTGGCAAAACACCTAATAGAGAAAAACTAACACACACACCAAAAAAAAAAAAGCAGAGGGCATAGGACCCAGTAATGATGTCACACTCCTTTGGAAGAGACATACAATGCTCTTCAGGAAGCAGCAGAATGAAATCACAAGTGGCCACTGGTGGCTTGGTGATATGGCAGGTAGGAATTTCTTTGGTCATACATGTTCCCTGTGTCTGCCAAATTGTTCACCTTCTCTAATCAAATATGTCTTCCCGGTGTATCTACTCTTCCAATGATGATTTAACTTGCTGGACAGAGTCCTTCTGGAAGTAGGAGGACTTTTTCTTGTCATTTAATTTACTAAGCTATGTGATTAAATTGCATTTGCTTTGAACTGTGTCATTCCTGGAGGGCTCAACAAAAATAAAAACTGGAGAAACTTAGGAACTATGATTGTACTGGATGCTGACCCATAACCTAAGATAGTATTTACAGGTTGTTATAGGGGTGAGAAGAGGGCCAGGGTGTTAAGACTACAATAAAAAAAATGGGATGTGATAAATGCATAAGATTGTGAGAATTCCAAGGAGGAAAATACCACTTCTGGCTCTGAATATGCTGTGAATGAGTTATTGTATCAAGTATTCTGTGTATATTATATACAATACAGGATGGTTCCTGTCTCTTCTGAAAACTGGTGAAGCTTAATTGTCCTTTATAGTCTGGTTTATGTCCAGAACCAGTTACATAACAAGGCATGTATTTTTTCAGACATAGCTCATAGATTAGTTTGCTTTTGTTATTTGGATCAAAGATAATTTATTGGGGGAACAGGGAGTGTATGTCATTGGAAAGTGACAGTCATCCAAAAAGGTACTAATTAAACATGTAAAAGGAAAAAGAAATAGGATGCAAAGTCTTGGAAGGTTTTCATTTTTTTATTTGTATCTTAATGTAACAGCCATCTCCCATTGTCCTGATCTATATCTTGCCACAGGACCCAGATGACTCCAGAAAAGAAAGTGATTTTGCATGGCCCTCCCTCACTTATATCCAATTCATTTTCATGATATGATATCACCTTCATGATGTCATGATCATCTTCAAGAATGAATAATAAAAGCAACAAAACAAACATATATAAATACACATATATTTATGTATATATACACATATAACACATATATACACCATATACACTCATATATACATATATGTATATATATGCTATTCTATAACATTCTACAATCTAAAAAGAAAAGTTATATAACACATATATAACTTTTCTTACATATGCAATATATATATGTATATATATCTGTGTGTGTGTATATATATATATTCACAGAAAGTACATATATTTATTTGCTGCAGCTCAATTCTAGAGCAACTTGATAGCTTCATAATTTGGATTTGGCCTAATTAAATGACTTTCTGATATAGCAGCATAGTATAGAGAGCTGTAGGGGACCTAAAAAATCCATCCCTCTTATTTTCTAGGTTATGAAAGGTTTATGCTATGTATTTTATTGGGTACCTAAGAACTCACAGAAATGAAGTAGCATTACCAATAGCAGAAAAAGAGACTCAAACCTCGATTTCTAGCTTCAAATTCACATGTTCATTCACATATCAGGGTCCATCTTGCTATTCAAAAATAAGTATTCCTAACTATAAACATAAGTATTCATAAATGTCTATAGACCAACCAAAGATAGCAGCTTATACATACAACATTTATAGTATAACGTAGAGAGGATAAAATTCTGGGAAACTTAGGGTCAGTCAATGAAAAAGGAAGGAATTATGATAAAGGGTTTAGGTGGGGGGAAATGTTATTTGTCCTTGATTTTCAAAGAGGATCAATGGCATCATGACGCTGGGGTAAAATAATGGATGATGAGTGACGTCTTGACTTGTGCACAAATTGAATTGAAGTGAAGCAGACTTGCACAAAATCATCCTCCTCCTTCTCTCTTCTAGAGCTATCAAAGACCTATGGCAGGGCAAAAGTCAAGAAGACTCGCAATGACCTGGGATGTAGTAGATGACCTTGGCATCTTCAATGTGTGATTAAACTCTTAAGTGCTTCACAGTACCTGCTTCAGTCACCGTTATAGCCACTGGAACAAACTGTTCTTATCTACCCATAACTTCTCAGTGTATTCACCTCATTATTTTATCATTTCCTCCTCCCTACCCCTTCATGTACATATATATAAGATTTGAAAAACAGTATCTGGGAGAGCAACCATGCCTCAAACTCACACAGTCATTGGATGCAGTCCCTTATTCTACTCCCCAGTCTCAAAATAGTTTTAGGAGGATTTCAGGTGGACAATCAAGAGATAACTTGAGTTAAATGGGATGTTCTAACATTAGGTGGCACAATGAATAGAGCAAATTTATCTTCATGAGTTCAAATCTGATCTCAGACACTTACTAGCTGTGTGACCTGAGCAAGTTGCTTAATACCATTTGTCTCAGTTTCTCATCTATAAAATGAGCTGGAGAAGGAAACAGCAAACCACTCAAGTATCTTTGCTAAGAAAACCTCAAATGGGGCTAGCAAAGAGTCAGATATGACTGAAACAATTCAATAACAACAACAAAATTTCACTGATGGTTGGAAGAAATGTACTCAGGAAGAGTCTATTAGCTGGTTGCCTGATCTGTGTTCTTAATAAGCTTAACACATGGGACTGAAACTCAGGGAGTTGACAAAACTCTCCTTAAGAGAGAGCATCTGAGACTGCCTTTCAAATAGAACTAAAAGTTAGCCTCTTGTCTGTAAGTTTAAAAAAAATATAGTGGACCCAATTTTTCCTCTGATGAAGAAGATTTAGAACTTCTATTGCCCAGTAGGTGACAAATGGCAGAATAGCCCTACCACAAAGAAGCAGTAGGCACATGACATACCAGCCACCCAGGAGGAAATAGGAGAGACACAATATCCATCAGGGAACAAGCCCAGCAGATCTGTGTGGTGGGATCACCAGAAGACCTCATCAGTTCAGTGACGGTACTAGTATTATTCATTCTTTCATATAGATGTATTAGACACATATTTCTGTCTGTCTCAACATGTAATCACTATAAGCTTCCTCTCTTCACACTGAGAGTGTGTATACTTATGTAAGAGTATGCCCCAGGTTTATAGAGATAATCTTCTATTGCTATTTTTTGTTGTATTATTTATGTCTTCTTGAATTAATTGCGTCCTCTGGTTCAGAGGTGTGTAAGAGACAATGCTGCAGGAACCAGATTAAAACATAATTGGGAAATATTTAACAAAATTAATAATAATGTGACAAGACATAGATAACATTTCATTTTTAAAATAAGTCAATATGTCACACCCAGGGGTCTTTATGCAGGGATTAGGGCCTTCCTTTCTATTTGAGTTTGACACCACTAGCATAGAGGCTGAGTATTAAAAGTAATCCATATAGGTATGTGCTTAAGTGTTATGGATGTGGCTCCAAGAAGTACCTTGAACTAGGTGTAGCTTTTGTGGAAGGATCCACCTGTTTATGCCTTGGTACTACAACAATAATAAAAAAATTATTCTAGGTTTATAGGATAACTAAAAAGATTTGCAAAGAACATGGACACATTTCAGTGAAGGTTTTGTAAAGCAAATTAAACCACTTCCTGGAATGTATTCCTTCCCTTCTCAACTCTCCTGAAGAATCTTTTATCTTTCTTCAAATTCAGTTCAAATATATCCTCCTGTATTTAACTTTCCCTGATTTCTCCAGTTGTTAGTGAAGCTAAGTATTCAGAATAGCAAATAAGGAAAGCTATGAAGTGGTGGCAATATTAGAATTCATACAGCATATTTCCAATCAGTTTGAACCAAATGACATATTTTTCACAATTATAACTATGCACATTTAAATACATGTGACCCTAGGATTCCTTATTTGCACCTAAAAAGACTAGTGGAATTTCTATCTCAACTCAATTTTTCTTTCTCTATACTTAATCTGCACAAATTGCATCCACTTAAGAGTTTAAGCTCCTTGAAGGCAAAAAATGTTTAATTTTTGTTTTTCAATCCCCCTTGCTTAACACAGTGCCTTGCAAGTAGTAGATACTTAATAAACATTTATTCAGTTGAATTGAATTTAATCTACTTCACCTAAAAAAAAGCAAGAGTGTCTGGGAAATAAGATTAGAGAAATAGGATAGACTAAATGTTGTAAGTGCTTCAAAGGTTGTCATTCTTTGTATTCCAAGAATTGTCATGGACAATCAGAAAAACTAAGACTTTTTTATTACTAAAATAGGCATAAGGAAGACCAGAGTGGCAAGAAGACAGAAATTATATTCTCACATTGTCAAGGGGGAAATTTACCAAATTATTCAAGATAAGAAGAAAATCTGGACTATAATTAAGGCAAAAAGAACTGATAGGGCAAAGGATTTACAAATATAAATAAGCAATTTGATGTACTTATTGAATAAAAACTGGGGTATTAAACCAGGAAGTACGTAAGAAAGATTCTCTTATTCCAGGACTACAAAAGTTGGACACAGGGGATCTGGGGGAGTTCTTAAAGTATGTTACTTTCAAAAGGTTCTTATCTGATAATTTTCATAGTTTTTGATAAATAACTTTCAAATCCAAGACTCTGAGTTTGATACTAGCCTTCCATTTAGGAAACATCATTTTTTAAAAAGGGAGGTTGATTGCCTTCATATTGGGAACATCTATGGTTAGAGAGTCTGGGGAAAAAGTGGATCCAAGAAATTTCACAATATCCAAGCAAAAAAGGTAGAAGCAGAAAGCAGTAGAATAGTGCCTGAGAATCAAAGTGTCAGCTGGAGACAACATAGTTAGAATGAGAACAAAAATAAAGTTTTTGTTTAAGAATCAGTCATATAAAAGCATTAGTTTGGGGTTCATAAGTAATTTTGCCTAATAGTTAAGGACGAATAAGAAAATGTGAATCAAAAGTGACCAATAAAGATAATCTGTATCTATAGTTTCAACATATTTGAATATGAAGGGAAGGTTCAGTTGGTACAGTAACTGAACCACAAAAATTTGAAATAGAGTTATAAGAATTTAACTTTGAAAATATTATGTTTCATTAGCTAATAGTGTATCTTATTCAAACCATATAATGTTTAGAGCTAAAGTGTAAGTACCACAAAAAAGTCCTGCAAAACAGGATAAATAATAAATAACCAACACTGAAATGGCAGAACTAAGATGATAAATTTAAATGAAATATTTATACTAACATCTTTATACATGGAAAGGAAATCAAGTGAGGGCTATCATGCTGAGAAACAAGACAAGAACCTGAACAGGAAGGGATAAAAACGAACTAATAAAATATCCATTTTAAATGAAAAGATGTCTTAGAAGTCACTAAAACACAACTAGAATTAAAACCTGATTTCTAGAATTTATATCTGCTTAATAATGCAGAGTGCTTATCATTCTGATAAGGAATTGAGAACTGTTTTAGTACAGACTTTTAAAATACCATCTCTATCTACATGTAAGTATATGTATACACATAGATGTGTGTGTAAGTGTATATAATAGTTTTTGCTTGTCCTTCCTTCTTGAAGATGACCATGATATCAAGAAGGTGATTACATGACATGCAAGTGAATTAGATTTAAGTGAGGGAGGGCTGTGGAAAGTCACCAGCCTCACTTTTTCCTCTGGAGCCATCTGGGTCTAGTGGCAAGATATAGATCAGGGTGATTGGAGATGGCCCAGGATTCAGTGGGAGACTTTGGCCCTTTCAAACTAAGTTTTTTAACAGGTTACAGGTGGACTGAGGCAATGTTTATTCATTAATTCATAACTCAAGGAGAGCTCAAGGAGTTCTCAGAGCCTGCACCTCATCACCACTGGGTACCAAGCTAGAACTGACTAGTTGGGCAACATGGTTTGCTTGCTTGCTTTTTCTTTCCATGTGTACGCACACACACACACACACACACACACACACATTTATGAAATCTAAACTGTCCAAATGGAAACCATCTACCGCATAAGTTTTAGCAAAGTATTGCAAAGCATTGCCTAGATATCTAAATCTCAAAAAGCAGCAGGAAATCTTATGGACCATTTTATTTAAGACCCTATTAGGGTTAATTAAGGCCCTCAATGAGTTTTTTACTTAAAAAAAAAGATTTTGCTAAGATGTTCTTAAACCTAATTAGAATAAACCCAAATAGGAGATTAAAAGAATACTACATAGAAAACAGTCTTTTCCCCTGTAAGAAAAAAAATTAGAATTATTTATTCAAAAACAACTGGCTCTTAGATCATAGAACTGAAAGGGAACTTAAAAAAATCATCTGTTAATTCTATTTTAGAGTCAGAAAGAGTAATTTTAAAGGACAGGAACAAATATACTCTTTCTAGAACAATTATAGACAATCATTTCTTTAGGAAAAGAGTATTGTTGACAATCGTGCCATCACATGTATGGTCAAAATTATTTAAAATCCTTTAGTCAGAAGCTTAAGTGAGAAAGAATGTGTAGGGTTAATGGAATATAAGATCTTCCCCATCCATTATTTTTTCTCTTTTTTATTTATTAACTTTTGTTTATTTTTAGTTTACATCATTCACTTCCAAGAGATTTTGAGTTACAAATTTTCTCCCCATCTTCCCCCTACCCACCACCCCAAAATAGCGATCTCACTATATATCCCCTTCCCCAATCTGCTCTCTCCTATATCCTCCCCCATCACCCCTCTGACTTTCCTCTGACTTCTGACTTAGGGCAAGATGGATCTCCCTATCCCAGTGCCTGTATATCTTATTACCCAGTTGCATGTAAACAATAATAATAATAATATACATATGTATGTGTATATATATGTATATATGTAAATGTATATATGTATGTATAAACACTTGATTTTAGAACTTTAAATTCTGCATTCTTTCCCTTCCTCCCTTGTTGTCAACCCCCACTGGAAAGACAAGCAATTCAGAATATCTCCACAATGGACATATTGTGAAAGACTGACTATATCTCCCTCCTTCCTATCCCACCCCCTACTTGTTCTATTCTCTACTTTGTCCCAGTCCCTTTACAGAAGTGTGTGCTTCTAACAACCCTCCTCCCCAACCTGCCCACCCCTTGATCATCCCCACTCTCATCCCCATCCCCCTACTCTCCTGTAGGGCAAGATACCCAGTTTAAAGTGCATGTCATTCTTTCCCTAAGCCAAATTCTTAAGCCAAATTCCTTCCCTAAGCCAAATTCAATGAGAGTAAGGTTGACACATTTCCTTTTGCCTTCTTGTTCTTCCCCTCCATTGTAACAGTTATCCCTTGCCCATCCATTATTAATTGGCCTATGTAACATATTCCCTTTTTTTCCTTGGAACAGTAGCCATCTTCCCAGGTATAAAGGTACACAGGTATTTCAATCACAGATGTCTTGCTGCTTTGAGTTCCAGCCCAGTTCACAGCTGTGACACATCCTGAATCACATAGGACATATTCAGGGAGATTTATATTGCCTTGAAGGAGGAACTTGCTTAGTTCCTCCCCTTGCTTAGAAGAGGGGAAACTTACCTAAGAGAGGCTTGCTTGCAGCAAAGTTTTCACACCTTTTGATACTGGGACAATTAGGCACTGAGTCATGTGGGGTTGTGATGTTTTCTGGCTCTAAGCCTATTAGTCAAACTTGTGTATATCCTGGGAGGTTGGTAAGTTTTGAGGCTCACTCATGGGAAGAACATTTGCCTGTGGTCTTTGTTATTTGGTCAGATGAGACTCTGGATAGCCATTGTTAAGGGGCTCCACAGTTTTGTGAACCCAGATATCAGGGCTCCCTGGTCTGGTGATCACGTATCTATTACTTTGTTTAGATAGTTGGAGCCCTGTCTTTTGGATTCTTTCTTGTATACTCACTTCTTTCTACTTATCCATCTGCATTGTTTAATTAAAATAAGATTGCTGACCCCTTTGAAGCTGTCTTCCTTTAGAAAAGCATATCAAAGAACCTGTACTAGCAGCCCTTCTATGTGATGGTGTTATTGATCTTACCCCTCCACAGCAGCTGCAAGTATCATTAACAATACAGAACATAAGCAAAAGTCTTGGATGAAAATACACTAGAGCTTAAGGATGGTTCTATCCTCAATATGATTGCCATGGAACATTTTTAAGTGAAACTGGCATAATAAAGTAAACACCCAGCTAAAGAAGTTCTACAATGAGAATTTGCTCTATGATAGCAACTTCATCAGCTGTCTTTGACAAAATTATGTAGGGGAAAAAAAGTTAGACTTGAAGTCAGTTTAAGTTTGACTCAGCTCAGATATATATGAGACTTTGTGACCAGAGTTGAGTTACCTAACCTAAGTCCTAGTTTCCTCTGTAAAATAGGTAAAACAATATTCACACTAATTCCATTATAAGATATTTCTTTTTTTATTCCATAAATTAACCCATTAATTGTTGGACAATGGGCTACAGATATTTGATAAGAAGATTTTATTGGTCTTTCAGTTCCTTCACTCTTCTGATGGCAGATCTGACCATGACTGCAGAGATGGTATTGTAGATCAATGCACCACCAGCTACTGTTTTCATACAGGATCCACAATGCCAGATATCCACAGCCCGTCTCTTCATTTTGGTCTTGCCACAGAAGGAGCAGGTACACTTGGCATGCTGGCTAATTTCAATTTTCTTCACCATTTTTCTGAGGGATGCACCATAATGTTTACCAACATTTACCAACAATATTTACCATATTTACCAACAATTCCAACCTTCTTGATTCTTTTAGCCATGTTAGAGTGCCAGGGCTGCAATCTGGAGAGAGTCACTATGAGATATTTCTTAGGAAAATGCTTTATAAACCTAAATTCACTTTTCATTGTTATTAATAGTCTGCTACCTGATCTGACTTATGGCTATGTCGAGTCCTAAAAAAATGAAAGTTGGGGGCAGAGCCAAGATGGTGGTGTAGAAGCAGCAAAGCACCACAGCTCCCGCACAAACACGCTAAAAGACTCATAAAATGGGACTCTAAACAGATTTTCAAGCTCCAAAACTCTCCAAAAGACAGAAAGCACATCTGTTGCTACAGGCAGCGCAGCAGGCGGGGCTCTTCATAGCAGTCTGGGAGCCGCGGCAGAAGCCCCGGCCAGCTCAGGCTCTGTGGCATCAGGCAGGGACCCGTCTATAGGAAAGCAGATTGGCTGTACTGGAAGCACAGTTACCACATTTATCAGGCCAGAAGACAAAACGTCTAAGAGAAAGGTCAGTGGATTTTGCTAACTGGGGAGAAGAGCAGGTCCGGACAAACTGCTCCCAGGGCAAGGAAGCAGTGGGAGGTGGCTGTAGTAGCAGGAACAGAGCAGCAGCGGATTCCACTGGGCTGCTTGAGAGCCCTCAGCCTGCAGAAAGCAGGGGGGCTGACGCAATCCATCGAAGCCAAGGGCTCTTGCGTTGAGCGGCCTGGATCTGGATCGTGGTCTTGAGTGGTGGTCCTGGGGTGTGCTTTCAGTGAGCCAAAGCTGGGGGAAGGGCTGCAGCATCCCACTAATAGCTCCAGCAGCTGTGAGGGCCCCAGCGATTTGGGACAGAGCTTTCCCCCTCCAGGAAGCAGAGGTCCACAGAGATAAAAAAAGCCAAGCAATTAATAGACTGGCCAACATGAGAAAAAGGAAGCAGGCTAGGAAGAGCAGTAAAACTCTAGAATCCTTTTTTATGGACAA
>CM053594.1:247716464-247791703 GCA_028646575.1 Pseudocheirus occidentalis
ACTACTGTGTTGGCTTTGACTTTCTGGTTTTAGGACTCAGTCTTCTGGTATTTGAATAAGTGCTCTGACTATATTTCTCATGTAGAGAGCCTGTTACATTTTGTGATTAATAACCATATCAGCATACTTATAGTTACTGTAGGCTTTGTGAATGCTGCATTGCTGATACACTCTCCCTAACTACTTAGTCACATGCAATCTATTGCCTATTATTATTGAGTCTACCTGCACAATATATCTCATTGATTTTCTTTGCTCAAAGAGCCAACACCATTGTTTATTCCTTTTTCAGTTTCACCTATGCTATTGCAATAGTTTCTTATTTGGGTACCTAACATCCTATCTCTCCCCTCTCTATTCCTTCTTACAAGAAACTTCCAAGGTGACATTCTTAAAGCATATATATTGATATGTCTGCTCAAGAAGTTCCGCTGCCTCTCTTTTGACACTATGATAAACACAAACTCTTCTGGTTGTCTTCTAAAGCATTCCACAATCTGGTTCCAACCTACCTTTGTAGGCTTTCCTTCATGCATACTGAAATCCAGACAAATAGTCTTTCTTGATATTTCAGCAAACATGACATTCCACTTGCCATCTCTTTACTTTTGAACAGGCTTTTCTCTGGTCTTAGAGTATATTTCTTCTTTAACTCTGTATTATAGTATCCTTAATATCCATTAAAAATCAGTGCATTTGTCTGTAAACTTAAGAAAAGTAGGATTTTTTGTTGTCTTGTTTCTTCTGGAGTTCAATTTCCTAGGCTCAGGCTAAATTGTAAACATCTGAAGAATTAATTGCCTTTGAACCCTGATAATTCACAGCTGTGCTAAATCAAGTAGGTTTTATGCCTTCTAGCTCTGAGACAATCAGGGGCCTAGTCTTTGTTCTATATTCTGGGAGGGTTAGCATTTTGCTTTGGGAGTTTGCTTATGAGAAGGACCTTTTGATTTCCTGGACTGGACTCTGAGTAACCATTGGTTAAGAGCCGTCTTCCCTTCCTCTCCCCAATGCTCAGAGGTTTGTGCTCTTTTGGTCCTGTGGTATATGCAGGTGGTTGTACTACTTTGTTCTGACTGTTGGAGCCCTCTCTGCTAGATTCTTTCTTGGCTATTCACTTCTTTCTACTTATCTGTACTTAACTGTCTGTTAATTAAAGTAAGATCCTTACCCCCTTTAAAGCTGTCTTTCCTTTAGAAAAGCAGATCAAAGAACCTGTGCTAACAGGCTATCCTGAGTGTACTAGGGTGCTTGCCAATATGGTGTCACCTCCCATATAAGGTCTCCCAAGTCCCTAGTCACTTGTGCTCTCCACTAGAAAAATGTTTTTACAGATTTTCCATTTATTTGTTTACAATTCTTCCTCCAATAAAATGTCAACAGTTTGCGGGCAGAGACGATTTAAATTTTTTGTGTATTTTTCCAGTGTTTAGTTAAGAGCCTCTCACATGGTGGTTACTTAACAAAAGTTAATTAACTAAATGACTCAATGAAATGTTTGTGAAGAACCTCAAGTGACCTATGAGAATTTAAGGTTTTACTACTCAAATCTTATGCTTTGTAATGTTGTAAGAAAAATTCAGAGACCTTTCACAGAAAGCCACAAAGATTCCTTTCAGATCTATTGAGAAGGGAAAAATGAATGAACAAACAGGAAAGAGCTAACATTATGAAATGCAAAATGGACAATTTGATTACATTAAATTTAAAAGATTTTACACAAACAAATCTAATGCAAACAAGATTAGAAGGAAAGCATAAAGCTGGGAAACAAGCATTACAGCAAGTATTCCTGATAAAGGCCTAGTTTCTAAATTATAGAGAGAAATTATTCAAAGTTATAAGAATATAAGTCAATCACCAACTGATAAATATCAAAGGATATGTACAGGCAGTTATCAGATGAAAATTTAAAGCTCTCTATTGTCATATGGGGAAAAAATGCTCCCACTCACTATTGATTAAAGAAATACAAATTAAAACAACTCTGAGGTACCACTTCACACCTATCATTGACACGATGAAAAAGGAAAATGATAAATGTTGAAGAGGGGAAAATTGAACACTAATGCATTGTTGGTGGAGTTGTGAACTGATCAAACCATTCTGGAGAGTAATTTAGAATCATGCCCAAAGGGCTATAAAATTGTACATTCTGTTTGATCCAGCAAAACCACTAATAGGTCTATATCCCAAAAAGATCATAAAAAAGGGAAAAGGACCCATGTGTCCATAAAAGATTTATAACAGTTCTTTTTTTGTGGTGGCAAAGAACTGAAAATTGAAGGGATATCTATCAATTGGGGAATGGCTAAACAAGTTGAAGTATATGAATTTATATTATATATAAATGTTATATATATGTATATATAACAGGAATACTAATGTGCTATAAGAAATTATAAGCAGGTAGATTAGATCAAAACATGGAAAGACTTACATGAACTGTTGCTGAATTAAGTGAGCAGAACCAGGAAAACATTAAACACAGGAACAGTAACATTGTTCAATGATTAACTATGGCAGACTGACCTCTTCTCATCAATACAATGATCCAAGACAACTCCAAAAGACTCATAACATAAAATGCCATCCACATCCAGAGAAAGAACTGTAGAGTCTGAATACAGACTGAAGCAAACTATTTTCACTTTTGTTATTGTTTTTCTTGTGGTTTTTACCTTTTCTTCTGAGTCTTTTTTTCAAAACACTATTAAAGCGGAAATATGTTGAACATAATTGTATATGTATAACCTATATCGGACTGCTTGCTATCTTGACAGGAGGGAGAGAAATTTGGAACTCAAAATTTTACAAAAATGAATGTTCAAAATTATCTTTACATATAATTGGGGGGAAATAAAATACTATTAAGGAAAAAAGAGAAAGTCACAAAGATTGAAAATTCAATTTCAAAATTTTAAACAAATTACTAAATCAGATGTTGAGGAATTAGATGGTCACATCAAATTGTATTCCTTGTTATTATTAAATTGAATGGTTATATTTTACAATGTTGTTGAAACCTGAAAGTGGAGTTAGGGGTGGGAATTGTTGATGTAAAGTGAGAAATATCTCAACATAATGAAAGAAAACTTAGTAGCTGCTTTATTTTATATCCATAAAAATTCTGAGGAAACAAAGATTTAATAACTTGAAAATGGAGCACTTAATTAAAGCAACTCACAATTACTTTGATATTTTCATTTTTCTATTTCAATGATTACAAATTTCTAATCTTCTTGTATATATTATATTAGCAAATCATCTATACAATTAGGCATCAGAGACTAACATTTGCCAGCACATAGCTTTTCTCCCCCCACCCTTAATGGGAGGCCCTCCTTCTCTCCTGTGACAGGGATTAGTTTTCCCTAAAAGAAGACAAAGCTGTCCCTTGGACTTAATTGGCCTCAGGTTACAAATGCAGTTTTCTGATCACATAAAGGTAAAAAATATCCCTGCAAGTTGGAGTCTAGGTCACCTGGACTTGTATTCCTGAAAACAAAATCATGCAAGTCACTATGTCACATACCATATCCTGCCCTGATGACCAGATTTTTTTTTTTCCCAAAAGGGGAAAGAAGGAGGTTATACAAAGATTACCTAAATGTCGCTGTATCAGTGTTATATATAATTGTTGTGCCTGTGTGTAGGGCAAAGCAAACCTCTTTGTGTTAACTGATTAATGACTTGGGAGTACCTCATTTCATTTTCACATTAAACCCAAACTAATAGACCTGACTTAGAGCTTTCTCTAATATGCAGCCTTTGGGAGTAGAAGGATAGTAAGACTGAAGTTAAGAAATTCAGAGAGTTAACAGTGTTTTGGAATGCTTATGCAATACATATATATCTAAACATGAATATGTGTACATGTGTATGTTTGCATATATTACATATATGTGTTCCATGTATATACTTAATGCCAAAGCAGCCACAAACACTGTAACTAAATACTATTATGAAATGTTATGATTTTGAAGTTGTAATGGAACTTAGAGATATTTAATATAACACCGTCTTCTTAAAGATGAGGATATTTAAGCCTGGACTGACTTGCAAATACCACTACAAACTACTACAATGACGGGGCTTTGGTGGAGGATCAGGAAAGGGAAGAAGGAATAGTTAAAATATTTCAAGCTAGTCATAATGGTCTTCCCATTTGAACAAAAGAAAAAATGGGACTTTGAACAGATCCTACCAAACTCTCTTTCCCCCTCCCCTATAGCATATTTGAATATACTTAGAAGCAACATAGTGCCTGTGTTTTTAAGGGCCTAATCTGTGACTGACTCCTCCATCAGGCTCCCTTACCTGTGTTATTGTTCCATGGTCCCTCTCTTCCATGCCCTCATTCTTCCTATACTGCTATTACTATTTTTTTAAATGCATGTTCCTAAAAAAGGCTTGTTACAACTGATTTTGGAATCATCATATTTACCCCGTATCATCAATGAACAAGTGAAAGAAAGAACAAATGAATGAATAAAAAATATTAATTGCTTACTATGTATGATGCACTCTGCTAAGCTCTGGGCAAACAAATAGAAAATCAAGACAGCTACTATTCTCAAGAGCTGTTCATTCTAATGATTGAAGAAAACATAGGAGATTTTTAGCTGCAATTCAGATGGAAAGGCCCTGCTGTTCTTATGGTTCAGAGCTAAAACACAAAGTAATGCATCTTCTTTAATGTTCTGACTTTGTGATTAAGTGCCATATGTAATGTTGGGCAAAGGATTACTGCTCTCTGTGCCTCAGGTCCTATTGGAAAAATATGGGAAACTGAATAGTTGTATACTTAAAAGAACACTGGTGCTCCAGTCATGATCCAATTCTCCCACTTACTAGCTTATTAATATTGAGCAAATCACTTTACCTATCTGGACCTCAGTTACCTCATTTTAAAAGGAGGGAAGACAGCTAGGTGGCACAATGGGTAGACCACCACCCTGGGAGTCAGGAGGACCTGTGTTCAAATTTGACCTCAGACACTGACTAGCTATGTGATCCTTGGCAAATCATTTGACCAAGATTGCCTCCAAATGAAATTAACAAACAAACAAATAGATGAATAAATAAATGAAAAGAAAGAACATTTTCTCTAGATCAGAGGTTCTTAACCTGAGATCTACATACCTCTGAGGAGTCTATGAATAGATTACAGGGAGATAAATGGGAGAATAAATGATCATATTATAAATGATGATAGCAAATAAATAAAATAATAAATTTATATATTATATAATTATTAATTATTCTAAATTTATTACTACTAATTTTACTACCCTTTAAAATGAAATTTAGCATTTAATGTCAGATCTAGAAGTATTTGCAGGCACTGTCTTAATCATGAATTCTTAAACGTTTTTGTATCATGGAAACCCATAGGCTTGACCAGATGGACAAAGCTTTCCATGACACAACAAAGGTTAAGATTTAGATAATGCTTGAAAACACTTCAAGATCTTACATGGAGACTAATCTTCTAAGATCCCTTTTAGTTCTAACATTTCCATAATTCTATCATTTTGGCTTACCTATTAAAAGCCTGTATGTAAGAATTATTAATAATTACTAAATTATTAATAAACATATTAATAAACAATATGTAATTAAAAGAAAGAAAGAAGATAAATGATAAACATGGCAATTATATAATTCATTTAGACAGCATCCCCCAAAATATCCAAATAAGCTACAAACCATATGTTCTCATTGAAATTTAAGTTTCTCACAATGGGTAGTTAAATTTTGAAACATATTTTTATATGCTTTCCTATTTCCATTTTGCAAAATTCTCTTTTAGCTCCAACTTTTTTTTCAAACCAGAAAATCATGCAAGACGTACTTAATCACTTTACAAACCAGATCTGAATTGAAGCTTTTCCAGTAACTTACAATTAGTTTGATAGCTAAGGTTATTAATCCAACCCTAATGGTTTTTTTTAATCTTACTACTTTGTTCAGTCATTTGCAGTTTGAGAGGCTTTCATAATAATTATAGTGGAGAAAAATGCCGTAAAAATATTGAAATTATCTTAAATAAAATGATTTCTAACTATTGTTCCTAATGGCTTCAGAACCAGACATTCAGATGACACTGCTATAGATTTATTTCATCAGCATCTAATGATGTTCTAGTAAATATCTCATTCCAAGACCTTTTTGGTCAAGAATAATAAAAAAAATTAAGGAACATAAAGTCTTTTATTAGATTAGCTTTGTTATACTTCAGTAATTGGCTGTGAAATCTACCTTATTTGATATTTCTCACTTCCCCACCTGCCCCTCAAATTAAGAATGAAAAGTAGGCTTTAACCTTGATTAGAAGAGTGAAGATTAAGCCCTTCTGCTACTTTTCAGCTTATTTTATGCTAGCTGGTTTTTTAGTGAAAACCTTTATTAGCACTTTCCTCAAGTACTATCACTATCATCAGTATCACTGTTCAGACACAAATGAGAATGCTCTGGGGATGGGAACTTCTCTTTCCTCAAATTTGGAAGGCAGATGAGGTGTTTGGGGTGTGGTCACAGGTATAAAAGTAAAAAACAAAACATTAATTAGCAAGTAGTATGTACACATTCCAGTACAGTTATTCAGATAGAATGAAGTCTTTCATGGCAGATGAATTTTTTAAAGCTGCTCAAAAACCAGTGTGAAAATAATTTATTGGGGAGGCTAGGTGGTGCAGTGAGTAGAGCACCCACCCTGGAGTCAGTAGTACCTGAGTTCAAATACAGCCTCAGACACTTCACACACACACACACGCACGCATGCACACATGCATGTGCACACACACAAATTAGCTGTGTGACCTTGGGCAAGTCACTTAACCCCAATTGCCCTACCTTCCCCCTCCAAAAAAAACAAAAAAAGAAAATAATTTATTTTCCTCGATGTTTTCCTTTATACCTGTGTTTGAAAGTAGAAGAGAATTATTCAGAACACACTTTCAGACATGAATCTGAGAAATAACAGAAGACCTGGGCTAGTTCCAAGCCCAGCTGTGCATTCATCATTGGCCCTAGAGGTGGCTTGCTTCAAAGATCTAAGCCTCAGTTTCCTTATCTTTTAAATGGGGGGCTTGATTAGGGGTCTGCATGGAGAGAGTGATATATACCAATGGATAGGACTAGCAATGCAGGACTTCGTGCCAGGAAGACTGCTGCACCTTACTCCTCCCACTTACAGGCTGTGTGACCTGTTCCAAGTTACAACTCCACCGAACCTCAGTAGAGAGATTAGGCATAATTTGCATGATTTTCTGGCTTGAAAAAAAAAAGCTGGAGCTAAAACAAAAAAGTTTCAACATTTAACTACCCATTGTGAGAAAATTAAATCTCATTATCTATAAAAGAGATGTAATGACAGTACCTTTCTCACAGGATCATTATGAGGAATAAAAGAAATAATGTATATAGAGTGTTTTGCAAATCATAACACACTATACAAATATGTTGTTGTTGTTGATATTGATTAGGTGACCTTAACTCCAATTCCTTTCCAATCCCATGATTTTCTAGCCAAACTAGGGTCTATAATCATGCAAGGTAACAAAACATTTGACTAGTTTGACTAGTTCAGGGGAAAAGGAAGTAAATAAACATAAAGTTACTACTATGTGCCAGGGACGATGCTAAGTGCTTTACAAATATCTCATTTAATCTTTGAAACAAGCCCTTGGGAAGAAAGCTATTATTATTGTCTTGATTTTATAATTGAGGAAAGTGATGGAGACAGACAATAAATGACTTATCCAGGCGCACATAGCTAGTAAGTGTTTGAGTCCTAGAATGTCATTCTGCCCTATAGTTTTAAACATTTTCACAATCCTATAATTAAATTTTTCCTCTTCTAAGAACCTCTGATTCCTTGACTCCAAACCTTAAGGCATTATTATCAGTTATCCTCCAACAGGCACACCAAAGGTAAGATAGGAGATGATTTTCAGTGACCATTACGGCATTTGTTGGTCATAAACAAAAGGACAATTTGTCTTGTATTTCTCAAGATCTTTTAGTTACTCTTGTCCTACCTCTGGGCATGCTTTCACCACCACCCAGAGTATGCCATGATAATTCTGTATTCTCTCTATTTACATGGCTATTCTGTTTTATTTTGGGAGGCAACCAAATCTGTTATCATAGAGAAATTACCTGTTAATTCATTGATATAGGATCTCCCTAAAAGAGTACATTCCCTCTACCAATTCAGACCAATACCCTCTATGCAACTTATATGATCTTGCAAGAGTTCTTCACCCCTTTATGTGGTGAGGCTCTTTTGTAGTCTGATGAACTCCTCAGCATAATATTTTAAATTCATAAAGTAAAATGTACATTACAAAGGAAATCATTGTTCTGTAATACAAGTATAAAAGGGTTAAAAATAGCAAACTCATTGGACACCAGGTTAACAATTCCTTGTTAAGAGTTGCCTAGAGCACTGCTCATTATCATAACAACAGTATGTGTCTCAGTTAGGACAGGACAGGGTCTTCCTGGCTTCTTGAATGTCTCTCTATGCACTAAGCCATGTCTCCCCTTTATATAATTCATACTAAATCATGAATAAACAGATGGTTGTTGTGTTTGTCCTTTGTTCTCAAAAGAGACTGTGGCATCAGGGAAATGGTGACATGACTTGCAGTTGACTGATTTAAGTGAGGCAGGACTGTACAAGGTCACCAGCCTCACTTTCTCCTCCAGAGCCATCTGGATATTCATCAGGATGACTGGAAATGACTCAGGATGCAAAAAAAAGGGGTCCAGGGTCTCCCATAAATAAACAACATGATTAACAACTCTCTTGAGGAATATTTATATTTGAACTGAGGACCTCATTAACTCAAAGGAATCTTAAATTTCCAGAATGCAGATTTTGGAGAGAAGAAAGAATTCACAGGGTGACCTGTCTGCTCTAGGCATTCTTTTTCTTTGTTGTTTTGGAAGGAGGAAGGCAAGGGATTGGGATTAAATGACTTGCCCAAGGTCACACAGCTAATAAGTGTGTCAAATGTCTGAGGCTGAATTTGAACTCAGGTCCTCCTGAATCCAGGGTCGGTGTTCTATTCACTGTGCCACCTAACTACCCCTGCTCTAGGCATTCTTGCCCATCCTCCCACATACCCCCAAATATGAGGTGTTAATAACTTAGAACTCTATTTCTTTTTTTGTTTGTTTGTTTGTTTGTTTGTTTGTTTTTTTGCTTTTTGGAGGGCAGTTGGGGTTAAGTGACTTGCCCAAGGTCACACGGCTAGTTTTTTTGTGTTAAGTGTCTGAGTCTGGATTTGAACTCAGGTACTCCTGACTCCAGGGCCGGCGTTCTATCCACTGCGCCACCTAGCCGCCCCAGAACTCTATTTCTTAACCTATTTCATTATCAACCCATAACTTAGATTAATAGCAAACACTGTTAAAAGTTTTAATAAAAGGAGCTAGGAGGAAAGAGAGGTGAAAACTAGTCCTTCATAGATCACAATCCCTGATGACCCATTCATTGCTTAGATTCTTAGAGACCTGCCCAAAGATGGGTGGTCAACTGACTCTGAATCACAGACCTAATAAATGTCAGAGGCTGTATTTGAATCAAGGTTTTCCTGAACCCACATCGCAAAAATTACCACAATGACTGAAATTTACAAACCAACATTTTATTTTCCTTAAACTTCACTTACTTGCACTTAGCCCATAACTGTACCCATAACCATATCCTTATTCTAGCCTATCTTAGGACTTTCATCTATCTGAAAACATATACTGATTAGACAAAGTACACACTGGATTATCTCTGGAATAAAGACACTGCTGTTCCTCTTTTTATTGTTCCCTGATATTTTGACAGGATTGCATCATTTTTCCAAAGCAGCAGAAGCTTTGGAATGACTAGTTAATTCTCTATAAATGTTTTATCTAAAGGTTGTCTGATGTAATGAATCATGTTGGACCGCATCACCAAGAACCTGAGTTAAAATCCAACTCTGCTGGGTGCTACATGCATGACTTTGAGAAAATCTGCACTTTTTGGAACTTAGTGTCGTCTCTTGTATAATAAATGACCTTTAAGGTGCTTTCTAGCTTTAAATCTGTAATTAAGGAGCCCTCTGACTTGTAAACTGAAGGTTTGAATTAATTGAAGTTCAACATATATTATCTTCTGCTAGTTCAAAGCCTTATTCTTAATTTTTTCTTTTCTTTTTGCCTTGAAACTCTTTGTTATGAGGTAAGATCGTCACTTTATGAATAAAACTGATAGCATAATGTATTAACCACTTGTTATTGTTATTTATTGTAAACCTTCTGTTTAATATTCCATCTTTTTCCACAATTGATCCTAATGAAATTGAAAAGCATTTTCTATTTGTGTCTTTGCATATATTTTCTTTTCTGCTCTGAAATCAGTTTCGAGATTTTGAAAATAAACTTTGCTGTAGACTCTAATTTCATTCTTTTGGAAGACCTCTAATTTAGAATAAAAAGGTATTTTAAAAGAATACATTAGCAACTTTAAATATTTTAAGCAAAGTTTGATCAAAAAAGTAACATAAGTGATGCTGAAAGCCTTAAAATTTTAGACATTAAAATACTAGCAGCACATTTCAATAGAATATTGATGCATATGTGAATAAATATGGATTAATAGGATTACTTTTAAAACAAAATCAATTTTTCATCCTTTAAAGAACATTATATGAGATAACCATGATTGTCTTATCCACTTGTATAATCCTGTAGTCAATTTCCCACATACGTATTTAAAGAAAATATTTTAAAGAAATGAAATTTATACTAATGAATTAATTCAATTATTAATTAATTTTTAAAACTCATGCTTTTTCTCTATCATCTATTGGTTTCTTTCCTCTCTGATTTGAAACATGACATCAGAGGCTTCTTTACATTAAATGAGGCTTGTCCTTGCCTGATTATTCTATTTCTGTGAAAGTAAACAAGTTTAAAATTTGAATAAGATTTTTTTTTAAGAAACAGGATCATAGTAAGTCATTTTATAGGTACAGTTCTCAATTTTCATAGGGATAATGTTCCTAGGAAATTGTATAAAAGTAAAAAAAATATGTATGTTAATAAATTGAACCTATGAGAAAAAGAGGCAGGACCACCAAAAACTGTAGTCCCTCACTAAAGATTACTAAAAACATACTTTTCTGAATATAATTTTTATAGCAAAACACTAATTCTCAGCACTTTCCCTAACACAATATCCCTGAACTAACCTATAAAATGCAGTACACAAAATAAAATTGGTAACACAAAAAATGTTTCTCACTAGTAATTCCCTAGAATTCTGTGATATTTTGTGCTAACATCTCAAAATAATTAAAGACAATATTCACTTTTTTACAACACATGTAATTGATACTATAACCATAAATACTATACAGCAAAGAAAATTCTTAAACTAAATTTTTTTAACCAGGATCTTACCTTCTACTGTGTCAGATAGTGGTGTGAGGGTATTGTAGTATATACTTCACTGCTATAAACCCCTCTACTTTAGCTGTCATCTGAAAACCAAGGGAGAGATTTCTGGGACTTGAATTGGTCTGGCCAAATACACTGAGGCTATCTAGGTCTCAACATGACCTTCAACACTCTGTCCTTTACAGCTGATGAATGGCACAAATCCTGAAGGATGCACCAACATAAAATAAACCAATGTCTGCTTCATGGACCATTTGAGATCCTTCAAGGTCTTGTAGTATGTGAACATAGCAGAGGTGATTTGGCACTCCACAAATTTGTGAGCCTCAAGCCTCTCGTTTTTTCACTACTGCTAGTAGCAAGGAATGTGCCTTGTTGCCAAAATAAAAGTGAAAATGAGGTGACTAATAAAATCACTGGAAGATTGGAGTCATGTGCCAATGTTGGGGATTGACTGTATGTATGTATATATGTATGTATGTATGTGTCAGGTATCAAGTCAGGTATCTCCCATCCTGTAATTTATTTAAAGTATTAATCTAGAGCTTTGATCCTTATTCAGTTTCATCTTCCTGGATTTTTCCCACTGTTCTAACTTATCAAGATACTTTTGACTCCCAATTTTGACAAGCAAATTAGAAATAGTGTGGGATCATCCAGAAATCTAAATAATCGCATCTTGTATTGCTTTAGCTAAATCATTGATATACATATGTTGACTGTGACAGGGTAATAGTCTTAATATTATGGCATGTCTCTAGGGATATTTCTTCTCGTTGACATTTATCTATTAATCAAAGTGCTTCAAAGAGTTGTTCAACTAGTTACTGTACTCTCATACATTCTAGAGTTCTTTATTTTATTCACAATTATATAATGAAATACTTCTCAAAGACTTGTTTGTCTCCCTCTCTGACTTGAGACTGAAAAAACAGTTTCCAATGATTTTGGCATAAAGGAATGGTTATCCATCCCTTCTCATTTGGGGTCCACATGATTCATTCTCAATGTTGAAGAAATTCCACAAGATAGAGAATGACATGTTATTTTTTTACATTTTCCTTTTGATTCATTGATCTAAAACTAGAAAGTTCTTTAGAAGCTATCTAATCTGATTCTTTCATTTTATAACTGAAGAAACTAAGGCCCAGAGTACTTAAATGACTTTCTCAAAGTCACACTTCTATCTATTCTTTCCCACTAGCTCGAGGAAGGTATAATTAGGATTTCTCCCTATTCACACATAAACATATAGGAAGAAAATTACTTTACTACCTACTCTTGGACCTGGAATGCTCTTTCTCTTTACTTCTGCCTTATCATAGGATCCATTATTCCATTCAAGATGCAACTCAAGTAGTACTTTCTACATGAAGCCTTTTTTGAAACCTCAAACTGCTAGTACTTTCCATACCAAACTACATTGTATTTATTTTGTCTACACTGATAGGTACATATTGTGTCATTTGGTAGAATGAAAGCCCCTCAAAAGCAAGAATTTTTCATACTTTTTCTTTATAATCCCAGTGCCTGACACATAATATACAATGATGTTTATTAGCTGATTTATTAAAGGACTAGGAGAGATATTTTAAGACAACTGTTTCCATAAAGACATGTTGAATCAATCCTCCTTTTCAGTTTAGTTTATGTACAATAAAATATGTGATCAAAACTTGTTAGGATGAGATCTATGAAATAATTGACATTTCTCTCATTGGGATAGCACTTCTATCTACTGTGTTACCTATCTGCCTCACAGGAAAATGACCTGAGAGTGGGGAATACAGGATGATGAGATCAGGGCCTAGAACAAGATTTGGATAGCAGATCCATTTCATTCCCTAGATTACATTATATGTACTTCAGCACCACCATTGCCTCACCCTTGGGGATCTAAAAGGAGTCACCTAGGGATTTTCAGGGTAAATGTTCATTTGTGATCTATGAAAATAATACAGCCACTTACAAATGGTTTGCTGATCCAGAAGAGATGATTTTAAAATTATTGCACTACCTGAAAGCCATGATCAAATAAAGAGTCTAGACATTATCTTTCAAGAAAGTATGAAGGAAAATGGTCTTGATATTCTAGAAACAGAGGGTAAAATAGAAATGGAAAGAATTGACCAATGACCTCCTGAAAGAGATCCCAAAATGAAAACTGCTAGAAATATTATAGACAAATTCCAGAGTTACCGAGTCAAGGGAAAAATATTACAAGTAGACCAAAAGAAACAATTCAAGTATGGTGGAGTCATAGTTAGGATAACACAAAATTTAGCAGCTTCTACTTTAAAAGATCAGAGGGCTTGAATTATGATATTACAGGGACCAAAAGAGTGAGGATTACAGCCAAGAATCACCTACCCAGCAAAACTGAATATAATCCTTCAGGGAAAAAGGTGGATATTCAATGAGATAGAGGACTTTCAAACATTCTTGATGAGATCAGAACTGAATAGAAAATTTGACCTTTTTTTTTGCTTTTTTTTGGAGGGGGGAAAGTAGGGCAATTGGGATTAAGTGACTTTCCCAATATCATGTGACTAGCATGTGTGTGTGTGTGTGTGTGTGTGTGTGTGTGTGTGAAGTGTGGCTGGATTTGAACTCAGGTCCTCCTGACTCCACGGCTGATGGTCTATTCACTGTGCTACCTAGCCATTCTCCGAAAATTTGATTTTCAAAAACAAGACTCAATAGAAGTATAAAAGGATAAACAGGAAAGGGAAATCATGAGGGCCTTAATAAGGTCAAACTGTTTATATTTCTACAGGGGTAAATGATACTTGTATCTCATAATCCTTTTTTTTCTCATTATTCTGGTAGTTAGGAGAATATATAGACAAAGGGCCCAGATACGAGTTAAATATGAAGGAATGATACCTAAAATTAAAATTAAGGAGTGATAGAGGAATGTACTGGGAGAAAGAGAAAGCAGTTGGTGGAATACAGTAAATTATCTCACATAACAGAGGCAAGAAAAACTTTCAAAGCAGAGGGGAAAAAAGAGGATTTGAAGGGCAATAAATGACCTTACTCTCAACAGAATTGACTCAAAGAGGGAATAATATGCAAGTGGGTATAGATATCTATCTTACCATACAGGAAATCATGGAAAGGGGAAAATAGGAAGAGGGTGATAGAAGGGAGGGCATATTGGGAGAGGGGTTAGTCAGAAGCAAAATACTTTTGAGGAGGGACAGGGTGAAATGAGATAGAGAATAGAATAAATGGGGGATAGGATGAAGGGAAATATAGTTAGCAATAGTAACTGTGAAAAAAATGTTGAAGCAAGTTTCTCTGAAAAAGGCCTCATTTCTCAAACATATAGAGAACTGAGTTAAATCTATTAAAAAGTCATTTTCCAATTGATAAATGATAAAATGATATGATTAGTTTTCAGATGAAGTAACCAAACTATCTATATTTATATGAAAAAATACTCTAACTCACTATTGATAGGAGAAATGCAAATTAAGCAATTCTAAGATACTAATTCATACCTATTAGATTGGCTAGTAGGACAGAAAAGGTAAATGACAACTATTGGAAGGGATCTGTGAAAAATGAGACATTAATGCACTGTTGGTGAAGTTATGAACTGATTCAATCATTGGAACTATGCTAAAAGGGCTATAAAACTACGCATACCCTTTGACCTAGCAATAGCACTCCTAGATCTGTACCCCAAAAGAGATTTTAAAAAAGGAAAAGGACCTTTATGCAACTCTTTTTTGAGGGCAAAGAAGTAGAAATTAAGGGGATGCCCATCAATTGGGGAACGGTTGAACAAGTTGTGGTATGTGATTATGTTTGAATACTATTGTGCTATGAGAAATGATGACCAGGATGCTCTCAGAAAAACCTGGAAAGACTTGCATAGGCTGATGTAGAGTGAAATGCACTATGCATTTCCAAGTCTAGTAACAAAGTAACAGCAACATTATAAGATCAGCTGTGAATGACTTAGATATTCTCAGCAATATAATGATCCAAGATAATTCTTAAAGGACTTATAATGAGAAATGGTGCCCATCCCTAAAGAAAAATGATGTCTAAATACAGATTGAAGCAAACTTGTTTGACTTTATTTTTCTTGAGGACTTTTTTGTCAACGTTTTCTTTCATGACACGACTATTATGGATGTATTTTGTATGGCTACACATCTATAGTCTATATTGAATTGCTTCTTTTCTCAGTAGGAGGTTGGGGAGGGGAGAGAAAGAATCTGTAACTCAAAGTTTTAAAAACTAATGTTTAGCATTCGTTTTCACATGTAACTAGGGAAAAATAAAATACTAAATTAGAAAAAAGAAAGAAATGGTTTGCCAATCATGCACACCATAGAGAATAGACTGGGTCTGGTATGGTGGTTTAAGTAGGACACCACCTAGTGTACAATTCAGATATTACGCTCAATAAACTAAACTGCCTTGCTGTATAATTAGCACAGCATCATATTGTCATCTTGTAGAGTTTAAGGCAGTATTTATACTACACAGCACTTGTGCTAAAGCCCATATGGGTCCCATATCCCACTTTACTACAACTAAGATTCACTATATTTGTGGCATTCTATGAACTTACAAATTCTATGAACCTAACTAACCCTCTCACAAAAAGTGGGTTGATATTAATTTTTTAAAAATCTTCATTGACTGTTAGATTTTAACTTTTAATAATTGTTTTGAAAGCATATTTTAGGAAGGATAGAAGGAAACAAGCCTTTGCTAAGCACATACTATGTGCCAGACATTTTGCTGAGCACTTCACAAATAGTAAGTCATCTGATTCTCCTGATGAACCTAAGAGGTAGATGCTACTATTATTGCCAATTTACAATTGAGGAAACTGAGGCAGGCAGTGGTTAAGAGACTTACCCATGGTCACACAGGAAATAAATATCTGAGACTGAATGTGAACACAGATCTTCCTGATTCCAGGACCAATGTTATATCTACTGTGCTACCTATGTGCCTTATTAAAGCAATAATAATAACTGACATTTATGTGACATTTTAAGATTCTCAAGATACCTTACTACTACATAAAAGTAGTTGCATATGGTTTTTGTGAGGTTGGGGTTAACTGACTTGTCTACGGTTACTGAAGAGAAGTATTAAAAGTTGAAATTCAAACATAGATCTCTCTAGATGTAAGGTTCCACTTTTTTTCATTATAACCATTATACCATCATTATATTGTCTGTTCTAGAATTATGGAAGGCTTCATTATTAAATTTACCTTAGAAACAAAGAACTTAAAGAGACCATAGAAATTACCTCCTCTAGTCTCTTCAATTTGCAAATGAATAAAAAGGCCCAGAAAGCTCATGTGATTAGCCAAGGTGTAATAGCAATCAAGTTTAGCAGATACTTAGCACTTAGTAACTTAGGACTAAATAGCACTTCTTACCTTAGGGCTAAGTATGGAAGGTGTGAGCCCTGTCCACTGTTGAGAAGGCGTGAACTCCCCTGCTGACATGGAAGAAGGGTATTAGCTGAGACAGGAAGCCAGTGCTGTATATAAAGAAGAATTCTAGAGACAGAGAGACAGAATTGGAATTTTCCTGTAGGAGGAAGCAAGATTATCTCAGCATCTGGGAGCTGAAGAAGTGAGTTGGAGTTTTCTTGAGTGGGGGGGAGAGAGAGAGACAGAGAGAGACAGAGAGAGAGAGAGACAGAGACAGAGACAGAGAGAGAGAGAGAGGGAGACAGAGAGAGAGAGAGAGAGAGAGAGAGAGAGAGAGACAGAGAGAGAGATAGAGAGAGAGACAGAGAGAGAGAGTTTCTCTCCCAGCATCTGGAAAGTGACTGAAAATTGAGATGAGGTTTTCCTGAGACCAGAATCTGGTGAAGACCACAAAGAAGGCCAATATTCCTTCTGGGTCCTAGGGCCAGCTGAACTTCTTGAGGACTGAAGAAGCATGACCAGGATAAGACTTTGTTTGTTCCTGGCCTGGCTGATCCTTGAGTTTCAGAGAAGAGAAGTAGTGAAGGGTTTGAGATGTGCTGGACTCTGTGAACTTCAGTGTGTGCCAGGGACTGTCCTGAGGACTGGACGAGGACCTGAGAGCTGTCAACCTCTGAGGACTAGACGAGAACCTGGCAGCTATCTGCTTCTGAATCCAGGTGACTGTTTTGTGGATTCAGGAGGAAGCTGGGACCATGGAAGGTGATCCAGGGAACAAGACAGGCCACCAAAAGTCAAGATGAAGAAAAGGCCTCCTCTTGGATGAAACTGAAGTCTGCTGGACACCAAGGGGTGGAGGATTTGTGTGGTTTTCTAATGATTGTGCTTACTGACTGATTGAGTTGATATATGATTGCCCCATGAGTGGAAGACTGATTATTGTATTGTGAATTGAATGGAATAAACAGAATGTTCACTATTACTGTGTAATCTGAACCTTGAAAGCTATTCACAGTAGCATTCTTTTGGGAATCTGCTGGTGTGTGGTGTTACACAAGGTCATGTGGCTAGTTATATTTAGATCTGGTCATTGAACTCAGGACCTCTGCCTTTTACTTAGTCAAGAGTTCTACCTACTTGTAGTACAATTGGTAGTTCTCAAAATCTACCATTCTTCTATTGTTGGAAAACAAGTATTTTTGCACAGTTACAGGATCTGGCACTTCACTCATTCTTCATGATTTCTCAGAAGTTACTTTCAGTGTATCTGTGATTTCAAGAGCAAATTCATTCAGTTCCCCAGGGATGAAATTTGTCTGGTTCCAGAATCTTGGTTTTCTTTTTTTTTTCTCTATAACCTTTGTATCTTGACAAATAGGGAAAAAATTCTCTCTTAATATTATTTATTCTGTTCTTCATAATTATACTACTTGTTAAAGAAGATGGTCAGTACATAAGTGTTGAGTAGTCCTGCAATTTATATTTCAATCTGCTATATTATATCTCCACTCTCAAGGGATTAACCGATTTTTGCTCATTTTTTTCCTTGTTCTCAATATATTTTAAATATATCTTATAATATTTTTGCAGACCTCATCTTTTTTAGTATTTGGACTTTTTTCAGATGTAAAATAACCCTCATCCTTAATTTAGTAAAATAAATAAATAAATAAACACAGATATCTCTTAGAATAAGAACAGGAGTTTATTTTCTTCCCCAGGAGAATAGATCGGTCTTCCCCATGACTCATTGTATTACAAAATACAGAGCAAGAATTTATACTCTAATGCAGTCAAGCTCCCTTCCCAACTGTCTCATCTTTCATTGGTTGAAAGACAGACTTCACCAAATTCTTCCCCTCATGGGGGGAAGGGCAAGAAAAGGGGAGGGGAGAGGAGAGTTCCAAAGCAAGTGAGGAAAAGTGAGCCTGGGCTGTCCCTGACTCCCACTGGCTGGGAGGAGGGAACCACCAAGGTCTTATTTTATAACAACGTGCTTAAAATTTCAGTTCACTCAGAGACTTTAAAAAAGTAATTTCCTGACCAATCACAGAGGTGAGCATTATGGTGTAGTGGAAGGAAGATGCCGCAAGACAAGTCAGGATAGCTGAGTTTTTATATTGACTGTCACTGACTTGTGTGATCTTGAGTAAAGCACCACTTCTGCTTAAGAGTCTCCTCATGGGGCAGCTGGGTGGTACAGCGAATAGAGCACCAGCCTTAGAGTCAGGCGGACCTGAGTTCAAATTCAACCTCAAATTCAACCTTTTGACACTTGACACTTAACTAGCTGTGTGATCTTGGGCAAATCACTTAACCCCAATTGCCTTGCCTTCCCCCCTCCAAAAATAAAACGTTTCATCATGTAGAAAATGGGAATAATAATACCTGTACTAAAGGGAAGTCAAATATTTGTGTAAGCAAGTAGACAATGGCCCCAGCATTAAACAGGAAGAAGAAGATGGACTGTATTTCATTACATTATATTACATCTTTTTAATACCAATATTCTTCTCATGAAAGCATGGAGTAATGGATAGTGAGTTGGCCTTAAAACTAGGAGGACTTGGTTTTAAGACCTGCTTTTGACACATAATATCTATGGAACCTCAGACAAGTCATTTAAACTCTCAGTTTCCCAGACAAATCTCCAGGAGCATAAGCAGCAAAGAAAGTGCCTATCCACCTTGGTAATGGGAGTTTCTTTACTTGGGAAGCCCCATACTAATAAATAGAGGGTCTGGTCCCTATCCCTGCTCTTCTAGTAATGCCACATGACAATTAATTAATCGTGGAATAGCTTGATCTTTGAGAAATAAAATAATTACAGTTCTTCCAGAAGACAGTGGAAAGATATAGTGGGAGTAAATGGACTATAGAATATATCAAGGATTTGTTTAGATGAAGTGGCATAAAAGGCATCAAAGAAATTTAAGACTGGGGAAAGAGGTGAGTTGGTCTTATAGAGAGTGTAAGAGATTCTGATGGATTGTACATAAGCTGCACTAGTGCCATAGAAAGACCCCCACTCCCTACCCCAGAGAGAATCTATGGAAGGACTTGGATAAGTATAGCAAAGGATTGATGCCGCATGGATAGGTTGTGCTTTGCATCTTTGAGGGAGTGCACATATCAATAATTTACAAATCTTCTTAAGTATTTAGAGAAGGCACTATGCAAGATAATGTGTAGTTATTACTTCCTAGATATCTGATACCAAAGTCATTACCTTACACCAATATATCTTAATCCTAGTTATCTAATCAGAAATAAAGATGTTTCTGGAAAGAGGCTATCAGACTTAGAGTAAAATCCTACAGATATACTTTGGTTCTCAGAATCTATGACTCTTATGGTGTGAGCATGGCTTTCTTCGGCATGCCTTTCTTCAAGGAAACCCTCCACAAGTCAGTAGATAATCTTTAAAATTTTTTGTAAGAGAGAAAAAAAATCATTACCATGTGGCTGGTGACATCCCGGGTTTAGATAGGTTGTTCCTCAGACAGCAGACATAGGGTCTATCACTAGAACCACACCTAAAATCCTTCGCATTTGATAGGATCTGAGAACTACTCCAGGGGAAGAAATTTCAAGATGATAGTTTCACCTACAGGTCATAAAGAAACACTTGATGTTGGACTTTGGTGGAGGTCTGGATTCCAAAGCAGTAATGATAAAAATAAATTAAAGTTCTTTTTCTTTCTGATAATTAAGTTTCAATGATTGATGATTATTTCAAGAACAATGTTTTTTTTCCTTTTTCTTGTTTTTTTTGCCATACTCTTTTCCCATCAGAATCTTTGTGACCTTTTAAAGCTTCTGCCATCTCCTTATCCATTTGTCATAGATAAGAATTAGGACAGAAAAAGAATACCCACTTAGTCCAATTATAGATCTCTGAAAAGGTCAGAAAAATAGGGACACAGTGTAGCTGTCTTATAAATCTCATGACAATTTTTGGCCAGTAATTTGTAGTTGCCGAGTCCCAGATAGGGCAAAGTCTTTTGAGAATATAAAGTGCAATGTCATCCAGGTATATAGATCCCACTAATCTGACTGCTTCTGACATGAACAAGAAATCTTTTAAAATGAAAAGAAAAGTTAAATTAACCAATACTTTAAACAATTTAACTTACTCCTTCTATTAAAAAAGGTCTGTTATCAAATAGCATATTCCTCAAACTAGAAATATGCATGGGATTTGCAATCAAATATTCTGAATTATTATTTGGATCTTTTAGCTTTGCCAGATGGAATTATATCCAAGTTTGGGGGTTGTTGTTTTTTTAACTATCAGACAGTATTTGAAAGTGCTTTTTAATATTCTGACTGCCAGGACACCAAACCATCTTGTACTTGTTTTGTTTTTCTTTTTTTTTATTCATATCCAATTTCATATGCATATCGCAAGAGATTAAATTTAGTAAAGTTCCAATGTGAATACAAACATATCAACTAATTCTCAGTCCAAAACTTGCAATCAAATTTGTATCTATACAATGAAGAATGTTGCAATGGCACTACATTAAATTGGGAACTGGGTATAACAGCAGTTCTCAACCTGTGGGTCATGACCCCTTTGGGGGTCAAACAACCCTTTCACAGGAGTTGCCTAAGACCATTGGAAAACACATATTTCTGATGGTCTTAGGAACCGAGACACTGCTCCTCTATCTGTCTCCAGGCGGGTCCGCCCGCATGCAGATATGCCTACATATGAGTATTAAAGGGTTGCAACATTAGGAAGGTTGAAAATCACTGGGCTATAAGATCACTAAAGTTACTCATTTTAATTAATATGTTGTGCTTCTAGGCTAAGTGTTACAGTAGATAGAGTGCCAGGCCTGGACTCAGGAAGACCTGAGATCAAATGTAGCTTCACATGCTTAACTAGCTGTGTTACCCCAGGCAAGTCACTTAACCCTGTTTTCCTGTTTCCTCATTTATACAATGAGCTGGAGAAGGAAAAGGCAAATGACTCCAGTATGTCTGTCCAAAAAAAACCCCTTTTGGTCAAGACCAAAAGGACTGAACAACAATATCTAGGCAAGTCACTAGCAATACCCATTGACCCATCTATTTTAAAATCCCTAGATATTAAATAAACATAACATGTAAGTCACTGTCATAGCATGGAAGGCCAGTGTTCGTCCAAGTTTTGTATTGCTGATAGGCAGTTCTAATGCAATTTAACAAAAAGTCATAGGATAACTAACATATGCAAAGGTGAGACTCTTCTTCAGAGAAAACTGCTCTAGTCAATGTCAATAACTTTTATTTTAAATATTTTTCCAGAAAGGTATTTTTAAAAATTCAATTAATATATGAAAGAATTCATGTAACTTAGTGGACTAACCATCAGTCAGCACAGCCATAGACTACAGAGTTTTCCGTTTTTCTGTTAATGGAATTCTTCCTATAGTATACACCAAATATATGTACAGACTGACTGTACCTCAGTTGAGCAGCCAAAAGACCCTGAAAGCTACTATAATGATTTCTACTTTTCCTTCTTCATGCGGATGGTAGCATACAAAAGGACACGTGCTTTCTTTTTATTAGTTAAAAATATTGCTATCTCTTGTTTTTATATCATTTCTATCTACTAGCATGTCTTTCTCACCACCTTATCCCAAAGAACCATTCCTCATCAAGAGCAGAAAATGAACAACTAACAACAACAGTAAGAACAAAAGAGTTGAACAATTATATATGATGTTCCATACTTGATGCTCTTATTTCTGATAGAAACAAAAAAAAGGCCGTATACAATTATCTTATTGGGGGTGGAGGCCAAATTTGGTCATTATTATTTAATGTTCAGTTTTAATCGTTTTGTTTTACTTTGTACCTATGTTGTTATATTCATTATGGTTATGGATATTATTTCAATGGATCTGCCTACTCCACTTTACATCAGTTTTTTTAAATTAACTTTTGTTTATTTTTAGTTTACATCATTCATTTCCACGAGATATTGAGTTACAAATTTTCTCCCCATCTTTCCCCTACCCACCACCCCAAAATAGCAATCCTACTGTATACCCCCTCCCGCAATCTGCTCTCTCCTATATATTCTTCCCCATCACCCCTCTGACTTTCTGGTAGAGCAAGATGGATCTCCCTACCCCGTTGCCTGTATATTTTATTACCCAGTGGCATGTAAATAATAATAATAGAAATTATGTGTATTTATAATATCATACATTTTTCCACAAATCACTATTATCCCACTAAGTTCATAAAATACAATTTGAGGAGTCATTTTTCAGATGCTTGATATCCAATGTATTTTCAATGCTTTGTCTTAATCAAAAATTATACTATAAGTAATTTTTATGTTTACAAAGCCTTTCTTTTCATCATTTATCTCTTTGGGTTATATAGCTAGCAGTAAGATCTTTGCCTCTCAATGACATAGACATTTTTATTTAGTTTCTTAACATGATTCCAAATTGTATTTTTTTTCTTCAGAATTTGCTACCTATTTCACAACTCTACCATTTGTACATTACTGTTCCTGCCTTTCTACAACCCCAACAGAATCGATTATTGTCTTCTTCTCTTGGCTCATTTGTTGGAGGAAATCATGGCATTGTTTTCATTTTCATTTCTCTTAGCGTTAGTATTAGAACTATTACTTTAAAAAACTCATATAGTTGTTAGGAATTTACAAGTCTTCTTATCTACCTATCCATTTGGAGAATAGCTTTTAGTCATAAAGTTATGCTGGTTTATTTGGTTTCCTATATATCAGAAAGATTGGACTCTTTATGGTATATGTTGGGCATTTTTCACCCAATCAACCAGAGAAGCATATTTTCTGGAATAAATCCCTTGTGAAGGAGGTAATTTTTCTATTTTCAACATAATTTGGATAATCACTTATTTAACATTTACTAAGTTTTTAGCATCATTCCAGGTTTTCTGACACGGTGCAAATTACCAGAGCTTATTTATTTAAGGTCATATTCATAGAGTCTTTAACAATCCACAGTCAGACATGAGAGCAAAGCTTTAGTTAATGGGAAAGGTAGTCTATCTTTGAATTAATTTCAAGGGTAGAAGATGGAAACAGAATTTTTTATTCACTTTGTGTGTCTAAAGTCTAAAACGATGACTTCCATACCATGCTTGGAAAGTATCATGTACATGTTACTTTACTAATTACTATATTAATTTCCAATTAATTCCAATAAATATTTATTTTTCGTTTAGTTACATTTTAACCTTTTTATTGCCAAGTACAAAGGTCTTTATTCAATCTTTCTCTTCCTTGAACACCCTGAACAACCTCTTTCCGATACACCCTCCTTGTTTTTATTTCACCATGCATTCCTATTTCTCCTTCTACATGTCTAACCACTTTCTCTCTCTTTCCTTTGCTAGCTTCTTCCTCTTCCCAATTCCTCAAAATGGATGTTTTTCAATTTTTTCCTCTTTTCTCTCTTTTCTCTTTATACTCTTTCTTGATGATCTAATCTGCTCACTCTCTCACCCTAACTTGCTCCACTCAAATAAATCTTTGTTGATTAACTTTTCTAGTGGACTTCCAAACAGTTTTCCAGAATTGTTGGAGCAATGCACAGAACTCCTAAAGCAGATTAGTGTTCTCACAGTATCTGCACCATTTAATATATCCATTTTTGATATCTTTAATAACCTGAAGGGTGAGAAATTAATCTCAGTGTTGGTTTATTTCATATTTTATATATTATTAGTGATCTGGAACATTTTTACATAGCTCTTATTTTTACTTTTTTTTTGGAGGGGGGATGGCAGAGCAATTAGGGTTAAGTGACTTGCCCAAAGTCACACAGCTAGTATGTGTTAAGTGTCTTAGGCCAGATTTAAACTCAGGTCTTCCTTACTCCTGGGCTGGTGTTCTATTTGCTGTCCCACCTAGCTGCCCCTACATAGCTCTTGATAGTTCAATTTTCTTTTTTTGAAAAAGGCCTGTTTCTTTCCTTTGACCATTTGATTATCAGGCAATGGCTCTTCATCTAATATAATTTGTATAAACTTACTACATATCTTGAATACAGACTTATTTGAAGAAAAAAAAGTTATCCCAAGAGACAATTAACCTTTATCATTCTAGCTGCATTCGACTTTGCTGAAACAAATTCATTCCTCTGTTGATTATTTCCAACTTATTCTCTACATAATGTTTTTTGTTTGTTTGTTTCCCTCATTAGACTGTGATCCCCTTCAGAGCAGGGACTTTTTCTGTATTTCATTTGTTTTGTATCCTCATTTTGTTTAACACAGTGCCTGGCACATAGTAGGCATTTAACAAATGTTTGTTTACTGAATTGTTACCAATATGCATTGCATAGAAATAGAAACAAAAACAAAAATTTAAATAACCTTAACTTCAAAGATTAGATTTTAAACAGAGAGACTGTAATTTATATAGTTTATGTACTAAGTGAATAGTACATAATAGTTTGAAGAGGTGATTCTCTAGAATTTGGAGAAGATCTGGGAATCAGCAAAAACTTTTTGTAGAAGATGGGATGAACTATTTTTGGAAGGATAGTCAGTGTGAAGGTGCAGAGATTGGAGGTGCAGTGTTTTCTGCAGAACAGGGAGTAGGCCAGTGTGATGAACTGCATAATTTATGGAAGGGAATAATGTATAAACCTAGAAATGTAGAAAGGGGCGAGATTATGAAAGAGCTTTAAGTGCCAGACAGATTTTTATATTTTATGCTAGAGATAAAAAGCTACAATTGGGTATATTGAGGATGGATGAAGAAGAAATGGATAGACCTGTGCATTGCGATTTGCTAAATTTTCCCTTTGGAATTGCATGGAGAATGATTTATAGTGAGAAGTCTCCAAATCCTATCTTCTATCCATTGTACCACATGACCTAAAGAAAAATTTTATCTCTCACCAATATTGTTCACCTGAGTATGTTTTTGTAAATTAATGGAGTATAGTCTGTACTCTTTTCAAAGAATGGGGCTGGATACTGAATTATTACTATATTTTGAACAAACAAAAATCAAATGAAAATTTTTCTAGACTTTGTTTTCTCTCACAGTTCCCCCAGGATCTCATCCTTACACATTATCTGCAAACTCTAGGTAGACTAAAGTCTTTCTAAAAGGTTTTTCAGGTGCACATAACTTACTTATAATTATTCTTTTTTTTCCTTTCAGTGTCACCCTGGTGTTATAAAAATTAATCTTTAATGGTTCAAAGTTGATGTAGCAGGAGGTCTCCAATAGAGTATCCCAAAGATCTAGTGATTGATCCTGTGCTATTTAACATTTTTATTAGTGAATTCACTATAGATATAAATTATAGGCTTATTAAGTTCTCTGGTGCCACAAAGCTGGGAAAGATAACTAAAAAAATGTACACAGAGTGAGAACACACAAAGTTCCTGACATGCGAGAGCACTGGACTATATGTAATATGATGAAATTCAATAGGAATTAATGTAAAAAATCTAACATTTGGGTCTTCCCAAACACAAAGAATAAGAGTTATGGTCAGACAAAAATTATCTGAGGGTCATTTTAGAACATTTAGAGTTCTAAAATCTCAATATGAGTCATCAATGTGATATATCAGACAAAAAAATGATTAACAAGATCTTGGGTTGCATAAAGAGAAGCATAATTTCTAAGAATAAGGAGGTTATGATCTCTCTGTACTCTGTACTTGTCAGACCTTATTTACAGTATTGTGTTCAGTTCTAGATAACATAGTTTAAGGAGTACATTATTAAGTTGGAGTCTCCAGAAAAGATCAATACAAATGGTAAAGAACTTTGTTGAGTCTATGTCATATAGATATTGGTTGAGGGAACTGGAGATGTTTAGCCTGGAGAAATCTCAGGGGAGATATGATAGTGCTAGATTTGGAATCAGGAAGCCCTGGGTTTAATTACTACATCAGACACTTACTAGCTGTGTCATTCTGGCAAGTCATTACTCTCTCTTGGCCTCAGTTCCTCATTTGTTAAATTAATGACTTGTACTACCTGGTTTCTAAAGTCCCTTCCCATTCATAATCTATGATCTTGTGATTTAAAGGGCTTTCATGTAAAAAAAGGCATTTCACTTGTTCCATTTGGTCCACAGAACAGAACGGGAACAAAAGGGTTCAAGCTGAAAATAAACAGGTTTAGGTTAAATGTCAGGAAGAATGGCCTAACAGTTAGTGCTGTTTAAATGTCAAACAAGTCACCTTGAAAGATGATGGTTTCCCCCTCCTTGGATATCTTTTAATAGAGACATTAGGCATATTGAATGAGGGGCAGGTAGAGTTCTTTTTACGTATGAGTTAGACTCAAAAATCACTAAGTGTAGCAGCAAACACACTAACATGCAGAGGATGGTCTCTAGCACAGGTTTTTAGGTCTACTTTTCTAAAGGAAAGCAACTCAAAATGGGATAGCAACCTCACTTTAATCAATTAAACATATATCATTTAACCTAGTTTAGGGGAAAAAATAAGCACCATGAACTTCAGAGAATACAAACAGAAGTTACAACAGAAAATAACACAGTTTAGCAGACAGGACTTCCAGCTGTCTGACCATTGCATCCATACCTAGTTAGTTACCAGAGAGGGAAGTACCAGCATCTGGGTTTGCAAAGCCGGGGACTCAACGGCTTCCCAGAGTCTCATCTGGCCAAATCACACAACTCTTCCCGAAGTAAACCCCAAAACAAAACCTCACATCAGGATATATATATAGCCTTCTCCTGACTCAGAGAATGTCACAACCCTCTTGACCCAGTGCCCATTCACAAAGTAACAAGGTGTGGGCATTCCTGAAAAACAAGCCTCCTGCCACAGGCTCCATGTGACCTTTCGAGAAATAGGCGTTTTCTCCTCTTTTTGCTCCATGCGCGTTCAAGAGCGTGCAGGGAATACTTCAGTGTAACTCAAGAGAAAGAGAGAACCTGAAAAATCTTTCATATTCTGCTTTGTTGTCCATGTTCCTCTGCAACACACATATTAGAACGTGTTTCCTAGGTTTTGTTTTGGTTTGAAATGAACATTTAGGTTTTCTCCCATCGGAGTCTATGGGAGGAGACATATTCTCATTTTCCCAGCGGTGTGAGAGAGAACCATGGAGCAGAGTATATTTTCAAATCAGGGAAGGTTCTCAGATTCATGTAAGCCTATCAAGGGATCAAGGGGCAGGGAAGACCTTCAGATTCCCATTACCCTAAGGTCCATTCTAGGTCTTAAATTCTGTCTTACTGGGACAATTATTTTTTATTATTTTTTTTGTTTGCTTGCTTTGGAGGGGGGAGGCGAGGCAATCAGAGTGAAGTGACTTACCCAAGGTCATTTGGGCAACACAGCTAGTAAATGTCAAGTGTCTGAGGCTGGATTTGAACTCAGGTCCTCCTGACTCCAGGGCCAGTGCTCTATTCACTGTACCAACTAGCTGCCCCCTGTGATGATTATTTTGAACAAAATATTCATTTAATAGTGTTCTATTTAATTTTATTTAAATAATTAATTTAATTTAAGTATTATCAACTGTATACTTTGTGAAGCTTCTCTTTGATCTAAGCCTTTTATCAAGATATATCTTAATTATGATATATTTGTTGGCTATCCACCAAGTACTGTGCTAAGGACTGTAGAATTACATGCAAAGTACAGTATTTGACCAGAGCCTGCATATATACACCAAGAGGTATGAGGTAATGCCTGAGTGGTACAAAGTCTAGAATAGTGGGCTAGATCAAAAAAATTAATGGGGGTGTCTGAAACTGCATCATTTTACTGTGATCATTGTCTCAAATAGATAGACATTCCACAACAAAAAAAACCTTCAAAATAGGCTTTACATCGATACCAAGGTATAGAATATAGGCTAAGAATTTCTGTAGCTCATCTCTATGTTGAGCTCGTGTGAGTCTAAGTAAAAGTAAAGAAAGATGTTCAGAAACATCAGGCTTCTTAAAGTCATAGACAAAATGAGGCCAGGGTGAGGGAGAGGGAAACTTCTGGAATAGAGAAGGAATGGGCAAAGGGAGATTCTGCATTCAAGACCAGCTCCCCTGAAAACCAGAAATAGAATTTCTTCCAAACAACAGTTACATTTCAAAAATGCACTAGCTAATCACCAGATCCACAGAGAAGACAATGATTTTGTTGTTCTTATTGCTTCCTTCTTACCAATGTTCTTGGGAGCATAGGTCAGAAAGACAGGAAAGAGAAGCCACTAGTCGATGATGTGCTTATGTGTGCCATAAAAGTTACAGAGGTTTCTCTTTTTCTGAGCATCAGAGGTCAAAATATAATGTAACCATTTTTTAAGATAAAAATTTTAAAAGAAACAAGAAACATTTATTTTCATCATTCTTAAGCCCTCACTGGTGTTATAATTCAGAAAAATAGTTAGAAAAATGGGAGACCTTAACTACAGCCTGAAAGATCCATGGCATGTATTTCAGGGGGATATGACAAGCAGCTGTTGGAGGCTTGATTGGGACAGATGTCCCTGTAAAGTTGCTGAGAGTTTCTTTATGAGCACTTACCTAGAATCTTTCTAATTTGTGGAGCAAAATATAGAGGATAAACCTTAAAGTTTTGCTAAAGTCCTAAGTAGATTTTTGGTCTAAAACAATGGGCTTTGCATGAATCTAAATCAAAGATCAATTTTTTGGAAAACAGTGATAAACCAGTGATTTTAAGTGAAAGGGACCACTCCCCATTTTCCAACAGTAAAAAGCATTGCTTTGACAATCCATTCTCTGAGCTCTATCCACTTCAGAGAAATGCAAAATAACAGTTATAATTATAATATTGAGTATGATGATGATGATGATAAATGCACATTCATCTACAACTTTACAGTTTGTAAAGGGCCATCCTCATAACAACCCTGTGAGCTAAATATGGTACACCTTTATATAAAGATGAGGAATCCCTGTGATGTTAAGTGGCTTGCCTCTGGTCACACAGCTAATCAGCAGCAGATGTGAGCTTGGATTCTAGGTTTGTCTGCCTCCAAGTCTAGTACACTAGCCATTATGCCACACTGTATCTCTAAATGAAATCACTGGGTATTATCACTGCAAAGACCTTGAGAAGTATCATTTTAACCTCCCTTAACTAAAAGGAAAGGATCATCTTTAAGAAATCCTCTGAATTAAATAAGATGAAGCAGGCACACTGCAGCAGACCTCAGTTTGGCGATCCAGCACTTCAGCAGCATGAAGCCAGCCTCAGCATGCTGTGAACATATTCATAGCCACCTCATGTGAGTCTCAGGACTGCTGGTGCAGCAGCTGTTCAGTACCAATGAAACCCTTGTTATTACAGAGGAATCTGTTTGCAGATCTCCATACAGGCTTTTTATAGCATGGGACTTCATCACTCTAAGAACTCATCTTGACTAAGGGATTGATTATGCGTAGATCCACAAAGCATAAGTAATGCCTAGTTAAGTGGACAGCTCATAAACAGAGAGATAAAGATTCCCTATTCCAAAATCATAAACAACTATTTAAATTCATTTTCCTTTTTTAGGGGTGTGGGAGAAGGTAAAAGGGAACAGGGTGATTTGATGATTGAGTCCAATTCAATCAATTCACAACCATATCTGGAATGGCCAGAAAATTGTAATTTTCAAATTATAAGCATTAGTGGAAATGAAAATTAGTGAAAATGAAAACAAGTACAATTACCAAATAAAGAGACCTTCATTTAGAAAAAAAGTTTCAGTGCCCACCTGTAAGTATATCTGTGAAATGTCTATCATTATTTGTGTGTGTACATATATATACACATATGTATATATACACATATGTATATGTATATAAATGTATATATAATATATATGTATTATATATTATATATATTATATGTGTATATATATATTATATATATTATATATGTATGTGTGTGTGTACTTGCTTTTTGGAGGAGGAAGGCAGGGCAATTAGGGTTAAGTGACTTACCCAAAGTCACATGGCTAGTAAGTGTTAAGTGTCTGAGGCTGGATCTGAACTCAGGTCCTCCTGACTCCAGGGCTGACACTCTATTCACTGGGCCACCTAGCCGCCCCAATCTAACCGTATATTACTAAATACTTCTTGACACCGCATCGCTTAGGGAAAACTTCAAATGCAAAATGAATAGAATTGTTAGTTGCTGTTCAATAATTATCTGAAAGAAGCAAAAAATAAAACCTTCTTTATGTTTGTGCAACTAAGATATATCCTAGGAAGTTTTTAAAATATATAGTTTTATGTAACAATAAGTGTGTAAATAGAGGCTTTTAATATACATGCTACAGAGGAATTAAAAAAGTAAATGAACCTTCATTTCAGCAGCTCAGGATCCCTCCCTCTCTATTTACAAAATGTACTTTTCTGCTTTTTAAAATACCCTGACTTTCAATTTTAGAGAAGAAAAGTAAAATCACCTCATATTTTGGCATCCTCATCTGTATGTTTTCCTGTTCATGAAATGCTGTCACCCTCAAATTTTCATTCAATCTTATTTGCTAGTTAATTGTGTTTGAAAGACTGTCCTTTAATATGAAAGATAGAAATCTGTCTTTTTGTTTATTAGGTAACCACAAGGATAGAAAATATTGGATCGTTAACCCCTAAATGAGCCTAACCTCAAATTTTCACATATGTGTTTGTGACCTTAGAAAATGCTCTGCTTGTGTTCTCTTTTTTCCTACTGTAGTAAACTGAGATAAGAGGGTGTACCACAAGATACATACACACAGATGATGGGAAGAGCAAATGAGACAACAGCATCATGTTTACCTCTTTCCAAAACACACCTTTCCTCCACCTTTCATTCCTAGCACCGTCGTTCTTCCTGTCTCACTTAGTTGTACACAAAGGACAGTCCTAAAAATGTAATTTAATTTTTTAATTAAACCTTCATTTCTATTTAATTGCAGGCAACACCATTGAACAAATGCTGGAGCATAATGAGAAGGAAGTAATTTCTAAATGTGCTTAGAGGTCTCTCACTGCTCCAAAGTAGAACTTGTTTCCATAGCAACTGGCAGGCCGCCCTCTATTTGTTCCAAATAAATGACATATCAAAAGTACAGCTGTAATAGCAGAGGATTCTGTTTCTCCCAACCCAACACACAGCACAAATACCTGCACTCCTATTGTTACCACTTATCTTTCATCTGATATGTGAAAAAAAATTAGGATTTCACATTTAGAAATAATGAAGTCTGAGGCCACAGTTTCTTTATCTGCAGGGAGATAGCTGTCCCTGTGACCTTGACTTCTCATTCTGTGAAATGCCCTTGGGTGGGAAAGCAGAAGAAGAGCCATTATGCTCACCATGTTAGATATTTTACACTGCAAATGAGATTTGTTTGTCTTCATCAAGGAAGCAAATTTAATTCCAAATTACATCATCTAATAGCTACTGCCCCTCTGTGATGTCAACAGAATTATTGATTTGGAAACCCAACATCTGCAAAATGCTAACCTGGGCTATTAGGCTACACAAATGCTTTAAACCTCAGCTGGTCCTCCTGCTTCCCCTTCATCATATCCTAAGGCTAATAGCATTTAGCTAAATGAGCTTGAGCTAGTCAGGAGAGCAGAGAGGAGGCTGGCAAATGTCCCTAAAGGTATCGTGTCATTGGTACACAAGCAGGCAGTAAAACTTTTAAGCATGTAGTCTCCCCCATCTTCAGTTTCATTTGACTTAATTAGTTTAAGCTTATTTTGAAATGGAATACTATGGTTCTTTTAAAACCATCATTCATGCCAAGCTATTGTAACACACACTTGCTTTTTTTTCACAGAGAGACAAAAGGAAATCCCTTAATGTTCTATAGAAATAGCTTTATATAAATCGTTACAGAATCTTTTTTAAAAGCCTACATCTTCTATAGAGGAGGGGAAGGTGAGCTATTAGAATGTTATCATGGTGCAATGTTCATTAAAAAGTAAATATTAACTGAAAGTCTTTGTTCCTCAGCTTCATAAAATAATATGCATCTTTATATATTGGCATAGTCAATTAGAGTAATTTATTAAAATTGTGCTTGATCAATAGTTACCAAATACATTTTTATGATATTTTTTAAATGGGAAGCTGAGAATACCATCAAACACTCTTTGATTGCAATCCTCTTTATGCCAACAATGAAGAAATATATTAGGGAAGATAGGGAAAGCAATGAGCTATCATCCTATTCTGTCTCACACTGAACACAACATGTGGCTCAGCCCCTGTTTCAGGTCTGGTGCCCTCTGAACATTGTCTTCCAGGCTCTCGTGCTATACATAAGAACAATGTATTGAAAAGTACAATTTAAGCGCAGGTTTTTTTTAAATCACATTTCTTCTCTGCACCTTCTTTACCCTCTCCTTACTAGTTTGTGACATAGCATTAAAATGAGATGGGTCACAAGAAAACAAAGTCCACCTTGAAATTCATTAACAATATCCATCCAAGTTCATAAATGTGCCACATGGAATGGTCAGCATAAGTAATGCTAGTTAGAAAATGAAATCTTCTACTTAAAAAGAAGAGTGTATACTGAAAACAGCAATAAATCTTTTTAAACTGATATTATCCATGGTCTCTCATATAGGCATTTAGATTTAGTAGGTCAGTAATTATATGCAAATAAGACTATTAAAGAGTGATTGATTGCTAACATTCTTTGTTGAGGTTTAATCAAACAGAAGTAGTTAGATCAAGTCACCAAGTAATTAATGAAAAATTACATAAGAATTCAATTACCATACTTGAACAGTAGGGAAAAAGCCCTCCAGTTACTGCTCTACAAGATATTGTTAGAATATTTAAATATGTTTAAATTAAGCAAAATAGATGTCACATTCAACATAGGCAAGAACAAGATTTGCCTATCTGCTGCTTCCAACAAAAAATGAATTCAGGGAGAGAGGGTTCTGGAAAGATGATGGAGTAGGTCTGAAAATTACAAGCTCTTGAGATTTTCCCACACAAAAGAGATGAAAATAGTACCTTATGGGGGAACAAAGTGTTGTAAAAACAAACAAACAAATAAATTAATACATGAATAAATAAATGAGTGAATGAGTGAATAAATAAATAAATGAATGAATGAATAAATAAACAAACAAATAAATAAGTAAATAAATAAATAAGAATAGGGGCACAAGGCGGGGTCTTTATGGGACAATTTGAGAAGATCAGAAAAAAAATAAAAGGCTGAGGTTTCTTCTCTGTGAAGAGTAAACACCTCCAGGCTAGGGTTTACTTTAATAATAAGCCATTTAAACAACAAAGGAAAAGCCCTGGGGTTATTCAGTTTGAGAAACTGCCTTGGTCCTAGGCACAGGAAAACTCATAAGAATGTCATTGTCAAATTCCAAACCCCCCAGTTCAAGAATAATATATTAAAAGCAACAAGAATAAATCCATTTAAATATGATGGTGCCACAATTAGAATCACACAAGACCTAACAGCAGAGATATTAAAGAACCACAGATCTTGGAATACTACATATGAAAGAGTAAGAGAACTGGGGCTCTGGCTGAAAATATAATACCCAGCAGTTAAGCAGAATCTTGAATGACAGAATAAATGTACATTTGATGAATTGTTGGACTTTCAAGACTTTGTAAAAATAAAAACTGAACTTAATAGAAGATTTGACATACTAAGAACTAAGAGATATATAAGGTTTATAACAAAGACTAATAATAAGGGATTTAATAAAGAGAGATTGTTTATTTTTATATACCTAAAATAAATGTATGTTTAAGATTCTTATTAATAATCAGGTATTAATAATCATAAGAAAGACTGGGGAAAATAGGTGTATGATATGAATTTAAAAAGTAAAAACATGTAGGAACAACTAAAAAGAGTATTTTATACAAATGAAGTGCAAGAGGAAAAATTGATACAGACGAATTAGATGGGGGAGGAGGGCTGGTAGTTCTGGTAACCTACTTTCAGTGGGAATGGGTTTAAGAGGGAACAATACATATATATTTAGAAGAGTATAAAAGTCTTCTAATTTCAGAAGAAATAAAACAGCAGGGACACAGGGAGCAGGGAGAGGACAAGAGAGAGATCTTTAGAGAGGAGGATGAGGGAATAGGTAAGAGAAGCATATAGAAAAGTATTTAGATTCATGGGAATGGAAGGATAGGGAAGGGATCCTTGGAGCGGGGTAGGCAAATAATGGGAGGGCAAGGTAGCAGTTAGAAGTAAAGTATACAAGTCAGGAGAGATAGTAAACAAGAGATATGCACAAACATAAAAACAAAGATCAAGAGTAGAATTTGGGAAAGTATATGTCTATATATGTATTATATATGTGTATGTATATGCATATATTTATAGCTATAGAGATACACGGAAAGTACATGTCTATATATGTATGTATATGTATTGTATATGCATATATACATATATGCATATATATATAGGTACAGAGAAACATACCCCAACTTAATTGTGGCCTTGGGGGGGGGGGAGAGAGTAGGGGAAAAAAAAGAACAAAGTAAAAAAGTGCAGGCTGTAATGGTAATTAGGTTCACAGGGTCCAGCATATCTCTAAACATTCAGAACTTCTGTTGCTGAGAACTCAAGGATCAAGCAATCCACAAACAACAAAGTCTTATCCCAGTTAAGCTTCTTCAGTCCTCCAGCAGTTCAGCTGACCCTAGGACCCAGAAAAAATCTCAGCCTGCGAGGTGGCCTCCTCAGCAGCAGATTCAGCCTTTTTCAGATTCTGGTCTCATAGAAAACTCAAATGCATTTCTCAGTCCAGCAGCTCAGCTTCCAGGTATTGTGAAAATTCTATTCCCTCCCCCAGGTCTCCCAGGAGGAAAATTCTTGATTCTGCCTACTTCTTCTCTGGACTCTTCTTAAATACACACACACACACACACACACACACACACACACACACACACACACACACACACACACACACACACACACACTGGCTTCCTGTCTCAGCCAACCCCTTCCTATTATGTCAGCAACAGAGACAGAATTCATATCTTCTGTTTTTTTCACAGAAGTACTTATCCCTTAGTTACTAAGGGATAAGTACATGCTAAATTAATTACCATTACAGTGGCAGAGAAGAAAAGGAAATTTACATGGAAGTGAAGAAAAGATGGACAGTTCTCAACTCAAAGTTTACTATTTTTCATAAAGGTTTTCTTGAAATAAAAATTTATTTTTATATATTTTGAGTCCTCTCTTATGTTCTGCTATGCACATGTCATGCTTTTTTTTCATTCTTACTTTGTATTTAAGTTTATGATATGTTTTGGTTTTGTTTCTCTGTTCTGTGTTTGTGTTCTGGCATTTGAGTCGAAAATAAAACTTAAAAAGAAATAGAAAAAGAAAAGATAATTCATTCAGCAAATTAGTGACAGTATTCATGCTTTCTTTCATTTCTATAGCACTTTACTGTTTCTCAAAGAACTTTCACACATGCTTAGACCTCCCTAAACCAAAGTGGGGGAAAAAGTTCTTGCTTTTGCTTGAACCTTCCACTCCATCAAGATATTTTTAGATCTATCAGGCCTAGAACAATGCCTAGCCCCTGTAAAAAATGCTTATAGATTGATTGTTCTCTCATCTCCTTCATAGCTATGCTTCTCGCAAAAACTTTCTGCATGGCCAGTGACTCTACTTTATTATGAATTGCATCTCCCAGTCCCTTGATGTCAGGTTTCTATACATCCTTCCAGACTCAACATACTCAGCTTAAACTGTTCTCTCAAACGTTAGTAAGTGGATTTTTCCTGTCCTCATCTTTCTTGTTCCCTCTGTAGTTTTCTAAACTTTGATACCTTCTGTTGGTATCTTCTCATCCATTAGGTTTTAAGACCTAATTTCTTCTGATTATCATCATAGTTACCTTGGTTCTTGTCTCTTCCACTGGCTTCTTGTCTTCTTCCTGGCCCCTTAATGTGGGTATTCCTCAAAAAAATCTATATTTCCTTGACCGGCTTCTCTTATCACTCTACTTTCTTTCCCTTGGAGATATCATTCAATCTCAAGACTGCAACTATTACTTACAGTCACATGATTCCCAAATTTATATTTATATCCAAATATATATATATTTTCCTTTCTTCCAAATCCCAGATCCGCATCTCCAAGTATCTATAATACATTCTTCATCTATTACGTCCTCAAATTTAACATGAACCAAGTCAAGATTAGTATCTTTTCCACAACTTTTCTCTTCCTTCTGATATTACTATTTTTGCCACTACTCACACTTTCTCCCATGTTCAGGACTAAGAGTATTGATGTGGCTTCCTGGTAGCCAGTCATTGACACAGATTAAAACCACTGTATTTCTTTATGACTATTTGTTAGGGATATTATAAAGGGAATTACTGGTCAGGAAAAGTTTGGGCTAGAGGTTCTTATAAGTCTCTTCCAATTCTGAGATTTAATGACTACAACCTTTGTTCTGTCTTTGGACTTAATTGTGTAATGGAATTTCTTACATTTCAGGTCCCATTAAGCTGGAGTTTTTTTCCCTTCAATTTCAAATATTTATCAATAAAACTTTCCCCTTAATTTTATTAACTTGTTTAAAGTTGTATGGAAATCAGAGTACCTCGTGTTCTCAATTGATAAAGAGAAATGAATATGGTTATTTCAGAATAGACTATATTCTATTTTTAGAACTTATTAAAATTTATTTTTATCCAGTAATAAGTAGGTTGGATACCCCTAAATATAAGAATATTTGGTTCTACTGATGATCTAGTGGAGCAGGCATTGGAGTGGGAGTCATAATTCTAAACCTAGTTTTGCCACTGCGTGGCTAAGACCTTTAGGCCCTCAGATGTCTTGTCTGCAAAATGAAGGGCCTGAATGATATCATCTCTAAGATTGTTTCAAATTCTAACTAAGGTCAGGGATCTCTGCCAAATTTTCATCCAATTCTAACCTAAACTTTACATTATATTATATAAACATTGCGTATGTGTGTGTGTGTGTGTGTATACACACACACATATATACACACATGTATATATACAGGTTATATGTGGATATATGAAATGTATATTTGTATATATATGCATATATGAATATACATTCATGCCTCTTATATGAAGTACATACACACATGTGTGTGCTATAAATATATGTGGCATATACATTACTATATAGCATATACATATATGTGGGTCTGACTCACATATGGCATATGAATGTATGGCTTTTATATATGACATACCTATATATTTGTATATATTTCTATGTATTATCTATTTGTGCGTAAAGTGTGTGATGTGTATGCCTCTAATCAACAGTCTGACTTTTCTGTTACACAAAAGGAGACAATGGACTTTGAAAATAGTTGCTGATTAGACTTACTGCAAGATTATGAAGTCCCTTGAGGTAGATAATGTACCACATATAAACTTATTATGACCTCTAGGACCTAGCACAATTCTCAGCACACATCATAAGACGGGAATATTGGGAAGACCTGAAATAGATCAATCTAATCCATAACTTAACAGATAAGTCCTAAGGAGTTTCTGGAAACATAGAGAAGTTAGGTGATTATTTATTCACACAGCTAGTGTTATGGCAAAATTGGTGTCCAAGTCTAGAACTCTACTCTGGTATTAGATGATTAATGTACTCATTACATTGGTTTGGATTGGCTAAGCTGGTCACAAAGACCAGAACTGAAACAAGATAACCAAGAAGATGCTGGATTTCCAATGCTGCCATTTTGTTTTTGTTTTTCTGATTTTTAAAACAAGGTTGGTCACAATGAAAAACATTTTGTAACCCTAAAGTGATATACAAAGGTATGCTACTTACTATTACTATTTCAACATCAACTGGAAGCAGAGTAAGCAAACTTAATCCCTCTACATATAGTATTCTGTGACTAAATTTTTCACATAAAGAATTATTCTTGAAAATGTAGGGTATATGTCCATCTATTGCCCTCACAGATACTAATTTACCTCAAGAAAGGAAAGAACAAACATAATTCATCCAAAATTCTGATTATTTTTCCAAATTACAGTTGTATTTCGGTTACAAATTTCCTGAAAGATAAAATGATGCACAGTAGGAAGCTTTTGCTTTTAACTTCCTATATGTTAAAATAGATCAAAGTCTATTTGATTACTGTAGAAACAACTAAAGCAAGAGACTGTAAGCCTGGAACGTAGTTCCACCCAGCAGTGATCTTATGGTGCCAAAAACAACCTCACACCTCCTAACTGCTGTAAATAAGCTAGCAGACACCAGGTGTGCCATATAGTCATTACTTAGTGATTGATGGGCCTTGTAGTCAACCTATTTCCTAGGAACCTTTCTAATTAAGATAAGTTGTCACTCAAAGTATTATGATTATACAACCTTTTATTCAAGCCCGAAGTCAATGATGAAATTTGCATAGAATTCTGCATTTATATTATGCAATCACTTTGAAAGTATTCTTCAAACATGACTCTAATCCACTAAGCTTCATCCTAGGTGGATTTGTGACTTTTTTAATAATAATAAAAATTATGCCCATTGTGTGGAAACATTAAAATAAAAAGCAAATGAAAATAAGTTCAACATTTTTGGTGAAGCAAAGAGCAAAACAAAGATGACTCCTAATGAACCAGATAATGCTAAATAGAGAGACAATGATATTTTTATTTGGCTTAGTTATTGATTCTGCAAGAAGAAGCAATATAACCTGACATCATCTAAACTGAAATGTATGTTGTCATTAATATTGTGTGGTAGACATTTTCAAATAACTGTTATCAATGAATTTGTTGTTTTCAAATCCACTGTAAATAAGACTAAAATCTGAAAAAGGTTGACGTCAAAACTGATGTTATCATTTGGACTGACAATCACCTCTAGCACTGAGCTTTGAATTTATTAACATGAACATTTTAAGAAGGCATTTCACAGTTTATATTATGATAGAAGTTTGTCTTTTCCTGAGGACTTTTATATGGTTAGGAAAATAATATATTACGAAGGAACAAGGCACAAAAGGTCTTCATGATGTGACCTTTCTACACTTTATGCCACTGCACAGTATCTACAGAGAAGGTAAATATTTATCCTTTATTTAATGCAGCATGCCCTTGGTTTCTGACCTAAATAATGACCTTGTCCATGTTAAGTCATAAATTTTAGCTTTTATGTACAAGATGTGTGTTGGTTATCAGATGCATCTGCATTTTTCTAATTTACTTTCATAGGAACAAATGTATTTGATAGATTTAAACCTTGGTTTGGTATTCACCATTCCTTGAATTAATGAAACTTGTGTAGACAATACTCATAGTCACACAGAAAAAAATATAACTGCAGATCATGAAATATTTTCCTTAATAGATATTTCAATGCTGCCTGATATATCAAAATTGTAGGAAATATTTTTTCATTTGTTTTGTTTTGTAAGATGTGATTTCCTATTTGGTTATACTCAAATACTCATTTGTGTATGTGATCTCATTAGTCCAGTAAATCACAATTCTAGTTATCTGATAAAGATAAAGACTATTTGGAATAGTCTTAAAAATTATAAAGATTCAGAAAATGGCAAAATCTCAGAGCTGTGAGTTTAGAGGTAAACCCGACTCTGATCAAGTATCCCATATAGCTATATCTCATTTGTTTAAAATTCTCTAGTGTTGAGGGAAGCCACTCTCCTTAAAGATAGCCCATTCCACTTTGGGATAGCTCTATAAATGTTTGGAAAGTCTCCTTACATCAAGTCTATAGCTGCCACTTAGTAACTTCTACCTGAGGCTCCTAGTTGTTCCTTTAGTTTAAGCAATTTCCTAGTAAAAGTCTTTCAAATACTTGGTGTCTACTCTAATACCACCCCTCTTCATAGTGTTGGCCAAACTTTCTCACTTGCTTCAGCTGATCATGCACACAAGACATTCACTATTCTGTACACTCTCCTCTGGAAGCTTTCCTGCAATAAATGTTTTTTCCCCTCAGATAGAACTTTCAAAACTGAACAAAATACCCCAGAAGTCACCCAACCAGAGTATAGCATAACAAGAATATCATTCTCATATCCCTCCCTTGTTCTGAACACCATGCTGTTCTTAGTGAAACCCATGATTACATTAGGTATTTGTAGTTGCCAAATAACACAACTGACTACTATTTTGATCTCCTTTCCCTGGTTCCTCTCTCCTCTACATCCTTTTCAGACTTGTTCATCTCTCCTATTTTGTAATTGTGAAGCTGATGGCTTAAAGCTGAGTGTAAGATTTTACATTTACAGCTCTATTAAATTCAGTCATTAAATCCGGCCCTGCATTTGACCCTATTGAGAACTTTCTGGATTCTGACTCTGTGATCCAACATATTAATTATTTTTCCATTTTGTGTCATTTATACATTTTAAAGGATACTGTCTATGTCTCTATCCAAGCCATTGGTCAAAGAGTGTTAAACAGTAACTTCAGTTTTATGTTAGTGACGATCTATGACCTCAACTTCTTTCTGTGAACAAGATACAAGATACATAAGCCTAAATCAGCTTTTCATATGCCAGATTAATGTCCTGAACATAGACACAAAGGATTAATTCGTTCATGGCAAACATTAAAAATAATGTGTACCTAATAAACCAACAAGAGCATAGTAAGAAACATTCTTTATTATAACATGAAAGACAAAGTTATGCTGCCATAACACAAAGATGAGCTTAATCAAGAAGTAAAAAGCAAGTTTTACTGGGCATGCTTTACAATTCTAGATGTACTCATTTGGACTTCACTTTCTAGTTGCTATGACAACTTGATATGTTAGTCTGAAGTAATTTTTAATCATAGATTTTTGTGATAGAATTGTTGGCTTATTTTTATAATGTTTTCCAATTTAGGGGGAAAAAAAGGCCATGCAATATAAAGCAGCTTTTTAAATGGGAAAAAATTACATTCACTCCAGGAATAAAAATGTCATGAGATGGGACAGAAGAGAAAAGTAAGCCATCCATTAAAATTCTTTGAACTTTTATGTGTTTAAGTCAGTCATAAAAATGGAAAAAAATGCTCACATAATCCTTGCTGATACACAGAGGCTTCCTGTGTATTGAACTGAACACTGAAATGGCTCAAGTCCACAGCTCATTTTCATATCATCTTACTTGTGATTCTGTCTGAACTTCAGGTCAGGAAGACTCTGACAACCCTTTACCCAAACTGACTTTTCCTCCTTTCTATTAGATTTGTAGTCAGTGCCTCAACATTTCAAGTGTATCCTGGTACATATGTTATATGCTCAATCCAATATGGCAAATATTATCAGATTTCATTTTCTATTGAGTTCAATATCCTTTTGATTCTAGATAGATGGGAATCCTAAAAAGCACTAGAATATGGTAGACACTTGTGCAGATTTCCCTCATCCCAAAAAACTATTTCGTGTAGTGCAGATGAAGTTGGAGTCAGATGAAACCTGGACTTAAATCCTACCTCTGATACTTTTTTGATAACCCTGGGCAAGACGTTTCATTTGACTAACTCTTAGTTTCTTCATTTGCGAAATGAGAAAGATAACAATCCCTGTGGTACCTTTTCCCCTGAGCTTATTATGAAGATAAAACATTATGATCTATGTAAAATGCTAAACAAATATCTTATTATTTTATTATGATTATTATTAGTATTAAATGATGATAATTCTGAATCCAATGTAATACATTTAGGTATAATTCCACATGAATCAATCATATTATATTAGTACTAGGTTTGACATTGGATATCACATAGTCTGAGTTCTTAATTATGAACTTATTTTCTTCATTAATTTTGATTACTGTCTTTCAATACAATTGGCTTCCTTTTTAATACTATGTATTTTATCTTATGCATTCAAAAATATTATTCTAAGAAGGGATCCATAAGATTCCCCAGATGGCCAGAGGGACCCAGGATTCAAAAAAAGGTTGAGATCCCCTGATCCAGAACAAACTCTTGATTTATAAATGAACTGAGACCCAATAATGTCACTACTTATCCTAAGCTTCACACCTAGTTAGTTGAAATCATTACCATCCTGTGCCTGTTAGGACTCTCCTATCATTCATAATTCAATCACAGCTTGCATTGAATCTCTGAAGCACAGAGCAGTACTGCAGAACTGCTTGTCTTTATAAATAATTCACATCCCAAATGAGGAAATCTCAAGGAATTTCTTCCAAAGCAAACAGCTTTGTTCCCTTCATACAGGTTAAGTGCTAAAGTTGCTTTACTTTGCATTGCACAGTGGGCATTTTCTAAAGTAAAATTTGAGCCTATCTAAAATAAAATTTTTAAAGATAAGAACAAAAGGAAATTTAGTATACTAGAAAGGACACTGTTCTGGTAGTCAAGAAACCTGGGTTCCAGTCCTTGCCCTAGTGCTAACTAGCAATGTAGAAGGGCAAGTTCACACACCTCACCAGAGCTCAGTTTCCTAATCTCCAATAAACAAGAAAACAAACAACTTATTCAGTCAATTAATTAATGAAAAGGGTTGGGCAAGTGAGAATGGCCCTTCCAATTATGTAAAGTTATACTACATCTGATTTAATTAAAATGTTGTTCACAATTGTGTTTGAATTTTATTTTAGGGAAGTTACCTAAGCTCTATTCTTTGGACTTAGATGATGGAAAGTCTTTAGCCAATTAGTCAATTGCCTAATATTTATTGAAAACCTATTATCTTTAAAGCTTTAGACAATTACAGAGATAATTACATTATATTATACAGCAGTGGTACATGGAGCTCTTACCATTAAGAGATGGCAAAGGAATTGAAAATCTGATCAGAAAGAAAGTAGAGGATCTCTGTACAAGCATTAGGCCTAGGACTGAGCACCATTTCACAGCTCCATTGCAATTACCCAGTTCCATGTCTAGGGCAGAGTAGGAGCAGAAAGAGCCTAGATATCATATTTCAAGAAATTATAGAAGAAAATGGCCCCCAATATTATAGAACCAGAGGGTAAAATAGAAATTGAAAGATTCCACTAATCACTATCTGAAAGAGACCCCAAAATGCAAACTCCCAAGAATATTATAGGAAAATTCCATAGTTCCCATGTCAAAGAAAAATATTTCAAGAAATCAGAAAGAAATCATTCAAATATAATAGAGTTACAGTCAGAATCATACAAAATTTAGCATCTTTCATATTAAAGAAACAGAAGCCTTGGTATATGATATTCTGGATGGCAAAAGAACTAGGATTACAACCAAGGATAACCTACCCAGCAAAAATAAGTATATACCTATGGGGGAAGGATGGGAATGGATATTTAATGAAATTGAGGACTTTCAGACATTCTGGATGAAAAACCCAGAGCTAAATAGAAAATTTAACATTCAAACACAAGACATGAGAGAGGCACAAAAAGGTAAAGTGAGTGAGAAATCATGAGAATTTAATTAGGCTAAATTGTTTATATTCCCAAATAGGAAGATGATACACATGACTCCTAAGTACCTTATCATCAGAATGGTAGTTAAAAGGAATTTATATTCTAAGAGGACAGGGTTATGGATTTATTATGTTAGAATGATCTTTAAAAAGACCAACTAATAACGTTGTTTTGGGAGGATTTATAATATTTCAGGGAGGAATTTTCACCAGAATTCACTATTCATCACAAACTACAGAGAAAACTGGAAAGTAGTCTGGCATAAATTAGTTTTAGATAAAGTCTTCACATCATATACCAGGAAAAGCTCAAAAGGGGTTCCTGACTCAGATGTGAAATTTTACATTATTAACACATTAAGGGAACAAAGTAGTTAATTTCTTTCAGATCTATGTATACGAGAAGCATTTGTGATCAGGAAAGTGATTGAGAGGATCATAGAAGATGAAATCATCAATTATGATAACACAAAATTAAGAAGGTTTCATGTAAATAAAACCAATGCATCTAAAAGTAGAAGGGAAGAAATAACTAGAAGGAAATATATTCATCAGTCTTCTTTAATAAAGTTATCATTTCCAAGGAATGTCTTCAATTTTATAAGAATAATAAAAAGAGGAAAAGAACTGGGATTACTGCTGAAAATATTATAGCCAGCAAAGTATAATCCTAAACACACAAAAAATGTAAATTCAATGAAATGACAAGCTTTCAGGATTTTATTGGAAAAAACAGAATTTAATAGAAAATTTGATACACAAGATTCAAAAGAAATATAAGGTAAGCATCAAAGACGCAATAAGGACAAAATGTTTTCTTTTTATGCACAGAAATATAAACCGTATATCTAAGATTACCACTTATGATTGGGTAGTTTGAAAGAAAGAGTGGGGTACAGCTGAGTATGATGTGATTCTAAAAATCAAAATGATGTAGGAAAAGATAAAAAGAGTAATTATATCACACAAATGAAGTGTTACAGGAAGAACTGATACAGAGGAATTAGATGGGGGAGGAAAGCAGGTAGTTCTGGAACCTTACTCATATTGGGAATAGGTTAGAGAGGGAACAATATGGAAAAATCTAGAATGGTATAAAAATCTTCTAAATTCAGTAAGAGAGTTAGTGGATAGAGAGCGGGAGAGAATAAAAGAGGGATAGAGAATAGGATAAGGGGGTATAAAAAGGTTAGTAGATAAATGGGAATGGGAGAAAGATATACATATATATACACATATATACATATATATACAGAATATATATTCTTGGGACTCTTGGAGGGGGTAGGTTAAGGAATAAGAGGACAAAACAACAGAAGTAAAGTAGAGGACTGAGGAGGAATAGGAATAGGATGAGGAGGGAGGTGAGGAAAATAGAAAGGAGGAAAATATATATGTAATTGTGGTTTAGAATGTGAATGGGATGAATTTACCTCTAAAATGGAAATGTATAGATTAAAATTTTGAATTCAACAATATGTTTCTTTCAAAAAAATGCTATAAAAATAAGAGATACACATAAATGAAAAAATAAATGTCTGGAGTACAATTTATTATGTAAAAAGGCAGGGATGGTAATAATGATCTCAGATAAAGTTAAAGCTAAAATCAGATTTAATAAAAAGAGAAAAATGGAAACTGTACTAAGTTTCAGCCATATTAAACAACAGTTTTAGACCATATAAAACAACTAGACAATATAAAAATATGAAAGGGTACCTGCAAAAACAGAAATTGGAATGATATGAATATAAACACAAAACAGCTTTTATATAAAATTAGGTATAAATAATTTAAGTAATATTTTGTGCATGGCTAAATAAAGCTAATATAATTTTTAAATGAAATTTTACCAACTATTTATTTAATGCCATTCCAATTAAATGACTAAAAATATAGCTTACTGAGCCAGAAAAAATAACAACAGAGTTCTTTTGGAAGAGCAGAAGGTCAGGAACTTCAAGGAAACCAGAAAGAAAAGATATAAAAGAACTAATTTCAGTAGTATCAGACCATAAATCATATGAGGAAAAAGCAGTATTGAAGCATAAAGTGGATAATTTTGATTATTTTAAATTAAAATTTTCCTGTATAAATAAAATCTATGTAGGCAAATACAGAGGGAATATAGAAAATTGGGGGGGGGAACTCTCATAGATAATTTCTTAAATAGAATGTTATTGGGTCAGAATATTGTTTGATATAGGAAATGATGAGCTGTTAGATTTAGAAAAATATGGAAAGACTTGGATTTATGACTTTGGAGAAACAGATGACTAGTAAAATAAGCATAATATGGTCTTATGTATATGCATTTGAGCATATGTGTGTATATTTATATATGTATATGTTTATGGATATCTGTATATGTGTGTGTGTATATATACATATATAAAAAAATACATATAAATTTTATATATGTGTGTATATGTATGTATGTATGTATGTATGTATGTATGTGCACTTAAGTGTAGCCTTGGGGGGAGGGGAAAAAAGTAAAACATGCACAGCAGAAGACAAAAGAAAACATACAATGAAGCAAATTAAAGATGGGAAGCTTTGAAAATAATGTGTAATATTCATTATGTAAGTATAAAGTCAATCACAAATGTAAAGTCAATCACTCAGCTCTCCTGACTTTAAGGGTCTAATTGCATAATATAATGAACTCTATTTATTCAGCAATAAACTAAAGCATAACATTCAAGAAACTAAAGCATAACATTCACAACAGCATATCATCACAATAACAACTTAATACTAAGGTGGCCATGTAGTCTTAAACAAAACATATCATTCAATATATTTTAGAGTCATCTTTAAGAAGTTACAGAAAATACAAATACCATCCACCCCTAGGTCACAGTAAATTACAAATCTCTTCAGTTAATACAGAATATCCAAAGTAAAGTCCTTTTTCACCTTTACTAAAGGCTGGCTTCCAAACCCTTGTAATGGCAAGCAAAGGAGTACTTAGCTCCTTGTTTCAGTTCTTGAAGTGTCTTCAAGCCTTGTCTCTGATAATATCAAGTCTTTGTTAGAAATAGAACCTGTGAATCCCAAGGGGTGGGGTGGGGGAGAGAAGGGGTGACAAGCAGTACTTTCCATATAAAAACAGGAGCACAAACTGGGACTGAGCAGAACTGGGAGGAATGATGGCTGTGGTGTTGGCACTCTTTCTGTCTGTTCTGTCTGTGCTGATGTTACTTTATCAGACCTATCTCCTGAAAGAGGATGTTGCTGTTGTTGCAGAAGCCCTGGGACCTTACTGCTGGTTCAGAAGCCCTGAAAGAGGACTTTCATGCTGTCTGTTTCCAGAAGTCCTGAGAAAAGATTTTTACTGATGTTTTCAGAGGTCCTGGGATGTCACAGATGATTTGTATTGATTTCTCAGACAGAGGACTTGTCCATTGGTCTGTGTTGATTTCACAAGCAAAAAGTAAATTGATGATGGTGCTGGCAATGTTCATGAATGTTGTTGTGGCTCTGCTAAGCTTGATGTATATAGCTGGATTGGGAGCTGGACTAGGAACTGGGCCAGGAGCTGAGAGCTGCCTACCTGTGAATCCAGGTGAGAGTTGGGTAAATTCAGGCAAGAACTGGGGGCATGGAAGAGAATCCATGGAGTTTGAAAGTCAGCCCCAAGTCAGGATGAAAGGATTTTTACTTGGGTACTTTGTACTTACTGACAAGATTATGAATTACTGTGACCTAGGAGTGGGAGAACTTTATACTTTGTACCTATTAAGGATGATTGCTCCTTAAAGATGATTGAGTTAAGGATGATTGGAAGCCAGTCTCCAATCAAGATGAAAGAAGACTTTAGGTGGATACTTTATTTTGATTGATTTAAATTGTGACTTATTAAATGATATCTTTTATTTAAGAATATGTAATAATTTTAGTAATTTTAAATTAGTAATAAGTTGTTATGTAATAATACTTTAGTCTGGAGACTTTACTCCAGACTTTACTCCACTTTAGTAATAAGTTGTTATGTTATATCATTGTGAATGTTTTACTTTAGTATATTGCTGAATAGAGAGTTCACCATACTATGTGATAAGAACCTTAAAGTTATTCAGTTCAGCAATCCTCAAGAGAGTTCCTTGTCATTGGCTTTACAACCCCACAGCTCCTCCTCCATTGGCTAAGTACTCCCAAGTCTTGCTTGAATTCATGCATAGGCAGCTCTCTGCTCCTGTTCCATATCTCAACTCATGGAGACTTCTCCACTCCAAGATCTTTGCAGTTTCTGTTTCTAGGTAAATAAAGCTTAATAGGGCAACAACAACATTTACACACATTACCAGTGCTATGATCTCAATTCAACTTCTCATGTCTGAGAAACCAATTCAGAACAACAGAAAGGGCTTCTGTGTGAGGAATTATCACAGATCAACATACAGGATTTCTGCCTGAGAAATCAACACACAATGACAGACAGGGCTACTGTCTAAGAAATCAACACAGAACAGACAAGATGAGCAACGACATCACAAACATTCTCTGTCTCAGTTCTGCCTGCTCTCAGCTCTGTTCATGCTCTCCTCTGCTCCTTCCTATTCGACTCTTTTGGAAAGCTCCTCCTACCATGGGCTCCCATGTGATTACATTTGACCTATTAAGGGGTAGGAGAGATCTTCAAATTCCATTTGGCCTATTAAGGGCAGGAAAAATCTTCAATCTCCCTTAGGCCTGTTAAGGACAATACAATGTATACTATTTCTAATCAAAGACTCTTAATACAATCAAAGTTGAGGTTCAAAGACATTTGATTAACTAAAATTCAATCTAGAAAAATAGCAAAAAAAACCCCCTATTTTGTATGCCATTACAATAGGTTTTATTGAAATGGAAATTTACTGCTTTATATTGAATCCTCTCATGTACCGCTGTATGCATAGCAATGTTTTTTTTCCTTTTCTTATTTTGTATTTAAGTTTTAAATTAAATTTAAAAAGAATAATAGCTATCCCCCAACTGACAAATGGCTAAATGATATGGACAGGAAGTCTTGAAAGGAATAAATCTAGGTTATAACAGCCATATAAAAATGTATGTTCATTAAAATTAGAGAATTATAATTCAAAGCAAGTCAATTTCTACCTTATACCTATTACATTGTAAAAGATGACAAAAAGGAAAATGGAAAGTATTAGAGGAGTTGTGGGGAAGAGGCAGAATAATTAACTTTTGTTAGAGTTGTGAATTGATCTGGTCATTCTAGAAATCAATCTGCAACATTGCCCCTAAAATCATTAATTTATACATACCTGAATATTCTGGAGCCACTTCTAATCTTTAGATTATTAAATTTTCATTTCAGGCATTTACACTGCAGGAATCTGCAATCACTTGATTTGGTTTTGTTGTTGTTGTTGATTGTCTAGACTTTACAAAGTTAATAATGTAAAGTAAATGTGAAAATACGTGGCAAGTTTTGTTTTGTTTTGTTTTGTTTTTTCCCAGAGATCATAATTGTTAAACATTTGCCAGCACACCCCTATGTTACTTTGTAAAGTTTGAAAACAATTGGTATGATTTCAAAGAAACATGGAAAGACTTGTGTGAGCTAATGCAGAGCAATGTGAACAATACCAGGAGAATAACTGATACAATAAAACAATTTTGAAAGATCAATCAATGCAATGATCAACTTCAATTTCGGAGGACCCAATACAATCCACACTTTGACAGAATTGTGATAGACTCCATATGCAGAATGACGTTGACAATACAAGAATTTCTTTTCGCTTGACTATGAACATTAGCAATAAAGATTTATTATTTTAATTGGGTGGTACAGAAATAAGGACAGAAAATAAATGTTAAATTCAAAAAAGTAAAATTACATTAAATTTGGGGAAAGGAAGTTAGCCCAAGAGGGATAAGAAATTCTCATAACTTAAATGTTAATACTACAGATTTCCATGTTTCTGTTAATATAATCTGTCTCTTGATCATGCTGATATGGGACCAGGCATCTTGACCTGTTTCTTGCCAATGATGACTCTGGAGGAGAGAGTGTTGCTCATAACTCTGTACAGCTCTGCCTCACTTGAATCTGATTCATTTGCAAGTCAAGACTTCACCCTGATGATATTATTTGTTCTTTCTGAGAACAAAGGACAACAATTGGGATCATCCAATCAACATCATCAACAAACATTTACTAAGGTAGCATTTGAGCTGTGCCTTGAAGGAAGTCAAAGCTTCTTAAAGGAAGAAGTGAGAAGGGAGAGCCTTCCAAAAATGGTGGATAGCCAGAGCAAAGGCACAGAGATTGTTATTAGAGTGCCATATGGAAGGATCTGGAAGCAGGTCAATGACTCTTTTTTCACCTTGCCATTCATTCTAAATCTTGTCAGTCATCAAGTCCTCCTGACTATTCCTTCGAAACATCTTTTGTATTCATCCCTTTTTTTGTATTTTTACCAGGGCATGGGACCTCATCAGCCCCTCCTAGATTACAGCAACAGTCTGCTAACTCAAAAAAAATGTTATTCTCTTTTTACTGACTATAGGATAAAAGATATATTCATACTACATCAAAAACCCCAGATCTCTGGTCAGTTTTTTTAAACTTTGTCTTCCTCATCTAGCATCCTTACATGCTAAAAATACACACACACACACACACATATACATATATAGGCATAATATAATATGTGTGTACAAATCAGCTATTATTGTTGTTATTGTTAACCATATGGAAGTGAAAAAGATCTTTAAAGTAAAGGTATCAAACATATAACCTAGAATGATACCTTAAAGATCATGTAGTCCAATCCTCTCGTATTACAAATTATAGAGATCACGCAAAATGAAAGGACTTGTTTCAGAAGTAGCAGATAACAGGAAGCCAAGACGTGAACCAACTCCTTTGACTCTCCATTCCAATGCTTTTCTATTACATAATGCATTCTTTCTTAAATTCAGAGGATCATAAATTTAAAGACAGAAGGGACCTTTTTTTAAAACAATAAAACTAAGGCACCAGAAGAATAAGTGGTTTACTTCTTTTAAAAATTAGTTTTAAAATAGCATGCTAGTTTTGATATTTAAAGACATTGAACATTTATATCCATGGTTTTGTGAGAAAGGAACCCTTTCACATTATTATGACAATTAGGGTTAAAGACAGGACCGGGGATTATATTGGTATGAGGAACTCATGGATGAGAGCACTCTCTCAACCAGTAAAGGCTTGGAATTTTTTTTTTACAATTTATAATCTTAGATTGTTATTTAGATCAGTGAACATTTAAATGACTTGCCCAGAGTCACACAATTAATATGCCTCAAAGACTGAACACTTTGACCCAAATCTTCTTGGTGCTGAGGTCGTATATCTCAAAGCTCAAATGATTTGCTCTGTGTCATCTAGCTAGAAATCATCAGAGACCAGTCTTCCCAACTCAAAATACTACACTCTATCCACTTAGTCACACTGTCTCTATGAACTTCCCTGTTGCTTTTACTGTGTACAATGGTTCAGAACTCCTGGTTCTGATCACTTCACTCAACATCAGTTCAGCTAAGTCTTTCCAGGTTTTTCTGAAATCCTACTACTAATCATTTCTTATACAACAATAGTATTCAATTCATATATCATAACTTGTTTAGCCATTCTCCAATTGATGGGCATCCTCTCAATTTCCAGTTCTTGGCCACCACAAAAATAATTTCTACAAATGTTTTTGTACATGTGGATCCTTTCCTCCTTTTTAGGATTTCTTTGGGATATAGACCAAGTAGTGCTATTGCTGGACCAAAAGGTATGCCCAGTTTTATATCCCTTTGGATATAGTTCCAAATTGTTCTGCTAGCTGTATTTTAATGCCTTCTTTAGCAAACATTTGAAGTTTTGTTGTCCCTTGAGGTTAAATCTCAGGGAATTCTTAGAATAATACTTTTCACTCATTTGAGAATTCATTTCTGAGGGACTGACATAAAGGTGTAGCAGGAAAAAAAGTATAGCCCTATACCTATGGTTTCAAGGCATACAAGGTGAATTACTCTTTAATTTTCCCCTTAGTATATAGTTCTCATTTCTACCAATCATTCTGGGGCATTTTAAGGAATAGTGATAGGTTGATCGAATCCTGTGTCCTACATGCACAATATGCAGCACTTGTCTCCAAAATCAAATCTTATGGTGCCATTCAAAAGAACAAAGAAAAAGAGCTAGCTGTTCAAATAAAGTTCCAGTCTGCAAACTATATAAAAGATCCCTCCTCCATTAAAGAAAAAAGAGAATCCAAAGCCATACAGGTGACTGATTATACACTACTTTGATCTGGTTTGTTTACTGTTACTTACAAAATTGCCAAAGACCTTGTATGAAATTTTAAAAAGAGCTCTCTACTTGTGATTTAAAATGAATAATTCTATAATTTAACCCCATTGTTCTCCCCGCCCCTGCCTATACCTTTCTTTCTGGAACATTTTAAAAGTAGTCATATGATCATGTAGAATCACGATTGAGAACTGGGAAATATAGTAGAAGTCATCTGGTCCTATGTATTTGTTTATGAATTCCTTTGGCAAATCCATGCTTTTAAAAATAAGCCTATTCTATATCAAGAAGGAACTATTCAAATGCCCAATTTTATTTTTTTCTGAAGGCCTTACTTTGTGTATGTAGCAGCTATAATCCAGGCACATGGGCCTTTGGTTTCAATAACAAACAAGAAATATAGAGAAGATAAATTAGAGATAGTCTTAAAAGAAAGACAGTAGCATTGAGAGGGATCTGGAAATTTTTCTTACAAAAAGGTGTTTCTTTGTTTTTCTGGGATGTGAAAGAAGTCAGGAAAGTCAGAAGACAGAGATGAGGAGGGAGGGAATTCCAGCAATGGAGCACAGCCAAAGAAAATTCATGAAGTAAAGACACGGAGGGTTCCTAGGAACAACAAGAAGTCCAAAGTCACTGAATCACAGAATATGTAGAGGGGAGGAAGTTGTTAAAAAGAATCTGGAAAGGTAGGAAGAAACCAAGTTATGAAGGGCTTTAAAAGCAAAGCAGAGGAGTTTGTATTTCACCTTGGAGATAATACAGAACCAGTTGCCTCAGTCAAAGTGACAACTTGGAAAACCTAAGCTTAATAAGGCCAATGTCTCCCACTCTATCCTGCGTCATCTCCATTTGTCCTGATCTATATTTGGCCCCTGGACCCCAGTGGCTCCAAAAGAGAAAGTGAGGCTAGTGTCTTTGCACAGCCCTTTCACTTAAATCCAATTCATTTGCAAGTCATAGCATTATCTTTCTGATATCATGGTCCTCTTCAAGAGCAAAGAATAAACCACACAATACAGAACCACTGAAGTTTACATAAAGAGAGAGGGAGAATGCTGACATTATCATTTCAACTCTTTAGATCAGTTTGGTAGCTTAATTGCAGAAGGATTGGAACAAGGACAGATTTGAAACAAGGAAACCAACCAGCAGGGTTGGTTTAGAATTGAGTCTAGAATTGAGATGATAAAATTCTCTGCCAAAGTGGTGATGGTGTCAGGGGACAGTAGGGACAATTACAAGAGATATTACTCTGTATATGTAGCAAGCTATATTCCAGACACATGAGCCTTTGGTTTAAATAAGGCATCCACTCTCTTGAAAAAGGAAAAATAATGTTTTGAAATCTCAGAAAAAATAATATGTAACTCTTATCTCCATTAATGAATTTGTACTCCAAAATAAATAAAACCTACTATACTTTACTCCTTAAACACATGCTGTCAGTTATGAATAATTCTAAAATGAACATCACTTGAATAATTCAGTACATTTCAATAGACACTACAAGATGGAAAGGACAATACTTGACAATAGACTGTACATGAAGTGGGATCTGACAGTGAGGAGTCAAGGATAACACTTAGGTAGCAAATCTGGGAAAGTAGGCTATTTGAACTCTTACTCTCCATCATATTGTTCTACTCTCTTCACTCTTTACCAATTCATAAAAATCTTCCCAGATTTCTCTGAAACTATCTCTTTCATCAAATTTTACACTAGTAATATTCTATTACCTTCATACACCACAATTTATTTAGTCATTCCTCAGTTAATGTATACCCTTCCTCCCCACTCCCTAGTTTACACTTCATTTTGACAATGAAAAAAACCCACTACTATATATCTTTTAGTATATTTGAGGTCATTTCCTCCTTTGTTAATCCCTGTGGGGTAGGAGAAGACCTCTCTCTGTCACAGAATGTGCACAATTTAGTGACTTTTGATCATGGTTATTTTGTTGCATTTTTCTCATTGGAAGTGATTCTGTCTCTTATGGTTATTAATAGAAATTTTTTCATGAGATACATAACTTAAGAAATTGAATGACCTCATCTTGTGCAATACCTAGAAGAGACATCAGAGTGGAAATCATAAGTTTCAGATGGTAATCTCCTCTTTCCTATCAAAGTCCAATCTCATGGTGAATCACATACTATTTAAAACACTGGAGAAAACTGTAGTAGGACAAGTGAAGACATATTAAGAAACTAGATACATGAGAAAAGAAAATAGCCCTATTCAAATCATTGTCATTTTTATACTATTTTAAAAAATGATTATCCACATTCACAATTTTAGAGACAGATGGAGGAAAATATAAACCTAACTCTTATAACTTTAAGTGTGAATGAGTTAAACAACCTATTAAAATAAAAAACACTTAACAAGTTAGAAATGGAAACAAAAGCCTAAAATTTATTACTTTAAAGAAAAATATTTCAAATAAAAGATATGCACAAAACAAAACTGACAGGATAGAAAAAGCTTAAAATGAAAGTGAATCCAAAGCATTAGGAGTTGCCATCTTGTTATCAGACAATGCCTGGCAAAAATTAATTAATTACTTAAAAAGAGACAAAAAAGGAAGCCATATGAAGCTGAAAGGAACCATAGGTAATAAATGGATATTAGTAATAAACATACACTCTAAATGCTTTGGAATTCAAATTAATAAGGTAAAGATTATCTGAGCTTTAAGAAGATATATTCAGTAACAATACTGAGAGGCAACTCCAATATCTTCTACCAGTTTTAGATGAGGGGAAATATGGAACTGAAGAAATTTCTGGAGAAAGTAGTGTTAAAAAAAATTTGTGGTGGGATATCTAGGTGGCACAGTGAATAGAGCACCACACCTGGAGTTAGGAGGATCTGAATTCAAATTCGGCCTCAACACTAGCCATGTGACCTTGGGCAAGTCACTTAACCCCAGTTGCCATGCCTTCTCCCCTCCAAAAAGAAATATATATACGGCATCTTCTAAATGGGAAAGCAAAAGAGTATACATATTTCTTTGCACCAAAGAGAACTTTTACAAAAATTGACCATGTACTAGGGGCAAACTTTAAACAAAGATAAAAAAAGAAAAAATAGTGAATAAATCCTTTAAAAGCTTTATTGAAACAAGAATGTAAATAAATTTTGCAACCACAGAGAAAAGATATAGACTCAAAAGGAAACTTAAAAATAAATCTTAAATAATGAGTGAGTTGAAGAGCGCATCATAGAAATGATATTTATGTAAAAAAAGACATTGATGAAACAACATACTAAAATTTACACTATGTAGCTAAAGCATTCAGACTCCATCAGTTCTTTTGCTGGAGTTGGATAGTATTTTCATCATAAATCTTTCAGAATTGCCTTGGGCAATTTTATTGCTTAGAATAGCTAAGCTGATTGCCGTACAATATTTTTCCATGTACAATGCTCTCCTGGTTCTGCTCACTTTACTTTGCATCAGTTCATATAAGCCTTCCCCAAATTTTTTTAAACAATACTGCTCATCATATCTTACAACACAACAGTATTCTATCACAACCATATACCACAACTTATTTAGTCATTTCCCAATTGGTGGACATCATGTCAATGTCCAATTCTTTGCAATCATAAAAAAAGTTACTAAAATATTTGTGTGCATATGAATCTTTGTTTTTTCCTCTTATTTGATCTCTTTGGGATACAAACTTAGCATTGGTATTACTGGGTCAGATGATATGCACAGTTTTATAGCCCATTGGGCAAATTGCTTTCCAGAATAATTGGATGAGTTCACAGCTCCACCAATAGTGGATTAATGTCTCAATTTTTTCCCACATCTCCCCCAACATTTGTTATTTTTCCTTTTCTCTTATATATACCAACCTGATAGGTATGACATGGTACATTAGAGTTACTTTAATTTGCATTTCTCTAATCAATAGTGATTCAGAGCATTTTTTCACATGACTATAAATAGTTGTGGTTTCTTCTTTTGAAAATTGTCTGTTCATATACTTTGACCATATATGAATTGGGGGATAATTTGTATTCAGTGAGGCATATTTTCTTGGCCAAACAAGAAAGAGAAGAAATTACAAAGATAAAATAGGTAATTTTGATTACTCTAAACTGAATAGCCACATTTTTTGGACCTTCTCAGTATATAGATTAGTTTGTTGACTTTTCCCTCTAAAAAAAGAACTTTGTCATAAAAGATGACTCTCTGGGGCAGGGACTAGGGGTGGGGAGAAGATACATTGGATGCTCTTGTGATTTAAGAAATCCAAATATCAAAAGGACCCACATGTACAAAAATATTTATAGCAGGTCTTTTGTGGTGGCTAAGAACTGGAAATCAGAGAGATGTCCATCTATTGGGGAATGACTAAACAAGTTGTGGCATATGAATATAATGGACTACTTTTGTGCTGTAATAAATTGTGAAAGGTGGGCTTTAGAGAAACCTGGAAAGTCTTATATGAACTTATGCTGAGTGAGGGGAGCAGAACCAGGAGATCTTTGGGCACAGTAATAGTCACAGTGTGCAAAGACTGATTTTGATAGACTTAGCCCTCCTCAGCAATGCAAGGACCTAAAACAATTCCAAAGGACACTTGAGAGAAAATGTCAGACACATCCAGAAAAAGAAGGAGTCAGAATGTAGAAAGAATCAGACTATTTTCTTTTTTGTTTTGTTTTATTTTGCTTTCTTTTATTTCTCATGGTTTTCCCCATTTGTTGTAATTCTTCTGCACAACATAACTAATGTGAAAATGTGTTTAATAGGAATGTCTATGTAGAGCCCATATCAAATAACAATCCATCTTGGGGATGGAGAGGGAAGAGAGGGGGAGAAAACTTAAAAGTTATGGAAGAGATTGTTGAAAACTAAAAATGAATAATTTAATTTTTTTAAAAATTCAGCATTTGAAATAAAATCAATATTTCAGAAAAATCCAAATCTCAATAAAAACTTTTTAAAAAAATATTTAATCCAGGTTAGGTGTGATAATCACAACTTCTCTGGAAATATTGTTAATACTTGAAAATATTCTAAATTCCCTTGATTCTAATGGTAATTTCAAATACTTTAAATACATGCTAGCATCATAGAAAGCATCCTAAAAGCACTGAAAAATTTTCAAAATGTTCACAAATGAAAACACTAGTATTTCATATTTCTAGTTTCAAATTAAATTTCGAGAGTTTACTACCCACAGCAAAATCACTTTACCATATGGAGCCTTGTATGTTTATTCATCTAAGAAATAACTTCTTTTTATAGCTAGAAGAACAATTTTCAGTTCTCAGTGGCTTAATTCAGCAAGTATTAGTGGGTTACTCTGAGTTCAGTGCTGGGTTAAGTTAATTAATGTTAAGAAAGTTTCAAGGAAAGCTTACTCCTGTCTTCAAAGAGTTTATAATCTCACCAGTAAGACAAGAAGAATTTACAAAATCCTAAAAGTAAAATACATTGTTAAGGTCCCTGAATTTGTGGAAGATGTCAATGTAGATTTTAATAATAATATGATTCTTATTTAATAGGCTAATAATAGCTCACATTTATATAGCAAAATTTTACATGCATTTGCTCATTTAATCTTCAAAACAGTCATGTAAGATGTATACTAGTATTATCCCTGTTTTATAGAAGAAATTGAGATTCAAGGAATTTTAGTGATTTTTCCAGAATCCTGCAGCTAGGAAGTATTTGGGTGTAATCAATCAATCAACAAACATTTATTAAATGCCTTCATGTACCAGGCACTTTGCTAATTTTCAAAGATACAAATAAGAAGAATAAAGCAATTCCTAATCTTGAGCAGATTATATTTAACAAATTCAGTTATCTTGGCTCCAAATCCAATGTTCTACCACTATAACATGTTCTTTCTAAGATTACAAAGGAATGTCTTGTCCTCTAAAGTGAATAGCACGAATATAATTATTCTCAATTTATTAATGAAGAAACTGAGGCTTTGTGATATGGAGTAATTTTGTCTAATATTACCTAATGAATAGTAATTGTATACTATTATGAATCCAGGTCTCATGACAAGTCATATATTCTTTCTATAGATAATCCAGGAATAGTTTCAGGATACATTGAGGTTTTGAATGTCCTTTGAAGGATGTACAATATTTACACACATACTAGGTAAAGATTTAAGTAGTAGCATGAGAAAAGCTGAGAGGCAGGTACAAGCATGGAGTATCTGAAGATTAGAAAATAGAACTGATGATTACCAAGGTTACGTTATAGTAGAGTAGAAAATGTGGTTAGGTAGGTTAGGTGGGCTAGAATTTCAGAGCACCTTGAAAATTAGTCAGATGATTTGAAGTAAGCCATTAAACCTTTATCAATCATCAATACAATGATTATACAGATAATGCAAGATTAGTCAGATGCCTGTAGCACTTCAACTCTGCTAAAATTCACTCCTCTATTTCAATCAGATGTTTTTAAGAATCCAGAAAAAGAAGCTATTTATCAATTCATTGGAACTAAGCTAACATGTAAATGCTAACATTTTTAACTTAATAATGACAAATTGCTGGAGAATCTACATAAATTTCTGCTTTCCTGGATTTATGAAATAATACACATCCAAAGTTCTAGAGCAGTTCAAATAAAAATAAGACTAAGGATTGCTGATGTATTGTTTTAACATTAGTCTTTTTTTTTCTAAAAAGCACTTGGCATTTCAAATGGGAAATAAATGAACCATCAGCAGATGAATGGAAAATCCAGAATGAGAAAAATAAATCAATACCAGCTTTTTATTTAAAAAAAAAAAAACTTAGAGTGTAGGAAGAAGCAAAAGAGATGATGAAGAGAAATGTTTAATGTCATTGAAATGGTATATTGCTTACATGTATAAACAATGGAAATTTCCAGACATGTAAAAATTATTTTCCATAATTTCTCACTTTTGTGTTACCAATACTTGGGATTACATCACTCACATCTGCCCACACAGTGGTTTTGGGTTGACCGCCATATTATCTCTGAACGACATTGCAATTATTCACAAGATGGGGAGAAAGTATCTGTTTTTCATCAGAATTTCAGAGAACAAGTTAAAGAAAACAAGGAATATAAATCTCAAGATCACAAGGGGAAATATGCAAAGGACAATTGAAAAAAAGTCCTGAGTTCTATAAAATAATTGCTTCTTTTAAAAGGAAAGCACTATCTTGGTCTCTACATCAAGCAGTTTAAACTACTCTCTAATTTGACATGTAGAATCGACATTTCTTATGATAGCCATATAAAAATCTACCTCTGGAAGTTTTCAAAGAAAATATATGAGCGGATTTGCCTTTGAGGTCAAGGCCCATTCCAGGTTGAGTTCTCTCAGCATTCTCTACAGGCATAAGGAAAGATTTATCTTATAACGTGTATATTTCAGAGACCAGCTTCTATCTATCCACAGGTAAAGCAGAGCTACAATTTTGACATGCAAAAGCGGAATTTTACTTTTTCTTTTTGTTTTGAACCTTTATACATCTTCACTTACTACACTCATGTTCCATCTTGATGTATCACATACATGATATATTTTGTTTTCAATTCTCTTGAGTCTTGGTTTATCATTGTATTGATCACATGACTCTAGCCTCTTCCCCCCCCCCAAAATTAATAAAAATCAATAGCAAGTAAATCAAAGCTTGGAAGGTTTAACTAAAATTAACTAAACTAAAATCCCTAGTTGTAGACCAACATAAAGTGTAAAGGACAAAACCCTTGACTTAGAATCAAAAGGCTCGAGACCTAAGTTTGGCATATACCAGTTGTATGGCCATTCTCTCTCAACCTCAGTTTCTTCTGAAAAATGGGGCTATCGAAATCAAAGCACATTGTAAAATGTAAGCACTTTATATATGTCAAACATTATTATTTTGAAGAAAGGAATTGTTGTGACTAACAATATTACACTAACAATTTTTAGGTTGATGAGAGAAAAGGTAGAGATGACTAACAGGAAACTGGGGGTAAGGAGTTGGGAGAGAAATATATATTTGTATATGCAAATACATCCATACACATATATAAATATCCATATATATGTGTGTATGTATGTATGTATGTGTGAATGTATGTATGAATGTATGTGTGTATGAGTATATATTCAAATATAGTACTTACTCTGAAGCTAATCTCCCAAAAGCTTATTGTCACTATCAGGCAAGGTTTCCCCTCAGGGCTCTTGGGAGAAGCATAAGTTGTTGTTTCATATCCTCTACTGCTACAGCTCAGTCAGATTTAATTCACTTTTAGAACAGGGCATTGATCCAGTAATATAGTTGGTATAAAATATTGCCCCAAAAGTCTCTGACACAATCTCTCACAAATACATACATACTCCGGGAAAAATGGGCTCCCCTGGATGGCAAAAGAATTAACTCACAGTTCCTTGAAGTTATTTTTCTAGAGTACTCCATATATTCCATGGTAAATTTTTTCTCCAATTTTTTTTTCTTTTTTCTTATTTATGTTTGTTTGTTTTTATAGGCATTTGTTATTCCATCTAAACAACTCCCAATTGACTTTTTAAAAAGCATCGTAACATATGTGCAGAATACAACAAAACCACTTGCTATGTTTTCACATCTAAAAATGTATGTGTCATTATGAAGTTTAAGTCCATCACCTCTGTGGCAGGAAATAGGTGATGTTTTCTGTCCTCTCAAATCTTGGTTTATCATTGTACTAATCAAAGAGGTGTAGTCTTTCAAACATGGTGTTCTTAATAATATTGTAATTTTTAAAAAATTTTCCCCTAGTTCTACCCACTTCACAATGCATTACTTCAAAAAGGATTTCCTACTTTCTTCTAAAATCATCTGTTCCTTCAAATACTTTGCAAAATGGTGACCCTTGTTTCTTTTCTGTTCCTCAAAGGAGACACTCCATCCTCTGACTCCAGGCATTTTCACTGACTGTCTTCTATGTCTGGAATATTCTTGTTTCTCATCTCTGCCTCCTAGATTCCCAGATTCCTTCAAGTCACAGATAATATTTCAACTTCTACAAGGAACCTTTGTCACATCCCTTTCATACTGTCCTCCCTCTGTTATTATTTCTAATTTTTCCTTAATATTGTGTGTTTGTACATTCTTGTTTGTATGTTGGCTCCTCTTTAGATTTTGAGATCCTTGAGGGTAGTGGTTTTTTGTTGGGTTTTTTTTGTATCCCCAGTATTTGGCACATTGCTTGGCATATTGTAGGTGCTTGACAAATGCTTGACTGAATGACTGACTACATGAGTTATGGCACCATTTTATCATTTATATTTCTTTCCATTTATATTACTTATATACTTCAACTTGTTTTATCATTCTGAAATTATTGATCATCCCCTCAGTTTCAAGTTTGGAATATATATATGTGTGTGTGTGTGTGTGTGTGTGTGTCTGTGTTTGTATGTATGTGTATGTATATGCACACACATATATATGGCATATATTGGTCTTTTCTCTCATTCTTTGATTTCTTTGGGTTATAAGACTCTTATTAGAAAGATACTGGAAAGATATTAGAAAGATTAGATATTGATCTGTATATTTCTTATCTTCTTTATTTTTCCCTTGTCTAGGTACTATTATCATATGTATATAACAGAAAGATATGAGACAGGTCTTTTCTACTTTTGTAAGTTTATTTAACATTTAAATAAATTGTCCTTTGAAAGTCTGTTATTAGTAGTGGTATATCTGCACCAAAGAACATGGATATTTTAGTACCTTTAAGGTTGTAGTTCTAAAGTGTTTTCCAATTTAGAATTAGTTTTCCAATTTCCTCCTTGTAATGGTAATTAATTTAAATTTGAAGACCCCTTTTTGTTATGTCAAGTAAGTGTAATGCCATGCAGGAGCCGCTTCCCAAAAGAATGCTACTATGAACAGCTTTTAAGGTTCTGATTAAACAGTATAGTGAATGTTTCATTTATTCCATTACAAATCAAGGCAAACATTCATGACAAATCACAATATAATATTCACAACATTCCATCTTATCACAGAAAATCATAATATAGTGTTCACAACAGCTTAACATTAGAATGACCACATAGTTTTCACCAAAGTGGCCACAGCATAAAGAACAAAGAACAAAAGAATAAAAATCTGGTTTCCCTAAGGTGGAAACCCTCCTCACTTAATCATTCAGTCATCTCACAATACAATAATCAATCTCGCACTCATGGGGCAATCATAAGTTAACTTTATCAGTCACTTATCCAGATTCACAATTACTAAGTATCATTAATCACTAAATACAATCGTTAGAAAATTACACAAACCCTCCACCCCTCAGTGTCTAGTAAACTTCAATTTTATCAGATATTCTATGTTCAAGGAGAGGCTTTTTCTTCATCTTGACTCAGGGTGGTCTCTCAGATTCCCTGGATCCCCTTCCATGGTCCCAGCTACTACTTGGATTCACCAAACAGTCACCTGGATTCAGAAGCAGACAGCTCCCAGCTCCTTGTCCAGTCCTCTAAGCAGTTCATGTTACACACTGAAGTTGACAGGGTCCAGCACATCTCAAACCTTTCAAAACTTCTGTTGCAGGGAAGTCAAGGATCAACCAAGCCACAAACCTTATTTGGTCATTCTTCTTCAGTCCTCCAGCAGTTTGGCTTGCCCTAGGACCCAGAAGGAATATCAGCCTTCCAGGAGGCAGCAACTCCAGCCTTCACCAGATTCTGGTCTCAGGAAAAACTCCAACTTAGTTCTCAGTCAGCTTCCAGATGCTGAAAGAGAAACTCTCTGTCTCTCTCTTTCTCTGTCTCTCTCTCTTTCTCTGTCTCTCTCTCTGTCTCTCTGTCTCTGTCTCTCTCTGTCTCTGTCTTTGTCTCTGTCTCTCTCTGTCTCTGTCTCTCTCTGTCTCTCTGTCTCTGTCTCTCTCCTCTCTCTGTCCCTCTGTCTCTGTCGCTCTCTATCTCTCTGTCTCTCTCTGTCTCTTTGTCTCTCTGTCTGTCTCTGTCTCTCTCTTTTTCTGTCTCTCTGTCTGTATCTCTGTCTCTCTCTCAGCTGGCATCAGTCTCCACAATTTTTCAATCACCAGGAGCTGGCTAGGAGGAAAATTCTTGATTCTGATTCTCTGTCCCTGAAACTCTTATACACACGCACACACACACACACAATGGCTTCCTGTCTCAGCCAACCCCTCCTGTCACATCGTGCACATAAGGTTGAGCCATTCCTTTTTGCCTTCCTGTTCTTCCCATCCATTGTAATGGTTATCCCTTGCCTCTTCTCTGTGAGATAATTTACCCCATTCTGTCTCTTCCCATCTCCTCCCATTATATTCCTCTCTCTCACCTTTTGAATATCATCCCTTCCTGTTCAATTGATCCTGTGCCTTCTGTCTATGTATACCCATATGCATATAAACACACACTCACATTTGTATTCATATGTATATATACCCTCCTATATAAACATATATGTATGTATACATACGTATACATACATATATGTGTATATATACATATACATATATATATACAAACTTATATTCCCCTCAACTATCGTCATACTGAAAAGTTTCATAATTTACAATTATCATTTCTCCATTTAGGTACATAAATAGTTCAACTTTGATAACTTCCTTATAATTTCTTTTCTCTGTTTACTGTCTCATGCTTCTCTTGCTTCTTGTATTTGAATGTCAAATTTTCTATTCAGTTCTGGTTTTTTCATCAAGAATGCTTGAAAGTCCTCCACTTCATTGAATGACAGTATTTTCCCAAGAAATATCACACTCAGTTTTGTTGGGTAGGTGATTATTGGTTTTAATCCTAGCTCCTTTGATCTCCAGAATATCATATTCTAAGCCCTTCCATCCCACAACGTAGAAACTGCTAGATCCTTTTTTATCCTGATTGTGTTTCCACAATATTAAAATTTTTTCTTCTTGGCTGCTTGTAATATTTCCTCCTTGGTCTGGGAACTCTGGAACCTGGCTATACTATGCCTAGGAGTTTTCTTTTGGGGATCTTTTTCAAGAGGTGATCAGTGAATTCTTTCAATTTCTATTTTGCCCTCTGGTTCTAAAACATCAGGGCAATTTTCCTTGAGGATTTCTTGAAGGATGATTTCTAGTTTCTTTTTTATTATCATGGCTTTTATGTAGCTCAATAATTTCTAAATTGTCTATCATGGATCTATTTTCCAGATCAGTGGTTTTTCCAATGAGATATTTCACATTCCCTTCTATTTTTTTTATCATTTATTTGGATCTGTTTAATAGTATCTTGATTTCTCATAAAGTTATTTGCTTCCATTTGCTCCAATCTAATTCTGAAGGAATTATCCCCTTCAATGAGCTTTTGAAATTCTTTTTCCATCTGGAAAATTTGCCTTTTTAAGGCATTCTTCTCCTCATTGGCTTTTTGGGCTTCTTTTGCCATTTGAGTTAGTCTATTTTTAAGGTGTCACTTTCTTCAGCCAGGTTGTTGACTCTCTTTTCATGATTTTATTGTATCATTCTCATTTCCCTTCCCAATTTTTCCTCCATTTATCTTACTTGATTTTCAAAATCTTTCTTAAACTCCTCCATGGCCTGTAATCAGTTTACATTTTTCTTGAAAGTTTTTGGTGCATAAGCTCTGACTGTGAAGTCTTCCTCCCATTCCATGCTTTGATCTTTTTTGTCCCCAAAAAAGGAATCTAAAGTTGGATGGCTGTGTTTGCTTTGCATCCTTTGCTCACTCATGTTGCCTGTCAATTAGTTGACTCTGGAGCTCTTTGACACAGTAGAATTGTGCTTCCAGAAGGGATAGCTTTGTCCCAAATCACTGGGGTTTTTCACAACTGCCAGAGCTATTAGGAGGGCACTGTCCACTTTTTGCTCCAGGGCAGAGGCTGAACCACACTCTGTCCCCCATAAATTTAGCAGAGTTCCACTGATAATTAGGTTGACACACACTTTGCCAGTGCTAGCTCAGTGTTTGGGAGGCTCCAAAAGGAAGTACAAGAGAGAAAAGGTATTAGACTGCCTATCAAAATTAAGATCTAGAGAGCCATTGTGTTGACATTCTTGTATGCCTGTGAAACCTAGACAGTCTACCTACTATTGCCATGTCAGGAAATTGAATTCCATGCTTCCATCTGAATTGTCTTAGGAAGATTCTAAAGCTCACCTGCTAGGATAAGGTACCAGACACTGAGGTCTTTTCTTAAACCAAACTTCCAAATATTAAAACTCTGCCTCAGAGAGCATAACTCCAATGGGCTGGCAACATTGTTCAAACGCAAAATGTACGCTCTCCAAAAAACCTATTTTATGGAGAACTCATACAGGGCAAGCTCACATGGTGGTCAGAAGAAGCCATATAGGGACACCCTCAAGGTATCTTTTAAGAACTTTGGTATTGATTGTGTGATGTGGGAGATACTGAAACAGGACCACTCAGCATGGCATGCCCACATCAGGGAAGCTGTTGTGCTTTATGGGCAAAGTAAAATTGAAAGAGCTCAAAAGAAAAGCAGGATGCACAAATTTAGAGAATCCACCCCAGATGTTCACAGGAACTATTTGTGCTGAATCTGTGGTAGAGCATTCCAAGTTCATATTGGTCCAATCATCCACAGTGAGACACACTGAAACTTGACTTTAGCATAGTGATGTCAATTTGGTCCTCTTCAAGAACAAAGGGCAACAAAACAACCAATGTATTGTCTTCATCCATGAGATTATAATCTCCTAGAGAGCAAAGAACATTTTTTTGCTTTTCTTTACATTCTCAGTACTTATCACAGTGCCTTGCACATATTAGGTGCTTAATAAAAATTTATTGATTATTGGCTAATCATTAATTATTTTTGGAGCACTTATATGGTTTTCAAAAGCTTACATTCTGTCTTTGAAAACTGTCAATTCATATTCTTTTCACATTAACGTCTGGTTCTAAGAGTTATGAAAAATTTTTCATTTATACCTTCTTGTAATGTGATATCCAAACTTTTTGTGAGTAACATTTTTCAGGTAGGCTGATTATTTTTAGGTTATTTCTCATTTACTTTTTTCTATATCAGTTTCTTTTTAACAATCACTTTTTAAATTTTTTTAAACAATTTTTTATTTTTTAACTGTTTTTTTAACAATTATTTTATTTTGTTGTATTATTTTTGTTGTCTTATTGAATCATTGTCTCCTATTTGACCTATTCTAATTTTTAGCTCATTCAGATCTTGTGTAGACTTTCCCATGATATCTTCTTAGGTAGAAATTATTTTTATGACTTTTTCATCCTTAGATATTTCTTTTGTTATTTCTTGATTCAATTCTTCTAGCTAGTCATAATCCTTGTGGTCAGAAGAATTTTTCCTCTGAAGGTTTACTTGGACTTGTGAGGTTACTCTTTTATTGGGTTTTACTCCCTAAAGGTCTTTCATAAAATATTTGCTCATAATTTTTGATATTTTCATTTCCTTGTGTCAGCAGCCTCATAGCTTAGGTTGGGAACCCTTTAATGGGGTCGCTTTTCAATTATTCATTTTTGCATAACATGAGCAAGCCTTGTCTAGTCCTGAATATGGTGACCAAGATTAGGTCTGTCTCCAGGAGAGGTTGTTCGCCTTATCTCTTGCAATGGTTTTTGGTTAAGGCTATCTAGATGCTAAACCAGGCTGGGATTGTTTGGATGATTATTGGAACTTTTCCTCTACTGTGGCCAGGGCTCCAAGTGGACCCTCTACAAAGAACTGCTTCTTCTGCTACTTTGAAGGCTCCTGGGCTTTTCCTTCTCCACCCAGGGACTTCTCTTCCATAACTTGGAGCCCTGGCTCACCCTACTTGCTGAACTCCACAGGGCCCTTCTTTCAGTCATTTCCTCTCTTGCAGGTCTTTTTTTCTTACCAGTAGGCCACACCTGAAGTGAGCTCTCTTCCTGGGTCCCCACCATTATAGTTGAGTTCTTGGATTATCCTTTATCTGGGATCTTGTCAAAGGACTTGAGACTTCTCCTGGGGTATACCTATTGACATAAAGTTCTAGGAACTGCCTCTCTGACTCAACTTTTGCAATTTTCCCAGTACCAATTCCTGAAACTGCTCAGCTCCAGTGCTGCCACTATGCTGGGCTTTAGTAAAGGCACCACTCCAGTTTCATTCCACCTACCCCCACTCATCTATTCCAATTCCATTTATTCATCCATCTATTCTACAGCATTCTAGCTGTCCTTCCATGTATCCATGGACTGGGTGAAAGAATATAAATGTGATTTTCCTTATTTTTAATTAGTGAATTTTAAAATTTACTTGGGTGTTTGTGGTAGAATTGGTCTCTTCTAGGTCTTAATATTTATTTTTATTTCTTCCTCTACTGTTCTTCTTGTAAAGCTTAGAATCTGCCTTTCCCCATGTTACCTACTCCTTCTGCGGAGATTGGCTGAAAGGATTCCACACTGAAAAGGTCTGGATTAATTATTCTCACCTGAGAATGATGTCAGGTACCATCTTGTCACTTTATTTTCCCCACCTTGGAGTGGAGAAATTTATGGGTAGAATTATTTGAACCTCATCTTTACAACTACTACTGTGGCCAGGGCTCCAAGTGGACCCACTAAAAAGAACTTCTTCTAGCTACTGCTGCCACTATTTGCCTTAAATTCATAATCAGAAATAATTTTAGCTTTTTCTAGTTTGCTCCCTATAGATGAGGACTACATTATAAATATGTTGCATTCTATATAAATCAATTGACCTACTTTTATGTTCTATTAGTCCAAAGGCATCATAATCATGTTGTGACAGTATAATGCCATAATACTATGCTATAATACAACTAAAACTGGCAAAAAAAATTCTATATCCCATTCATGACTACATAAAGTGTGTGTACTCTGTGCTGAGAGCATGAAAAACTCAAAAATTAATTCTTATCATGAACTTTATATCCAGTCATATACTGTGCTCATGATAGCTGTCTCATATACTAAGAATATGGTGAAAAAGTCTAGAAGTCTTAGCCTTCTGAAACTGATTATAGACCATTAGCATTTATTGCTTTCCAAAGTAAATATGCCCATACTTTGAGAAGCAATGGCCATACTATTTTTTTGAGTTTGTGATGAAGAGAATGCAAATAACAAGCAACATGTTTCCCAGGTTCTGGAAAAATAATATTTCATGACATATAATAAACAGTAAAGATGCCAAAAGTGTCATGTTATGACAAAAAAGAGAAAAACAAAGTGGGACTAGAAATTATATTTGACATGGATGGAAAGAATAATGATTTTTTAAAATCAAGAACAATTTAAACTACACAATTATTATTGTTTTTTCCCTACAAAATATAATTTAACTCTAACTCTGGTGGCTAATCAAATTCTATGCCAGCAAATTATAAATTCTGGGAGATACTATTAAACTTGTTTTCTTACATAAGAGTAACAATGAACTATGCCTTTTGTTCAAGGACCAATTTCACTAAATTCACAGAGGCTTGTCAGCAAAACTTAGGCCACTTAGTGATTTTTAACTCAGTAATTGTGAAGACTATCTTTACAATGGGGTGAAATGTGTTGGTGAAGAAAGCACCTCAACTACGAAAATAATGGATCTTTTGAAATGTTGAAATCCATGTTGCTTTTTAATTTACTATGGGGAATGAGCACTGAAGGAGAGAAGAAAAGGGATTGATAGGAAAGAAAACCTAAGATAAGGATGGTAATGAAAAGAAAAGTCCTAAATGAGTTTATCACTCTGACCTAGACAAATTATATGATAGGATACTAAAATAACTTATGGATGTTATTAGTAAATTATTTATGGTTGGTACTGATGATATATGAGTAGTAAGATTGGTTCTATAGAGCTGGAAATAGGCATGTTCTGATTGACAAAAGGAAAACAAAATTGGTTCTATATGCCATGGGCTGGAGTGACCAATGTAAGTTCTTTGCAACAAGTTCTAGAACAGATTACTGAAGATATGTTGCTTGAACACAGGAAAAGAAAGATTAATAAATATTCATACCAATTGATCATAAATTATTTTTCTGAAATTTCCTAGATTAGCAGACCAAGAGAATTCCATAAACATAGCATATCCAGACTGCAGCAATGAATTTGATGAATTGACTCATGATTTTCTTTTAAACAATTTAGGGAAATGTGGACCAGATAGTAAATAGATATATTTAGCTGAAGAAATTCAAAGAATACTAAATAAGGGATCATTATAAACCAGAGAGAGAACTCTAATGTAGTGCTCATGAGTTCTGTCTTTGACTTTGTTCTATTTAATATTTTTACTTTATATTACTTGATAGAGAAATAGATTATTTACCATATTTGCAGATGTCTCAACTGCCATCTTCAAACTAGAGAAGGACAGATAGATAACTAATAAACTGGATGATAGTCTCAAAGTCCATAAAGATCTCAACAGACTAGAACAGTTGACTAAAGATAACAAGGTGAAATTTCATAGGAATAAATTGAAATATGTGCTTTTGAGTTCAAGTGGAAGATGAAAGAGATGGAACTAGAAAGCAATTGATGTGATACTGATCCGGGAATTTGGGTGAGTTTGCAAGCTTTTTTGAAAGAAATGTAGGTTGGGGGCAGAGCCAAGATGGAAGAGTAAAAGCAGGCACTTGCTTGAGTTCCCACTCCAACCATCTCTAATACCTGTAAAAAAATTACTCCAACTAAACACATTTTAGAGCTACAGAACCCACAAAGTGACAGAGAGAAATAAATCTCCCATTGAAGACAGCCAGGCAGGCTGACAGGAAGGGTCTATCACACCAGGCTGGGAACTGAGCATTGTCCCTTGTGAGGCATGTGACCAGAACCAGGGTGGCACCAACCAGTGGCCCAGACTGGAAAAAGCAGACTTCAGGAGAGTGAATTGCCAGCAGCTGGGGTAGTTTCCAAACTTCCCAACCCATATACAACAAAGAGAAAGTTTGCTTTGACCTGCTTGGTTCTGGGTCACAATCTTGGGTGGTGGTCCTGGGGTGAGGAACACCAGTGTGCCAGAGCTTGTGGTGGCTGTAGAGAGGGCACCCTCCTCATAGCTCTGACAACAGCTCTGACAACAGCAAAAACCCCAGCAATTTGAGAGATAGCTGTCTTTACTCTAGAAGCAGAATTCTGCCATAGCAAAGACCTCAAAAGTCATGTAATTGGCTGGCAAGATGAGCAAGCAGAGGAAACACAATTAGACCACAGAATCTTTTTTAGGTGACAAAAAGGATCAAAACATGGACCCAGAAGAAGACAAAAAAGTCAAAACTCCTGCATCAAAAGCTTCCAAGAAAGATATGAACTGCTTGCAGGCCATGAAGGAGCTCAAAAAGGATTTTGAAAATCAAGCAAGAGAAGCAGAGGAAAAATTGGGAAGAGAAATGAGAATGACACAAGAGAATTGTGAAAACATAACATCCTGACTGAAGAAAATAACACATTAAAAAACTTTTTTAAAAAATTTGAGACTACCTCAAATGGCAAAAGAGGTCCAAAAATCCAGTGAGGAGAAGAATGCCTTAAAAAGCTACATTGGCCAGATGAAAAGGAATTTCAAAAACTCTCTGAAAAGAATAATTCCCTCAAAATTAGATTGGAGCACATGGAATCTAATGGCTTTATGAGAAATCAAAATACTCTAAAACAGATCCAAACAAATGAAAAAATAGAAGGCAATATGAGATACCTCATTGGAAAAACCAGTAACCTGAAAAATAGATCCAGGAGAGATCATTTAAAAATTATTGGACTACCTGAAAGCATTGATCAAAAAAAGAAACTAAAAATCATCTGTCAAGAAATTCTCAAGAAAAAATGCCCTGATATTCTATAACGAGAGGGCAAAATAGAAACTGAAAGAAATCACCAATCAAGTCTTGAAAAAGATCCAAAAAAAGAAAACTCCTATAAATATTATAGCTGAATTTCAGAGTTCCCAGATCAAGGAGAAAATATTACAAGCAGTCAGGAAGAAACCATTTGAGTACTGTGGAAACACAATCAGGATAACACAAGATGTAGCAGCTTTTACATTAAAGGATCAAAGGACTTGGAATATGATATTCTGGATGTCAAAGGAGCTAGGATTAAAACCAAGAATCACCTACCCAGCAAAACTGAGTATAATGCTTTAGGGGAAAATATGGTCATTCAATGAAATAGAGAACTTTCAAGCATTCTTGATGAAAAGCCAGAGCTGAACAGAGAATTTGCCTTTCAAATACAAGAAGCAAGAGAAGCATGAGAAGGTTAACAGGAAAAAGAAATCATAAGGAATTCATTAAAGTTGAACTATTTACATGCCTACATGGAAAAATAATAATTGCAACTGATGAGACTTTCCTCAGCATGAGAAGACTTTGAAGGGAATATGCATGTATACATATGTATGTATATATGTATATATATATATATACACATACGTATGTATACATATGTGTATATATATATGTATAAAGGTTGCAAGTGTGTATGTGTATATATATGTATGCATGTGTGTGCAAGCATATACTTGTACACACAGAGGGCACAGGATGAGGTGAATATGAAGGGATTATATCTAAAAGATAAAATTAAGAGGTGAGAAAGGAATATATTAGGAGAAAAGGAGAGATAGAATGGGGTAAATTATCTCATATTAAAGAAGCAAGAGAAAACTGTTACAATGGAGGAGAAGAGCAAGAATGTGAAAAAGAATGGGTCAACCTTACTCTCATTGAATTTGAATTAAAGAGGGAATAACATACACACTCAATTGGGTATCTTACCTACAGGAAAGTAGGGGGGAAGGGGATAAAAGGGTGGAATGATAGGAGGGGGTCAAATTGGGGGAGAGGGTAGTTAGAAGCAACCACTTTTGAAAAGGGACAGCAACAAAGTAGAAAGTATAATAAGTGGGGGTTGTGATGGGATGGAGGGAAAGTTTACAAAGAAAGAAATGTAACTTGTCATTTAAAAAAAGGCTAATGTAAACCTGGAATTGAATTATTGTAGAGTCAAAAGCAAATGAAATGATTGTGCTCTTTACTGGTAAGATAACTTTCAGGATTACCTTTCATTCAGGAGCTCAAAATCTAGAGGAATATTTATGAACTGAAGTAAATTGTGGTACACCTTGAAAATAACCAGGATGCTAATAGACCTTAAAACCCTGCCATTAAGGGGAGTGTATGACATAACTAGGAATGGCTAGTTTTGACTACAGAACATTTAGGGAAAATAGCACAAACTTATTAGGTAAGGTGCTTTCACTAGATAAAAAGTAGAGATGCATAAATTGAAATAACTGGACTGACTGGAGAATATCCAAGTTTGCAGCTTCTATATCTGAAGGAATTATATTGGCCTCTGAATTTAATCTTACCTCACCTGACCAAGATTAAAATTTCCCAAGGTACTTAATCTGCATAGACTAAGACTGGCCCATCTGGAAAATACTCAAATGTCCTTGGGTTAGGCAATATGGCACAGTAAAGATCAATGAGTTTGAAATAGGAGGAACTGAGTTCAAAATTCTGACCCTGCCATTAACTTCTTTTGTGTTTTTGTCAAGTCCCTTTGTAGAACCTCAGTTTCCCCTTCTGTAAAATGTAGGAGTTAGACTAAATGGTCTCTCAGGTTTCTTCCATTTCTAAAACTTCAGCAGAGAATTTCACTAAATAAAAATTTATTAAATAAAATTTCAGTATAAAATAATCATTAATGCCACATGCCACTTAGCAGTCAAGGAGAGGGTCAAACTTCTAGGAGTAATTTTTGCTTTTATTTCCCTAAATCATTTTAAATATGTTGTCCCAGGAATGCCATGTAGTTTCAAGTCTTTAAATACCATGATTATTTAAAAGAAAATCAGATTCATTAAAGTGATCTAAAGGTAAATGTAGAATTATGTGGGTAAAAGTGGTTTGTAACACAGTTGACCTAGTCATAGTAGAAGAGGAAAATCAAGAAAATCTATGACCTATCAAGGAGATGTGCTGGCCACACTTATGGGAGGAAAACAGATGGACAGCCACAGAGTAGCACTAATACTCACAAAACAGGCAAAGACCTCCAACACAGAAAGCCATTTAGAAGATCTATCAGATATGACAGACAAGAATCATACAGGTTGAAAGGATCAGATGGGTTTTGATTCACATGGAAGAATGGAATGCCCCCTTCAATGGGATCATAGATGTTATTGATCCACAGAAGTATGAAAATACATTGTAGTAAGACTCCTATGACTGGAGGCTTTAAAGCAAGGCCTAGGATTATGAAGTCAAGGATGTTGTAATCAGGAATCTTGATATGGATGACAGTTGAAATACATGGTCCCTTCCAATTCTAAGATCATTATGATTCACAATTTTTGCATTTGTTAGCATCTCAACTATACAAATTTTACAGTATTCCTTTAAACAGTCAAAAAATATCACCAAAATACCATCAAGATTATGGGGAAACTAAAAAGCTGCATTCAGTTTGTACTGTTCAACCAGAATTTTCCTCTAAAATCACAGAAAGAAGTTCAAAGTTAACACACTGTGCTTTTTAATATAAGAAAAAGAATGCCTATGCCAAGTGTCATCTTGAAAATTTTCTCCAAGGTGGCCATTACAAAAAGAGGATGATGAAAAAAAAATGCTGAATTTATTCAAGGCCCACTACATGCAGATGTTATCACAAGGCTTTTGAAACGATACACGAATATTTCTAATTATCTTCCAATAAAATTAAATTATATGGAAAGTAGAATCTTATATAGAAGGATTAAAAGATAGAAAAAGGAAAGCAAAAGAAAAATCAAGAACTATAATCTAACAAATGCCTATCAGTTGGCGAAAAGTTTAACAAATTGTGGAAGATTCGTACAATGGAATATGATTGTATCACACAAAATCATTAAAAAAATAACTACAGAAAATCTGAGTTGTATAAACTGATGTAGTATTAAGGCAGAAGAATTGCAGGGGCAGTTTATACAAGGACAACAAGGTTCTAAAATAAAACAATTCTGAAAAACTTAGGAACTGTGAACATAGTGATGGCTAGCAATTACTTCAAAGGACCTGTGATCAATCATGTTACCCACTTCCTGGAAGAGAGGTGATGAACTCAAGATCGCCAAAGAGATATGTATTTTTGGACAAAATGACTCTTTGAATTTTTCCCTTTGACTATGCTTATTTGATACAAAGCTTTTACTGCTTTCATTTCATTTCTAATTCAGGGATTTAGAGAGAGAAAAGATTATTAAAAATGATGCTCAAAAAAGCCACTGTGATTTTTTTGTTTTTAATAGACAGAATAAAAGAAGAAAGCCTGGATAAACAGAAACATTTAATATTTTAAAGAAGTATTCTGAACTTAAACCAACTAAATAGGCATTTCCACATATGCAGCAGGACAGAAAAAAAGAGGATTGTATATGAAACTTTAAATTGCTCTTATGTACAACTTGGTTTCCTTTTTAAGTTTATAAGAAATTTAACTTGTGGCTTTCAAAGCCATCTTGTCCTTATTTTTGGTTTTCCTTCTGTTCTCTTTTTTACTTTGAAAAAAATATTGATTTAGTGCCCTCTTTCATTCCCTTTCTTTTTCTTTTTTATTCTTTTTTGAGGGTGCCTAATCCCTATGTCTCCTCTCCCACTTTCCCTGGCATGACCAGTGGAAAAAGGAAAAATAAGAAGTAAAGCAAAGACCTTATGACAAACATACACA
>CM053594.1:247802039-247817026 GCA_028646575.1 Pseudocheirus occidentalis
TGTATATCTTAATTCCCATTTTCATGTAGTTAATAATAATAATAATAATAATAATAATAATAATAATAATATATGTATACATATATTTTTAACATTTTATTATAGAACTTTAAATTCTAGATTCTTTCCCTTCCACCCTCGTCACCCACCCCCACTGGAAAGACAAACAATTCAATACAGGCTGTACATGTGTAGCTACACAGAATATCTCCACAATGAACATCATATGAGAGAATGATTATAAGGATACATTATTGTTTTAACAAATTTGGTGAAAATCTGTAAAGTTTATTACTTTTTAGATTTAGGTTGAGCATTTTTAGGATCTTGATGGACACCAATTCAATGTTTCTACTTCATTAACTCTCACTATTTTTTAATAATGTAAAAATCAACATCTTTAATGTTGAGTTAGTGCTTGACTCATATCTTTCTCTCTTCTCCATCTCCTGCCCTCATACGAGGGAACTTCAACATACATCTATAAAATATCATACTCTATTAGTTCCTCAGATTATTCATTGCCTGTGACTTACTCCTCTATACCACATCAACCCCAAAGATGCTCATATTTTTGACTTTGACATCACCCACAAGTGCACTACTTCCATGACATGAATTCTGAAATTGCCTTATCTGACCATAATCTATTGACATTCCATCTATTCCTCTGCCTTCAAATACCAAATTCTGTTTTTTGCCTGTCCTGTAGCCTCTGATCTGTCCGCTTCTCAGTCCTCTCTCAGACCATTACTGCAGCACTAGCTATACTTGCCTCCGTTCTCTACCTTTTTGCCTTGGTGAACCACTTGAACTCTACATTTTTCTCTTCTCTTTCACACCTGTCTCACATTACAAGGTGTTCTCCTGCCAAAACCAATACCTTTACTTGTGCAAGTGATACCATGCCATTCCATCTCCTCCAGCAGATTGGTCTCTCTATCAACCACAGTCTCTCATTTATATTTGATTTCCCTCTGTCCACTGACTACTTCCCAAATTGCCTTCAAAATTCTCGTGTTTCCCACATCTTTCAAACTCCCCATAAAATCTTCTCATTATTTTCTATCCCTACTAACTATCATCTCATGTCTGTCTTTCCTTTTGTGGCTAAATTCCTTGAGAAGGTTTACCTATCTTCAATAGGTGCCTCTACTTCAATGATTCTCAACCTGTGGGTTATGTTCAATTTGTAACAATGAAAATACATCCTGCATATCATATATTTACATTATGATTCATAACAGTAGCAAAATTATAGTTATGAAGTAGCAACAAAAATAATTTTATGGTTGGGGGTCACCACAACATGAGGAACTGTATTAAAGGTTCACGGCATTAGGAAGGTTGAGAACCACTGCTCTACTTCCTTTTCTCTTTGCCTCTTATTAATTTTTTATAGTCTTGCTCTCCCCTTCTGAACAATTCAACTGAAATTGTTCTCTCCAAAGTTACTGATATCCTTTTAGGGGCCAAATCCAATGGCCTTTTCTCATGTCTCATCCTTCTTGACTCCTCTGCAGCCTTTGTCACTCTTACCCTTTCCTCATTGATACTTTCTTCTTTCTAAGTTTTCAGGATGCTGTACTTTCCTGGTTCTCCTCCAATATATCTGACCACTCCTTTTCAGCCTCCTTTGCTGTATTTTCATTCAAGTTATACCCACTAACTGTGGCTTTGTCCTGAGCTCTCTTTTCTTCTTTTTCCATACTATTTCACTTGGCCTCCTTGTGAACTCCCATGGATTCAATTTCATCACTAGGTTGATGATTCTCAAATCTTCAACCTTTCTGCTGATATCCAGTCTTGCTTCTCCAACTTACTGTTAGATGTCTCAAATTGGATGTACTGTAGACATCTTAAATTCAATATGTACAAAAATGAACTCATCAGCTTTTCTCCAAAACCTTTCCTCTTTCCAATTACTTGTGAGGGCACTGCCATCCTCCAGGTCACTGAAGCTTACAGCCTTGGTGTCATTCTTTATTCTTCACTTCTCTAACTACCTATGTCAAATCTGTTGCCACGATCTTTTAATTACACCTTAGCAACATTTGTCAAATAGACATCCTTCTCTCCTCTGATACTGCTTCAACATTGGTACTTCATTACCTCATACCTGGAATATTACAATTGCTTCCTGGTTGATCTGACCACCACAAGTTTTTCCTCATTCCAGTCCATTTTTCACTCAGATGTCAAATTGATTTTTTTAGAACTGCAAGTCTGACCATGTCATACCCCTCTCCTTCCACCTCAGCAAACTTTAATAGCTCCTGAGCACTTCCAGGTTCAAATATAAAATCCTCCAGTTGCCATACAAAACCCCTTATAACCTATCCCTTAACTCTTTCTAGTCTTATATCTTCTACCTTCTTTCTTTCTCCTGTCACTCACACACACACACACACATTCTTTGATCCAGTGATATTAAACTTCTAGTATTCCTAAAACAAGATACTCTATCTCTAGATTACAAGTATTTTCAGTTTGTGTCCCCTGCATGAAATCTCCTTTCTCATTTTTACCTTCTGATTTCCCTGGCTTCTTTCAAATCCTAGCTAAAATGCCATCTTCTTCAAGAAGTCTTTCCCATCCCTTTTTAATTCTAGCGACTTCCTGCTGTTGATTGTTCCTAATTTATTTTGTATACATCTTATTTTTAGATAGTTACTTGGTTTTTGCTTTTCTATTAGAATGTGAGCTCCTTGAGAACAGGGACTTATACTTCTCTTTGCATCTCTAGAATTTAGCACAGTACCTGAAATCTAGTAGATGCTTAATACTTATTGACTAAATGACTGACAAATGGCACCATACTTGCTAAGATAGAACGTTCTTGTCAGTGTCATCCTCTGAAAATAGGGGAAAATTTATATAAAGGTACCTCTGCAGAAGGTTTTCTTCTTATTAAATTATAAAACTAATCTCTCCCCATTTTTTATTTTCCCTTTCTATTGTTTCATCACCCAAGACTTTCTAGTTTCTTAAATTAGTTTCAACTATTTCAGGGATATCTCCTTCCCTTCTTTCCTAAATTTCTTTTGAGCACATACTCCTATTTTTAATGAGTGTCTTTTTAAATGGTCTTTGTATAGAAATTTAGTTTGTTGTCAGTTTTTTTTCAGATACAGATCATGGGGTTTTCCTATAGATTCTAACACTTCTGCCCTCAGTGTACTCTATAAGGAAGGAAGAATGGCATGAATGCACAAGAAGATAAACTTCAGAACAGTAGCTAGCCCTGAAGAATGACACACAGCAGAAAGCTGTTCTGGACACAAAATAATTTTAAAAGCACACAGGGGTCAATTTGCAGGATATCTTAAAGAGAAGATTTCAAAGGAATGAAAAATTTTATAGATCTTATTTAGAAAAAAAGAAGAAGAAAGGAAGGTCACCAAGAAGATATCAGTAACTACCAATCTGTATAATGACTTTTTATCTCTATGAAATCTTTAGGAAAATGCCTTTTCATGCATTGAGGGTCTTTGATGACAATATGAAAGGGGAAAAGGCACAGACAATTTTGTGTGTATCAGAACATAGCTTTACTTCCACACCACTGATCAAAAGGTACAGAGTGCACAGAATCCCACTGTTTATTATTTGTGATTACAAAATCCTTTGACTTGGTAGAACAAAATGCAGCCTGAAAGGCTTTCCTTCAGTAAAGTATTTCTCCTTGCTTGTGTTAAAGTCATATAAGATTCCTTGATAGATTTGAAGACAGACATTTGTTTAACAATTTCTCTGATCAGCAGTATTGAGTAGGAAGAAAACAGGGAAACATTTGCTTGCCAAAGATGTTTGCCACTGTCATGGAGGATGAAGGGCTACTCCCTGTGGGTTGTACTGATTACAACAAATCTCCAAATAATGCAGGACCTCTACATGAGACTCCTAACTCTTTAAAAGAGATCAAGCTAGATATCCAAACAGGAAAATCTCAATTAATGATGTAGCCTGGTTCTTCCTCCAATGTAGAATGCAAGCAAGATGCCCCAAATTAATGGCCTAAGTTGAGTGAGCTTTTAAAACACTAGCTTGCAGCCCTGACAAGGTTTCTTTTTAGCAGTTCAATGAATCTATGGATATCATTTTTCCAAGCAACCAACACATACTTGACACAAAAGACAAAGTAAGCAACAAAGGGCTAATAAGTAAGACATTCCAAATATCATCACCCAAAGAGCCCCCTCCTCTCTATATATCTCTCAGGAAAGAGCGCTGTTGTCTTCTGTGACCTCCATACCACATTAGGAGGAACTACATACAATCCTGCAGCACAATAATAGACTATTGTCCATAACTATAGGATTGCTAACACTGAGCCTACAGGTTAACTATTAAATGTATTGTCTTACCAACTGCACATAATGTCTCAAATAGTTCTCAGCATCACAGAATTTGGGAGTTAGAAAGGATTTCAAAGGACATCTAACTTAAGCTATAAACAAAAGTAATATTTACCATTATGTGTCCTATAAGTGGTCATTCACTTGTTAACTGATTCATGTACACACACACACACACACTCACAGAGTTTGGCTGATCAGGTGCAGTGCCTCATCCCATTTGAAGTAGCTGTCTGAGAAACACATATTCAAGCAAGTATAGAGGTTCTTACTTTGACACGTCAGGACACTGCTGCCTTTAGCATTCTATAAATATCAAACCATCATTATCATCATCTCTGTCTGTCTGTCTCTCTCCATCCCTTCCTCCCCTTTCCCTCAAATGAGGCTCATCTCCAGGAATGTTAATTCATGAAAGAGTCATTGTAGTGCTGTGAAAAGAATGCTCCACCCCAAGTCAGGAAGATCTAGGCCTGTTCTTTGCATTTTCCTCATTATCTATCCAACTTGACTTTATAGCATTCTACCCACTCACTCTGAAACTTGTGTTCCCATTTTTGTTTCCCTTTGAGCCTTTTATGGCCCAAGTTCCAAAAATTTCTCTGATAGTAGGAAGTGATCCTAAGGAATATGACCCCAGCTTCAAGAAGCTGTTACCTCAAAGTAGTTCAACTCTCCCCAGCAAAGGAATGGGTTCCTAGGCTACTAGAATATGTTTCCTCCTCTCTTCTTTAGTATCAGTGTAGTCTCTTTCACCGTGTCACTGGCTCAAACTATTCTTGACTCCTCCCACTATGACCTGCTCCAAAATGTTTTCTTCAATGGCCCCTCAAAACAGAGGAAGAGATTGAAAACATTCTATCCATATAGGGATAAATAAAGTTTTGGAATTTATCTTTGATGCTTGTCTCCTCTCATCTTCTAAGTTTTCCTTTGTACTCTTACTACTTTTCTGGGCATGTGTCCGTAATTTATACTCCTTGCAGGGTTCTGCTTTCTGTGAATCTCCTGAGGTCCCCAGTCAATGTAGCCATATCAATATTGTGTTTTTGCCAGATCCTATTAGACTCTTATGCTTCTTTCAGCCTCTGGCTTAACTTCAGAAAAGGTGATACCTCTTCACCATAGTATGAGAAATAGATTGCTATAGCTGCTTTAGCTTAATTAACAGATACTTTTTGTTATGGCATTTTTTTTAAAATAAAGAGCGATTCCTCACATATTTATGGATGCATCTCTTGTCTCTATGTAGACGGCTCCCACATCTAGTATATAACTAGCCATTATCTCTCTCCTGGCCTTGATTCCTTCTCTCCAACCACCTATTTGACATCTCCACCTAGGAGCTACATAAGTATCTTATACTCAACAAGTACAAAACAGAACTCATCTTTTATGCTAAACCCATCTCTCCTCCAAAATTCTCTGCTTTTGACAAGGAAGCTAGCATTTTCCTAGTTACCAAGGCTTTCAACCAAGACATCTTCCTAAACTCTCCAGTTCAGCACATCTAATAGCTAAGTTAGTTGCTGAATCAAATTGATTCTGTCTCCTTAACCCAGGAAGGGAACTCTCTATGAGAAAATTGCTTTCAATCATGCAAATCTCAATCAATAAACGTGTATTAAGTATACACTATGTGCCAAACACTGTTCTAAGTTCTGGGGATACAAAAAGAGGCAAATGATAGTCCCTGTTCTCAAGGGGCTAGCAATCTAATAGAGAAGACAGCATGCAAATAAATACACACAAAGCAATCTTTATACAAGATAGAAATAGAAAATAATTACCAGAGGGAAGTCACTGGAATTAAGAAGGATTGGGGAAGGCTTCCTGTAGAAGGTGGGATTTTATTTGGAATGTAAAGGACACTACGGAAGTCAATAGTTGGAGTAGGGGAGGGACATCATTCCAGGGATGGAGAAGAGTCAGAGAAAATGAATATAGCTGAGAACTGAGAGAAAGAGGAGTCTTTTTCATGGAACAGCTGCAATGGTTCTGCTATATAGTTTTGACACATTTTTCCTTGAGGAATGGGGTGATGGTAGGGGAACAAACATTTATTAAGTGACTATCAGGGACTTAGCATTTGTACATAAGTGACTTGCAAGGATTTACAGCTAGTTTGTATCTGGAGAGACTGGATTTGAAGGTAATGCTGACTCTGAAGTCACTCTCTTCACTGTGTCGCTCTTCTCATTGTACTGGTACCCCATGAATATTAATAGACTGAAAGAAAGTCATCTAGCATGTTTGGCAAGTAGATTCTATGTGAAGAATTTATGGAAAGATGTGAATAAGAATCCCATAGGAGAAAAAGGAATTAATGGGTTGCAATTTGCATTGGTGTAGAAAAAAAACAGCACATTGAAAAGATAATGGATTCATTGAATTTTTGAACTTATTTTAGTTCAAGCAAAACATTATTGGGACTATTAAGTTGATTTTTTTTCTTAAATTTTATTCATTTGGTATGTGAATTAATAACAGCAAGACATTGCAGCTAAAGATTTTTAAAGGCATCCTATAGCATAATTCTCCATGAATTATTTATATGCTTACATACAAGTGTAAAATTGAGAAAATCTTGTCCTGACATTTGAAAATAGCAACTTTCAAAAATCCACAGTTCTCATGATTTAGATGTTGGAATAATTTACAAGAAAGTTGAAGTTTTCTAAAATTATCAATGAAAAGAATTAAACTTCAATGGCATTTGTCAGAAAGCTATATTTTGAAGAGCTATTACACTGAAGAAACATCATAAAATGTATTTATTTTGAATGAGATAATAAAATATTTTTCAATTTCTATAATAAGATGTTCCTAAAAATTATAGGTAAACCAAATTATATTTCTTGTGTATTTAGGGATTTTTTAAAAGCATAATATTGTGTGAGTCATTCTTTGGAATAAAGAACCTTCTCATAAAATGAATAATCACCCAGTAATTTATCTTTCTTTGTAACTGTATCTTTCCCCAAATGTATTAGTCTCACCTAACAGAGTTTGCCAGTATTTAAGGTTAAACAGTAGGGAGTCAGAAGGTTGTTAGAAAATTGTTTTTAAAACAGACAAATACTTCAACAAGAGTCAAACAAATTAATTTCTTCTGGTAGACATTTAGTATTTTTTTCTGTCAATGTTATTTTTTATATACTACTGGCAGCTCTGGTTCCTTGTCTTTTCTCTCTACTGCTTCTCTGAGTTAAGGGATGCTGGGATGGAGATTGAAGTGAGGCACCAAGTGGCCATTGTCACTACAATGTTCCTTGCCATCTTTTGAAGTTCTGTACTCTTTCTATTCTCATTGTATCATTTAACCAACAAAATGAATAAATTCTAGACTAGATAATTTTAGCATGGTTTGAAATTGCCATACTTCAGAAATGAGGTTGTCTTAGTATTAAAAAAAATCTTTTGAGCTGACATTACAGCTTTTTAAAAAGTTTTGTCACCCTTTGTTTTCAAACAATAATCCTTTTTTTCTTAGCTTGCCTTCATCACTGAATACTTCCTTGTAACAAAGTAAACCATTCAAGCAATGCCAGATAATTCAGTGACACCCATATCACAATTAATGTTATTAGTGCCCACCTCTCTAAAAAGAGAAAGATGGTGATTTTTACTCATCATTTACAGGATCACGAGTGTGTTAGAATTAATTAATATTTCTTTGCATTTTAGTGAGAAGGGGTGCGACCTAGTGAATAGAAATCATTGACCTTCTAGTCAGAATGACCTGGGTTTCAGAACACCTACCAGCTCTGTAAATCTGGGCAAGTCACTTAATTTCTCTCAGGCAGTTTCTTCATCTATAAAATGGTGACCCATAGGTTTCTTTTTAGTATAAAATGAAACCATGTATGTAAAGTGTTTTGTAAAATTTAGAATTCTGCATCATTATGAACTATTATCAGTGTAGTAGCCCCTTGCAGCCACAAAGGAAAAATAGAAGCAGAGAGGTGATTCTCCTCCCATATATTTACTCAGTTCCATCTCAGCAGCCAATTGGGCATCTCTTCATTGTCATCCAGTGCAAGCCCCTACACATTCTCAACACAAATTTCCACAGGGTAGACTGGAATCAGGCAGAGAGTTTCTATACATACTTGAAGAATAGCCTCTAAAGACCTAGCCTCCCATTTTACAAATTATCTAATAATACCATATCATCCTCTTGGATTAAAGAAATTCAGATTACAGTGGCACAAATCTGATCTTTCTCTCCACATTGTACAAGAGAACAACATGATGCAAGGAAAAGACCAGTGGAATTATAGCCAGAAGGCCTGAATTTGAGTAAATGTTCTCACACGCCCTGAGGCTCATTTATAAAACACAGAAATGACACTGTTCCACTAACTACGTCATAGGACTGTGGTTCAGAGAGTTTAGGTTTGGCTTTGTTTTTATGTGTATGTATATAAACAGTCAGTGATCCTGCTGTTCTTGTCAATAAAAGATCCTTTTTGGGGGTCAAACAGAAATGAAAGGAAACATTTAAATATGAAAAACAAATGGTTATATGAGCATATATGTAAACATGTTATAAATCTATCTATATACTGATCTCCCATTTCTATAGTTGTTTTATAAGAAAAGTTTTCTTTATAAAGATAGTGTTATGTTATTTTAATATTGTTGACCATTTTTGTAGCACATTATTCATTTTTAGACATCTAATTTAAGAAGCCATTGATGAAACCTTGCCTCATTGGTTTTTGGATGTAACTGAGCTCCAAATGGAAAATTTGCTAATAGTTTCACTGTCATCCTAATAATAACATCTCATCTGCAGTGTTATATCATAATTGAAAAGAAAGCATATGGGAATCAAGATACAGAACTGATAATAACAATGAAATATCTAAAATTAACTGTAATCTTTGCTTAACTTCATGTAACGTGTCCTGGAAGCAGCAGACAGATCTTGAAATGCACCTTTAAGAAGTGTGGCTAACATCACTAGGAGAGTAATGGAAACAATTTCCATTTGGCAGCCATGAATCAATGAAGAAGCAGATTGGTTCCAATTGAAAAGCTGCTACTGCCTTGTCAGATAACAAAAGTCTATTAAACAGTCTCTGGGTATAATGATAAGTTATTTCCATTGTATTTATGTCTCCTGGTGAGCAACTAAGTGGATCGAGAAATAAGAGTTGTCCAAAGTAAACAGCACCAAGAAGATGATATATTTGAACATTTCTTCTCTGTGTTGTTACCTATTGGCAGCCAAGATTAAAAATCCAGATTAAACTTCCTAAGAATTTCCATTTAAACTGAATAGAGTTGAGAAACATTAATTTAGAAACCTGGTAATGTAAATACACACAGACACACACATATAATGTGCATGATCATTTGATTTAGGCTCCTACTATGTAGGAATTTCCAGTTATAATTTCCATTCAAACTGATAGCTCTAGTCTTTCTTTGTGGTTGAAGGGTTGTAGTGGGGTCTTTTCCCACAATTATGTGAACACATAGAAAAAGACAGTTTTCAGCTGAAAATTAGAGTTCTACAATCATATTTATGTGTTGTGTTTCATTCTCAAAGTGGAATACATTAAATTTTCAAAATGAATGTTACATTTTTCATAACTAGGAAAAATTGATGTGATAATAAGTTAATGAGTTACAAATAAACTTTTATGAAGGAATTTTTTTATGCAGGAAAGGAATATTTTTATGAAAGAAAATTAATGGAACTATACACACAATTGAACATATCTGTCTGAACACTCTGCCCTATTAAAAGAATCTGCTTTTATTTAGATTTTATGTTCTTAAGTTGAATTACTTCATTAATATGCCTTACATGTATCTTTTAGGTAAATATCTGGCTCTGGTTAAAATGCTGCATATATATGCATATATATATATACACATACATACATACATACATATATACATACACACATGTGTATTCTTTCCAATTTGATTTTATTAACTGAGAAAATGTAGACATGAAACATGACTTTCCCTCATCTTTACCATACTCTCTCTAAAAATTGATGGGTCCATGACTATTTTTTAAAATTGTCCTGAATCAGAGGAAAATATACCCTTTAACTCAAAGATAAATCATCTAGTATGCACCCTACATTCTATCCCTTGACATATCTTCTAGAAATTTTCCCTCTGAGTTATACCAGAATCTTCATTCTACTTTCCCCTCCACATTTTCACTGGTTCCTTTTGTTCCATATGTAAGCATGACAGATGTACTGTTTCACCAACAAAAATCTTTCAGTTGACAATACTGTTCCAGTTAGACAATACCCATTATGCAATCTTTCATCCTTCTGTAACTAGTATTTTACAGGCCTTGCTTAAACTTCCTCCTTATTTTCTCTTTCCTTAAATTGCCACAATATGGCCTTTGAATTCCATTCTACTGAATTATCTCTCTCCAAAATCACCAACCAGAAACTAATTATCACATACAAAATGTCCTTCTACATCCCTATTATCTATGACCTTTTTTAATATTTCAAATGGTTGAACATTTACTTCTTGAAAATTTCTCCTTCTCTTGATTTTCATGAAATAATATTATAGTATTATTCTTTACCATCTCTATAAACTTCTTTCTCCTTCATAAAATCATCCTTTCCTTTATATTCCTTAAATAATTATTTTTTAGCCCTCTGTCCATTTCACTCTCAAAACTTAAACTTTTTTTTTGGTGTATGGATTTTTTTTTTCAATTTTCTATTTGTGAGCCTGACTTCTTTGTCTACTCCAGTGCTCTTTTGTCATCTGCCTGCTGAGAATATCTATTTAAAGAATCTCAGAATCAGTATGGTACTGTAGGTAACCCATCCAACTCTCCAATTCACATAATCCCTTCTACAATATTTCTGATAGATGATCATTTAGATTAAATATCTCTTCAGTGGCACCTCACAACACATTATACATTTTTTTCTATTTAAATTGTTAGAACCCTAATTTGTGTTTCAATCTCACTTGCTATAACCTCCACACGTTGATCCTAATATGCTCTATGAATGTCAGCACCCTGGACAGCAGCAAAACAGCAGGGCAGAACTGTTAGGTGTTTTAGAACATGTAGAGGACAGTGCTTAGCCAATTTTAGCATCTGTGCCTTACACTTCCTTTAAAATAATACACCAGAAGCATTTGCTAGACAAGGGATGGCTACCTTTTTGGAGTCTAAATTTTTTTTCTGACATTAACTTGTTATAAATAAACCTTTGGGGGGTGGCTAGGTGGCACAGTGAATAGAGCACAGGCCCTGGAGTCAGGAGTACCTGAGTTCAAATCCGGCCTCAGACACTTAACACAAAAATAAAACTAGCCATGTGACCTTGGGCAAGTCACTTAACCCTAACTGCCCTCCAAAAAAGAAAAGCCACAAACAAATAACCCTTTGGAAGACTTTGAGGGAAAGTGTGTGTGTGTGTGTGTGTGTGTATGTACATGTATGCACTTTCCCTCACCATGGAGTCTTTTTTGAGTCAGCCTTACAATATTAGCCACATATAGGATGATTTGGCCTTCCTGAGACATCCAGGGGCCAATTCTCTGGCATAGCTTTTGAATCTTAACCCAATAAATCTCAGGAGGGTGGTTTGAGAGCTGCAGAGAGTACATTGGAGTTACCCTGTGACTATAAGTATAATTCCTTTTCTCCATTACAACCTTTCATATAGTTAAATCCCTCTAGTTTCTGCTAATGCAAGAGTAAATGTGCTCAGTTCATTGAAACTGCGAACATAATATAAGATATTAAGTCTCCTCATTACTCTAGTTACTCCTTTGAATGGGCTCCAGTTTATAAATATATCTCTTAAATAATGGTACCATTGCACTACAGATGGAATCTTACCAGTAGGACTATGATTTTTTTAATGTAAGTACTCTGATTCTATTCCTATTCCTATCAATGCATTGACTTCTTTTAAGCAACCACATCACAATGTTGAGTCAAATTGAGCCTATCTCCTTGTAATACATTTTCCTCCTACATTAACTACTATTGTTTTACCCAACGGTATATGAATATTTTTGTATTTTTTAATCTAAAAGCAAAAAATTGATCACATCTCTATTAAATTCTATCCTCTTAGATGCAGATGTTTGTTCTAGCTGACTGAAATGTTTTTGGATTATTGATTATATTTTCCATTCATTATATTCCTCAAAGGTTTATTTCACCTGCTAATATGATAAACATGAAATTGATGTTTTCTCCTTAGTCATTATTTAAATTTTTGAATAGGAGAACTCAGGGATAGAACTGTGTGTCATGCTACTAAAAAATTCTTTCCATGTTGGCCTTAATTACCATTCATTGAATACAGTCATTGTATTAGTTACATTCTACTGTATTTGACTGTACTATAATCCAACTCATGTTTCTTCATACTCTCCAAAATATATCTAGAGACATTTTGTCAAATACCTCATTAAGATCCAGGTCTATTATATCCAGATAATTTCCCTAAATGATTGGTCTTATTACCACCTAGTATCACCTCAACTCCTGTTTTCATTCTTACCCATATTTTCTTTTCATTCGTTCTTCAAAATGGTACCCTCATTCATCAAGTTCCCCAGGTCTTCTGAAACTTTGAAATTATTAATGACTCTCTCTGTCTCTCTGTCTCTCTCTGTCTCTCTGTCTCTGTATTTTCTCTCTGTCTCCCTCCCTCTCTCTCTCTCTCTCTCTCTCTCTCTCTCTCTCTCTCTCTCTCTCTCTCTCCTTCTGTCTCTCTCTTTTTCTCCCTCTTCCTCCATGCCTCCCCCATGTACCTCTCTCTCTTAATTTTAATGTTGGTCCCATTAATTCTTTATCAGTAACTTTCTACATTGTCTTTTATTTTCCATTCCTGCTTCTGCTATTACAGACCCTTATTAAGTCATATCCACACTATTAAGAGAGCCTCTTAACCGGCCTTCTTGCCTTTCTTTCTATCTATACAAATCTTACCATACTGTGATAACTACTTAGATCCCATTTTCTCCATAAAGTTTTCATCAATATAAAGGTCTATCAAATGAAACTTCTGAATCAATTATATATGACACTTCATATATGTCACATATCTGTATGTATATTTCAGATTCATCAAGAATATTTTCATACCTTATCTTGAAATACCTCTATTGCTATCTCAAACTATTATTTATATCTCTATCTTCATTTTTATATTTTAAACATTTTATACTGATCATTGCAATTAAACTGTTCCATACAATCAGGAAATTCTATTTACTCATATCTCCAACAGGGCCTTTTATAGAGTAAACAAAATAATAATTTTATTTAAAGCATTTTCAGAACAAGAGAGCATGAGAAGAACTTTATATAGAATGGCAATATATCACACACATATATTCCATTTTATGAAGGGAGTTTACTCTTCTATAAACTCTTCTTTACCTCATTAAAGTGGGTAGGTAACACTTGTTTTTCCAGAATAAGGCCAATGGTACACAAATTCTAAAAGGCTACATAGAGCAGAAAAACTTCAAGTATGACATGGCAATGGATTTTATGTTGTCAAAAGACAAAATTTTCCATATTCAATGAGACTTATATCATTGGATCATTTGTCACTAAGTGATAAGTGAGTGGTCATGGTAAGGTATGAAACATTATGAAGATATAGAGGGATGGCAATTTTTGTAGATAGAAAGAGTATCCACATGGGCAAAACCACAAACATTTCAATAAATACACTTGGAATAAGTAGACAAAGACTGTACTTTATTCTAAGAAGCCATACACTATTGGAAATTACTTGAAAATATTTTCCTTAGAAATTCCTGGGCTTTTATCACACTGATTCAGATTCAGTAGTTTCATTAGTAATAGGGGGAAATTATGTGGGCATACCTTAGTTATTGAATGGGTGTGAGCTTAGACAAACTGAAGCCTAGGACAGACCTTTTTATTAGTTTTGTAAATGTATTTTATTTTTAATTGATGGACTGATACAAGCATTTCCATAACATAGTACAATAAGAATGTGCAAATCGATTATGCACAACTTACTGTTCTTTCAAATGAACAATAAAATTATCACGTAAATTTTAAAAAAATTTTCCATCCTAGAGATGGCTACCATTAGACACACACATATGTATGTAGAATGTAAAAATATTCTACACATACTTTTATTTATCAGTTCTTTCTCTGAATGAGAATGTGTCTCTCTTCATATGTCCTTTATAGTTAATTTTAGTACTTCTAAAAGACAGAAACACTAATTTGCTCAATGTCATTCTTAAAACAATATTGCACTTACTATATATAAATGTTATTTTGGTTCTGCTCATTTTGCTTCTTATCATTTGACCGAAAGATGGGAGAGCCAAGATGCAGAGTAAGATATATATTATGAATATGACCAATATGGGAGTTTGTTTAACTTTACTCCCTCTCTCTCTGCCTCTGTCTCTCTTTGTCTCTGTCTCTCTCTGTCTGTCTCTGTCTCTGTCTCTCTGTCTCTTTGTCTCTCTCTCTGTCTCTCTCTGTCTCTCTCTCTGTCTCTCTCTCTCTCTTTCCCACCCTCTCTCTCTCACTCTCTCTCTCTCTCTCCCTTTCTCTCTCTCTCCCTTTCTCTCTCTCTCTCTCTCCCTTTCTCTCTCTCT
>CM053594.1:247817526-247830949 GCA_028646575.1 Pseudocheirus occidentalis
AGAGAATAATTCCGTCAGAATTAGAGTGGAGCAAGTAGAAGCTAATGACTTTATGAGAAACCCAAGATACTATTAAACAGTTACAAAGAAATGAAAAAATAGAAAGTAATGTGAAATATTTCCTTGAAAAAACCACTGACCTGGAAAATAGATCCAGGAGAGACAATCTGAAAATCATTGGTCTACCTGAAACCCATGACCAGAAAAAGAACTTGGAAAGCATCCTTCAAGAAATCCTCAAAGAAAATTGCCCTGATGTTTTAGGGTCAGAGAGCAAAATAGAACTTGAAAGAATTCACTGATCACCTCTTCAAAAAGATCCCCAAAAGGAAAGACAGGAAGAAAATTTATAACTCAAAATCTTGTGGAAATGAATGATGTAAGCTAAAAATAAACAAAAGTTATTTTAAAAAATAAAATAAAATTGGAAATAAAAAAAAAAGAAACTAAGCCCATTGAAACCATGTAAAGTCAGCCGGCAATTCCAAAACAAAAACCTGACAGAATACAATTAGAGTCCCTACAAGAGTGTCCTTTTCACCTTTTCATAGTATATTCTGCTGCTCCTTGAAAGAAGCTAACCAGCTGCTGTATGATGCTCCTTTATGCAGCTATCTGACTTGTGTATACAAAGAAGAAACAAGTAGACAGTCTTATTTGGAAGGCCAGATTGAAATAGGAGGTGTGCTAGAATAAAGAATGCTTTCAAGACATTCTCACCACAAGCAAGGAGGGTGTGACAATGATATATCTATGTATGCTGCAGTTTGGAAAAAACACATAAAACTAAAAAGACTGATTTTTTTTTCTTCTCTCTTGCTGCTTTTTCTTGATTGAGGACGGGTAGTTTTGTGTTGAGATTTTTTTTCTGACTTAGGAAGGGGATCCAAAGGTCACTGGTCTTTTTTCTCAGAAGGTAAACTTGTAGTTGAGTTCAGAGGAGCTCCTGTTCCTCTCTCTCTTCGTATCTCACTCACTCTCCTTTCTCTCTTTTCTTTCTGTTTCTCTCCCTCTCTCCTCCACCTTTTTCTTCTCTCCCTCTTCCTCCTCCTCTTCTTCCTTCTTCTCTCTCTCTTTATATTTGTATATGTACATCTTCATATATCTTTCTCTCCCTCTTTCCTCTTCTCTCTTATCCCCCCTCTCTCCTTTCTCTCTCCTCCTCTTCCTCATTGCTTCTCTATCTCTGTGTTCTATCTACCTCCCTCTCTATGTAACTTTTTCTTACCTTTCTTCCCCTTTTTTCTCCACCCTCCCCCACCGTCACTCACACCAGAATGAGAATTTCAACTTGTATCACAAAAACCAGTCCGATGGGAACATGGCAAAGTATCTTAATTGTTCTGTTCTATCTGGATGTATTTTCACTGCAATGTGCAGCTTCCACTTCTGTTCTCAATATTTGTGTGTTTGTGTGTTCTGTTCATGTTCTTCCTTTTTACACATCTTATTTGACTTACTATAGTATATTTAAGTTACTGTTACACATTGATAAAACTAAGTTCTTAACACAAAATAGATGTCTAAGTTAATTCCTGTTCTGGTTAACAATGATTCGCATATTTATGTTTGAGCCGAAATTTTCTCCAATTGTAATCAATGTACATTTTAATTCTATTTGCTTAGAAAATTTATACCCCTGTTTTCAAAGAGGGACTTGAGACCCACTGAATTGTTGGGGATTATCTACCAAAGAACATTGTTATCTACCAAAGCTTGGGGATTATCTACGAAAGTTAAAAGATCCTGAATCAAGAGGCTTGTTGAACATGTATAAAAGCACTTGTTTATGAGAAAAATACTTGGAAGAGTTTAGATAGGACTGGCAGAGAACAGCTTTTGGCAGAGATTCAGTAAAAGAAAAGGAGTCTTCCTAAGACCTTCATGGCACTATAAAGCATTGAGTAGAATTTTAGTAGAGATCTTTAGAATTCAGAACTATTACAATATAGCTGAGGTTCTAACAGTAAACAATGACCCATGAATGAAGCGCTGATGCTTTCTTTCACAATAATGGATATGAAATGTGATTGCAGAGAAGTACAATCATACCCTGACCAAACTTAATTGGTTTGTCATCATTAAGGAAGGCAGGATCACAGAGGGCAACTAATTCCCCAGAAATAACACTTATTGATTGCATTTATATAAGCAATATGGCTCTGTTAAAGCTGGGATTTGTGGTATTTAACATGAATTAGAATTCAAGTACTAACACCTAGGAAGGTGGGTGGTATAGCACATATGGCTGGACTTGGAGACAGGAAGACCTGAATTCAAATTCTATCTTGGTTCCTCAGCTATGTGACTCTGGGCAAGTAACTTAACCTCTTTCTGTCTCATTATCTACATCTATAAAATGGTGATAATATCTCAGTATCTGCATCTGCGAAATGGATAGAGCACTTTGCACATTTTAAAGTGCTATATAAATGCTAGTTATTATTATTATTATTATCATTTTGCTCTAAATCATTTATCCAACTGATATAGGCATGCCCAATTTTAACATGGAATCCACATATTCCTTAGCATACATACACTTACCATCTTCACATGGATTGGCTGCCTCCATCTTTAAGCCTGGCAAGAGGCCAGGGGCAGAGCCAAGATGGTAAAATGAAAGCAGGGACTCACCCAAGCTTTCCTATAAATTTCTTCAGATATCTTCTAAAAAGTGAATCTGAGAGGCAAATTTTATAGAGGCAGAATTCACTAGGAGGCAAAGTATGGCAGATTTCCAGCTCAGGGCAACATGGAAAATCAACAGGAAAGATCTATTGCTCCAGGCAGGGGGAGTGCAGAGCACCCAGGCTGCACCAGCACAGACTCAACCATACTGGAGCAGGAGTGAGCCCTGGTGGCCTGAATCACACGTGGCAGTGGCAATTCTCAAACCTCTCAGCACAGGATGGCAATCTGTCAGAGCAGGATGAGACACAAGTACAGGGCCTGTGGCAGTGGCAGCAGCTACTCCTGGGGCTATCAGCCCATAGATTGAATGTTTGAAAGTCTACTTGAACTTTCGGGAGCCAACATGGTGGAGTAAATCATAAGTGCTCTCATCCGCCACCTTGTTGACCTTGAAAAACCCAGAGAATATTGCCCCAGTAAAAATCCTGGAACAGTATAACCAGCAAAAGGGGTACAGCAGACTTTTTGCTCAGGAGACTAGGGAGATTAATGGGAAGGGTCCCTCTTGCTGTGACTGACGGGGACCAGGACAGGGTGGGAGGCATCCCAGCAAGTCACACCTCAGTGGACCAGCAGGAGATCTCGAAACCCAGAGTGGTGGAGCCATGAAGCACTAACACCAGGACCCCAGTTGTGCCCTCACACAACCAGGGGAATTGGCAGACACCAGCGCAGATGGGCATCCACCAGCAGCTGAGCCTGGCTGTGCTCTAGCACAGGGTTGGGGAGGTGGAGACTTGAAGCAGCCAGACCATCCCTCCCCGACACATCACACTCTGAGCTTCAGTGTAATCCTGTGGAAATGCAGAAAGACCTGGCCTCAGACTTGACCTCAGCACATACCAGCCAACTCCAGCTCAGCACCAGGTGAGCTGCAGCATTATATAGCTTCTAACTGACAGAACCAGAGGTCATTGCAGACAAAGCCAGTAACCAGGCCTCTAGCTCCTGGCACAAGAAGTGTGAGACAGAGCCCCCTGTTCCCTAGAAGCAGAGATCCACTTTAAAAGCCAGGAACTAAGCTATCACGATGGGCAAAAAGCAAATTGGAAAAGCAAAAACCACAGAATCTTACAATGGAGAAAGGGAAGACCAAAATGCAAATTCAGAAGTGGACAGCATTGACTCTGTACCCATATCTGAAACCACAAAAGGGAATATGAACTGGTCTCAAGCCCAAAAAGCATTTGTGGAATAGCTCAAGGAAGATTTTAAAGGCCAGATTAGAGAGGTAGAAGAAAATTTGAACAATTTTTTTTAATACAATTGGCAAAATGGAAAAAAATTTCACTGAAGAGAAAAAGTAAAATTGGTCAGATGGACAAGAAGCTATAAAACCTAATTAGAGAAAAAATTTTGCCTTTTTCTTTTATTTATCTATTTTTAGTTTTCAACATTCATTTCCACAAGATTTTGAGTTACAAATTTTCTCCCCATCTTTTGCTTAGCCCCTACCCCAAGACAGAGAGCCTACTAACTACTCCTTACCCCAATCTACTCTCTCTTACATCCTCCCCCACCCCACCCCTAACATTCCAGTAGGGCAAAATGGCTCTCCCTACCCCAGTGCCTGTATATCTTATTTCCCAGTTGCATATAAAAAACAATTTTTAAAAATTCTTAAAAGAAAAAATTGGCCAAATGGAAAAGAAGATACAAAAACTAAGTGAAGAAAACAACTCATTAAAAATTAGAATTGAGTAGAAGCCAGTGACTTTATGAAGCATCAAGAATCAGTCAAACAAAATCTAAAGAATGAAAACATAGAAGAAAATGTAAAATGTCTCATTGGAAAAACAACTGACCTGGAAAATCGATCCAAGAGAAATAATCCAAGAATTATTTGTCTACCAGAAAGCCATGATGAATAAAAGAGCCTAGACAGTATCTTCCAAGAAATCAACAAGGGAAACTGCTCTGAGGTCCTAGAACTAGAGGGTGAAACAGTCATCAAAAGAATCCACCATACACCTCCTAAAAGAGATCCCAAATTACAAATGCCAAGGAAAATTGTAACCAAATTCCAGAATTACCGGATCAAAGAAAAATATTGCAAGCAGCCAGAAAGAAACAATTCAAATATTGAGGAACTACAGTCAGGATCACACAGGACCTTGCAGCTTCTACATTAAAAGATCACAGGGATTGGAATATGATATTTCATAAGGTAAAGAAGCTTGGACTACAATCAAAGGTCAACTACTCAACAAAACTGAGCATAATCTTTCAGGCAAGGAGATGGTATTCAATGAAATAAGGGACTTCCAGACCTTCCTGATGAAAAGGCCAGACCTCAGTGGAAAATATGATCCCTGAATACAAGACAGACGTAAAAAAATAAACACAGGGAGGGGGGAAGGAAAAAACCTTGCTATTCAATAAGAGCAAACTGTTTACAGCTCTTTATGGGAGGATGATACTTGTTAATCTTGAAAACTGTATATTCATTATGACGTTTAAAAGAGATATAATATACATAGAGGGTATGGGTATGAATTAAATGATGTGATGATAAAAGACCTAATAAGGGGTGCGAAGGGATTGTAATTGAAGAAGAGGAAAGGAGGAGGCAGAAAAGGGGAAAATACATCACAAGAAGAGGCACAAAAGTATAATACACTAGGGGAAAAGAAGGGAGGGAGATGAACATTGTTTTAGCTTTACTGTCATCATATTTGGTTAAAGGAAGGAATAACATACTCAGGTAAGTACAGGAATCTGACTTGCTCTACAGGCAGTAGGAGGGAAAAGGGGAAAGAAAAGGGAGGGGTTTGATAGAAGGGAAGGAAGATTGAGGGAGGCAGTGGTCAAAAGCAAAATTCTTTGGAGGAGGGGGAGGAAGAAGGGAGAAATAAAAACATAAATGAGGGGAGAATAGGATGGAGAGAAAGACACAGATAGTGACCATAAACATGAATGTAAATGGGATGAACTCTCCTATAATACAGAGGCGGATAGAAGAATGGACTAAAAACCATAATCTTACAATACATTTTTTAGAAGAAACACAGGGGGATACAGATAGGGTAAAGGTAAAAGACTGGAGTACAATATATTATCCTTCAATTGAAGTTAGAAAAAAGCAGGGGTAGCAATCCTAATCTCAAACAAAGCAAAAGCAAAAATAGATCTAATCAGAAGAGCTACAGAAGGAAGCTATATCCCACTAAAAGGCACCATAGACAATGAAGTACTACCGTCACTAAACATATGCATCAAGTGGTACAACATTCAAATTCTTAGAGTAGAAGTTAAGGGAGTTACAGGAATGAATAGATAGCAAAACTATACTAGTGGGTGACCTCAACCTCCCCCTCTATGAACTTGATAAATCTAACCTCAAAATGAACAAGAAAAAAGTTAAGGAGGTGAGTAGAATTTTAGAAAAGATAGATAGAGTAGACCTCTGGAGAAAACTGAATAGGGATAGAAAGGAATATACCTTTTTCTCAGTACATACACAAAAACTGACCATGTACTAGGGCATAAAAACCTCACAATCCAGTGTAGAAAGGCAGAAACATTTAAAAATTATACCTAATAAAGGGTCATGGAAAGATAGACTAAAAAATTAATTGGAAACTAAATAATATAATCCTAAAGAATGAGTGGGTCAAACAACAGATCATAGAAACAATAACTTCATGCACGATAATGACAGTAATGAGACTTATGGGATGCAGTGAAAGTGGTTCTTAGGGGAAATTTTATATCTCTGAATACTTATATGAATAAAATAGAAAAAAGGGAGATCAATGAATTGTGCATACAACTGAAAAAGCTAGAAAAAGAACAAATTGAAAATCCCCAATTAAATACCAAATTAGAAATACTGAAAAGCAAAGGAGGGATTAATAAAACTGCACTTAAGAAAACTATTCAACTAATAAATAAAACTAAGAACTAGTTTTATGAAAAAAAACAATAAAATTGATAAACCTCTGGTCAATTTAATTAATAAAAAAAGAAAACCAAATTTCAAGTATCAAAAAGAAAAGAGTGAATTCACCCCCAATAAAGAGAAAATTAAAACAATAATTAGGAATTATTTTGGCCAGTTGTTTGCCCATAAATTTGACAATCTTAGGGAAATGGATGAATATTTATAAAGATATAAATTGCCCACATTAACGGAAGAGGAAGTAAACATACTTAAATGACCCCATCTCAGAAAAAGAAATTGAACAAGACATCAATGAACTCCCTGGAGAAAATGTCCAGGGCCAGATGGATTTACAAGTGAATTCTATCAAACATTTAAAGAATAATTAATTCCAATACTATACAAACTATTTGGGAAAATTGGAGAAGGAGTCCTACCTAATTCTTTTCATGATACAAATAGGACATTGATACCTAAACCATGAAAATCCAAAACAGAAAGAAAATAATAGACCAATTTCCCTAATGAATATAGACGCAAAATTTTTAAATAAAATTTTAGGAAAAAAAATTACAGCAACTTATCATGAGAATAATATACTTTGATCAGGTAGGATTTATACCAGGAATGCAGGGCTGGTTGAATATTAGGAAACCTATCAGTATAATTGATCATATCACCAACAAAACTAACAGAATAGATGGATAAAAGCAGAAAAAGCTTTTGACAAAATACAACATCCATTTCTATTGAAAACCCTGGATAGCATTCGAATAAATGGAGCTTTCCTTAAAATGATAAGCAGCATCTGCCTAAAACAATCAGCAACCATTATATGCAATGGAGATAAGCTAGGTGCATTTCCAATAATATTGGAGGTGAAACAAGGATGTCCGTTATCACCATTTTTATTCACTGTGGTACTAAAAATGTTAAGTTTAGCAATAAGAGAAGAAAAAGAAACTGAAGGAATTATAATAGGCAAAGAAGAAACTAAGTTATCACTCTGCAGATGATATGATGATACACTCAAAGAATCCTAGAGAATCAAATAAAAAACTACTTGAAATAATGAACAACTTTAGCAAAGTTGTAGGATATAAAATAAGCCTACATAAATCATCTGCATTTCTATATAGTACTAACAAAGCCCAAAAGCAAGAGATAGAGAAATTCCATTTAAAGTTACTGTAGACATTATATATATTTGGGAGTCTTATCTGCCAAAATAAACCTAGGGACTATATGAACACAATTACAAAACACTCTTCACACAAATAAAGTCAGGTCTAAATAATTGGAAAAACATCAGTTGCTCACAGGTAGGCTAAGTTAATATAATAAAAATGACAACTCTATCTAAATTAATTTATCCAGTGTCATACCAGTTAAACTACCAAAAATATTTTAGAGCTAGAAAAAATAATATTAAAATTCATCTGGAAGAACAAAAGGTATTAAAATTCATCTGGAAGAACAAAAGGTCCATAATATCAAGGGAATTAATGAAAAGAAATGCTGGGAAAGTTGACCTAGCCATAATAGATCTTAAATCGTATTTTAAAGCAGCCATCATCAAAACTACTTGGTACTGGCTCAGAAACAGAGTGGTGGATCAGTGGGATAGGTTAGGTACACAAGATACAGTAGTCTAAGATTATAGCAATAGATTGTTTGATAAACCTAAAGACCCCACCTTCTGGGATAAGAACTCACAGTTTGACAAAAATTGCTGGGAAAACTGGAATATAGTATGGCATTAACTGGGCATAGACCAATGTCTGACACCATATATCAGAATAAAGTCCAAAAGGGTACATGATCTAGGTATAAAGGCTGATACTATAAACAAATTAGGAGAGCAAGGAATAGTTTACCTGTCATATTTTTGGAGAATGGAGGAATTTATGACCAAACAAGAGACAGAGAACATTATGAAATGCAAAATGGATAATTTTGATTACATTAAATTGAAAAGTTTTTATACAAACAAAGCCAATGCAACCAAGATTAAGAGGGAAGCAGAAAAATGGGAAAGGATTTTTTTTTCTCAATTTCTTTTTTTTTAATTTATTTATTTACTTTTAGTTCACAAAATTCAGTTTCATAATCCCTTGAGTTCCAAGTTTTCTGCCCTTCCCTCTACTCCCCCGGGAAAGAATTTTTACAACCAGTGTCTCTGATAAAGGCCTCATTTCTAAAATATATAGAGAACTGAGTCAAATTTATAAGAATGCAAGTTATTCTCTGATAAATGGTGAAAGGATACAAACAAGCAGTTTTCAGAGGAAGAAATTAAAGCTATCTATAGTCATATGAAAAAAGTGTTCTAAATCATTATTGATTAGAGAAATGCCATCAAAACAACTCTAAGGTACCACATCACACCTATCAAATTGGTTAACATGGGAAAACAGAAAAATTATAAATGTTGGAGAGGATTGGGAATGTTGGAGCACTAATTCATTGTTGGTGAAACTGTGAGTTAATCCAATCATTCTGAAGAGCAATTTGGAACTGTGCCCAAAGGGCTATAAAAATTTGCATGCTCCTTGACCCAGCAATACCACTTCTAGGGCTATACCCCAAAATGATCATAAAAATGGAAAAATGTACACACGTGTACAAAAATATTTACAGCAGCTCTTTTTGTGGTGTCCAAGAACTGGAAATATGAGAGAATGCCCATCAACTGGAAATGGCTAAACAAGTGGTGTTATAGGAATGCAATGAGATACTATTGTGCTATAAGAAATGATGAATAGGTAGACTTTAGAGAAACCTTGGAAGACTTATATGAACTGATGTTGAGTGAGGGGAGGAGACCCAGGAGAACATTGTACACAGTAACAGCCACAGTGTTAGAGGACTGATTTTGACAGACAACCCTTCTCAGCAATGCAAGGACTAAAACAATTCCAAAGGACACATGATAGAAAATGCCAGCCTCACCCAGAGAATGAACTATTAAATTGGAATACAGAATGAAGCAGATTGTTTTCTTTTTTGTTCTATTTTGGGTTTTTTCTTTCTTATGGTTTTTCCCATTGATCATAATTCCTCAATACAATATGACTAATGTGAAAATGCATTTAATAGAAATGTATGTGTAGAGCTCATATCAGATCACAAGCCATCTTGGGGAGGGAAGGGGGAAGGAGGAGGTCAAAATTTAAAATTTATGAAAGTGAATGTTGAAAACTATAAATAAATCATTTAAATTTTAAAAATAAATAAACCTAGCAAGACTGAACCATTTCCTTTTTTCTAGCTGAGCTCTTTCCCCCATTTTTCTTTCTTTTTGAGGGGGAAAGACAGGACAATTGGGGTTAAGTGACTTGCCCAAATTCACAGAGCTAGTGTGTCAAGTATCTGAAGTCAAATTTGAACTCAGGTCCTACTGACTCCAGGGTCAGTGCTCTATTCATTGTACCACCTAACTGCCCCTTTCTACCATTTTTCAACTATGATTTCTTTGGAGAGTCCTATCTGCTGTAGTCATCAGCATGTACACCATGCATTGAACTTTATGAGAGCTCCAGCCCCAGATAAATGGACCTAGGGTGTTTGTTTTTGTTCCATACTGCTTATTCTCCCCAGTTTCAAAAACGTCAGCAGTAATCTACATCAATTAAGAGTTTGAGCCACGGTGACTTTACAGAATTCCAGGAGGAGTAATGCCTATAGTCAGGCCATCATGAAAGCCCTAAGAAGCCAAGGTACCCAAGACTTGAGCCTAAGGTGGGGTTTGGACTTTGAACTGGGTAGGTTTAAGACTAATCCCCTTATCCTTCCTGTCCCCAGGAATAAGGGTGACACAAAAGTAAGCAGAAAGATTATTGGGAAGAGCAAGTTTGTATATTTGTGATTTCACCTTTTGAAATAAATATTCTTTTGTAGAGACCTGTGTTACATTTAGCATTTAATTATTTTAAAAAGGAAACAGGAAGGCTAGATCTGACAGGTACATTTTCTCATACTCCCCTAATTTACTTATTTTTTTTAAATGTCTATATTAGTCATGTTGTGAAAGAAGACATAGACCAAAAAGAAAAGCTGTGAAAAAATAAAGGGAAAAATAGAATGCTTTGATCTGAATTCAGACTTAAGTTCTTTCTCTAGAGGTGGATAACATTGGATCATTGTATTACTGAGAATAGCTAAGTCATTCACATTTGGCCAGAATACAATACTGCTGTTACTGTGTAAAATGTTTTCCTGGACTATGCCCAAAGGACTATAAATAATTACATACCATTTGACCCAGTAATACTACTTTGGGGGTTGTGTCCCAAAGAGATCATAGAAGTGGGAAAAGGACCCATATGTACAAAGATATTTATTGCAGCTCTCTTTGTGGTGGCAAAAAACTGGAAACTTAGAGGATGCCCATCAATTGGGGAATAGCTGAACAAGTTATGGTATATGAATGTAATGGAATACTATTGTGCTAGAAGAAATGGGAAGGAGATGGACTTCATAATTACCTGGAGAGGCTTATACAAATTGATGCTAAGTGAGAAGTGCAGAACCAGGAAAAATTTGTACACAGTCATAGATACATCATATATGTGACGACCAACCTTGACAAACTGGACTCTTCTCAGCAACGCACAATTAAAAGACAGCTCTACAAGTCTCAGGATGGAAGGAGATATCTACACTCAGAGAAAGATCTAGAAAGACCAGAGTTTAAATGGAGACTGAAGGAAGACATGCTATTGTTCTTTTCCATGTTTGGTTTTGTTTCTTTTTTTTTCCCCCATTATTCGCTCCATTGGTTACAATGCTTCTATACAATCAGACCATTGTACAATGTGAAAGTGTTTGCAGGTCCCATACATGGTACACCACCATGGTGGGGGAGAGGAGAAGGGAAGAGGAGAAAATCTGAAACTCAAGTGATTCTGTAACTGAATCTTGTAAACTAAAGTAAATAAGTCAATAAAGTTTAAAAAAAAAGTTTTCCTGGTTCTGTTCACTTTACTTTGCATCATTTCATGCGAGTCTAAAGACTGTAAACGGGTTTTTCTGAAATTATCCTACTTATAATTTCTCATAGAACAATATGTATTCCACTGTCTCCCAAGATCTGCCCTGCCTTCTATCAGTCTCTTTGCACCCCCTTCTCTTAATCTTCTCCCCTCCTATTTCCATATATGGTAAAAAAAATAGATTTCTCTACCCAATTGAGTGTGTGTTATTCCCTCTTTGAACCAATTCTGATGAGAGTAAGGTTCAAGTGATGTCTGCCCATTCCCATCTTTCCCTCCACTGTAAACAGTCTTTCACTCCTATTGCAAGTGAAATAAAATACTCCTTTCTACCCCTCCCTTCCTTCTCCCAGTGCAATTCTCTTTCTTATCCCTAAATTTTGTTTTGGGGGTTTGGGGAGGGAATATCATCCCATTGAAGTCAATTTATACCCACACCCTCTATGTATGTATACTCCTTTTAAGTGACCAAATAGTGATACAGTTTTTAAGAGTTACATATATCATCTTCCTGTGTAGGAATATAAACAGTTTAACCTTATTGAGTCTTTTATGTTTTCTCTTTCCTGTTTACTTTTTTATGTTGCTCTTGAGTCTTATATCTGAAAATCAAATTTTCTGTTGAGTTCTGGTCTTTTCATCGGGAATTTTTGAAAGTCATTTATTTCATTTAATATCCATTTTCCCCCCTGAAGTTTTGTGGTCAGTTTCACTGGATAGGTGATTCTTCATTATAATCCTAGCTCTTTTGCTTTCCAGTCTTTTACTGTAGAAACTTCTAAATCTTGTGTATTCCTGACTATGGTTCCATGATATTTGAATTGTTTCTTTCTGGCTGGTTACAGTATTTTCTTCTTGACCTGGAAGCTCTGGAATTTAGCTATAATATTCCTTGAGTTTTCATTGTGGGATCTTTTCCAGGAGGAAACTGATGAATTCTTTCTGTTTTTATTTTTACCTTCTAGATCTAAGATATCAGGACAGTTTTCTTTCATAATTTCTTGAAATATGATGTCTAGCTTCTTTCTTTGATCAAGGCTTCAGGTAGTTCAATAATTCTTAAATTATGTGTCCTCAATATTTTTTTCAGGTTGGTTTTTTTTTTCCAATGAGATATTTCACATTTTTTTTTCTATTTTTCCATTCTTTTGATCAAGTTTGATTGATTCTTGATATCTCATGGAATCATTATCTTTTACTTACTCCATTCTAATTTCTTAAGAATTATTTTCTTCAGGTAACTTTAGTGGCTCCTTTTCCATTTGGCTGATTCTGCTTTTTAAGTTGTTTTCTTCAGTGATTTTTTTGTACATATTTTTCCATTTTTTGTGCTTCCTTTACTAAGCTGTTGACTTTTTTCCCATGATTCACTTATATCATTATAATTTCTTTTCCAATTTTTCTTCTACTTCTCTCCTTTGCTTTTAAAAACCCTTTTTGAGCTCTTCCAAGAGTTCTTTTGGGGTTTGAGACCAATTCACATTTTTCTTTGAGGTTTGCGCATAGGCATTTTGACATTGTTGTCTGTTTTGATTTTCCCGTTGTGTGGGATGGCAAGAATTCTTACTCAAAGAAATAATAGAGTCTTGGTCCTAGCAGTAAAAAGGAAAAGTCTTTTGTTCTTTCTGGAGAAAGGGCACTGTCCACCCATCTAAGATGGTGATCTCAGAGAAGTACACAGGCGTTTTCAGCAAAGCATAATTTACAGACCCTAACTGCACCCCCTCCTTAATTCCCCCCTTCTCCTCAGCCCATTTGCTGGGCATGTTGGAGGTACAATCTATTCAAGGAAACTAATTTTCCCCCGGCAACAAAGAAATAAGGAGGTAGGGGATTTGGGCCCCCCTGGTCT
>CM053594.1:247831049-247843743 GCA_028646575.1 Pseudocheirus occidentalis
ATAAATTCATTTTCCTAGCCTATTTTGTGACTTTTAATTTTGGGCTCTGCTCCTGGGGTGTAGGGAGCAGTCCCAAGGTTCTTAGGCCAGAAGTTTGAAGCCTTGCAATTGGCCTCCTGTGCTGTTGTCTTGCTGTGCTGGGGCCTTGGGGCCTCACAGTTGATATGTGCTAGTGATTGGGGCCTCCTGCTGGTTTACTGCGACCCAGATACCATCTGTACTGTACTGTACTGCATTCACCCTTTGTCTGAGTGAGACAGAATTTCCTGCCGACGTGTTAGGTTGTCTTGGACCAGAAAATTGTTTTACCCTATCTTTTGTGTTGGTTTTGCTGGTCCAGACTTGATTTTGAGGAATTATTTTTATACTTGTTGGGAGATGAATTTGAGAGAGTTGAGAGTTCCACCGTCTGTATCAGCAAGCACCCTAGCATACCTAAGGCGGCTGCTAGCACAGGTTCTTAGATCTGCTTTCCTAAAGGAAAGAAACTCAAAATGGGTTAACAGTCTTTCTTTAATCAAACAAACATATCATTTACCTAGTTCAGGTAAAGTCAGCACCCTGAACTCCAGAGAATACAAACCCAAGTTACAAGCACACGTTACAAGCAAACCAAGAAACAGATCAGCAGACGGGTTTCCAACCATCTGACCATCACAGCCATTACCTATTCAAGTTACCACAGTAACTTATCAACATCTGGGTTTTTCAAAGGGGGGGGGGGGGAGGCGGCTCAACAGCTTCCCAGAGTCTCATCTGGCCAAATCACACAACTCTTCTCAAAGTGAGCCCCAAAGTAAACCTCACATCAGGGTGTATATATAGGCTTCTCCTGGGTCAGAGAATGTCACAGCCCTCTTGACCCACTATCCAGTTACAAAGTAACAAGGTGCGGCCATTCCCAAAAATCAAGCCTCCCACCACAGGCTCCACATGACCACATTCAGCCTATTAGGGGGCAGAGTGTGCTTTCAAATCAGGGAACATTCTCAGAGCCACCTAAGCTTATCAAAGGATCTAGGGGGAGGAAAGATCTTCAGATTCTCATTATACCATTTTGGCTCCACTCACCCCCTAATTTGCTTATGATATCACCCTTTATGCCTAAATCATTTATCCATTTTGACTTTATCTTGATATATGGTGTAAGATGTTGGTCTATACCTAGTTTCTTTCAAAGTGCTTTCCAGTTTCCCCAGAAATATTTGTCAAATGCTGAGTTCTTGCTCCCACAGCTTGGATCCTTGTATTTATCAAACAATAGGTTACTATGGTCATTTACTACTGTGTATTATGTACCTCATCTATATTTGATCCTCCACTGTATTTCTTAGTACCAGATTGTTTTTATGATTACCACTTTATAATATATTTTTGCGTGGGACAGAGACCCTTACCCAAATAAAATAAGTACCTCAGAGGTTTCTCAAGGTAGAAACAGAAATGCTTTTATTACAATCTCATGAGAAGAGGCATCATCACTACCAGAAGCAGTCTGGTAGGAGAGGCAAGTGTCAGAAAGCAAAGCTCGCTTATATACCCTAGCACAAAGAAACCCCCTCCCCACCACTGACCTTTACTCCCACTGATCAGGAGCTCAGGCTCACAATCTACAAAGAAAGAGGAAATGCGTTTAAACAGTTCAAGGAAAAATATTTGCTTGTTTGGTAAAAGTGACGACAGGAAAGTGGGGGTTTCCAGCTGTCTTTAGTTTCACGTTCCTGTCAACCTTGTGATCCCCAGCAAATAGAAACCCGGGCCTGATGGACGCTGAAGCCGCTCCAGATCTGAGAAGCATTCACTTGGGTTTACTTATCCTACTCAATCCCTCCTCTTTGTTTTGTCAGATTGAAGACTTTTCACACCATCCCTTTTGTAGTTTTCTCACTTTTCTTAATTCTAATTCCCATCTCCTCTTTTAAACAAGATGGTTGCATGGACAACCTACAAGGAGGCAGTCCCCTTTATGAGTATAGATACAGAGATTCAAAAGTAAACAATACCAAACATTTTCTTTTTCCGCCACTGTCTGGCTGCAGTATGCCATCTGACAGAAGTCTTCTGGTCACTTTTTTTTTTTTTTTTGCTTTTTGGAGGGCAGTTGGGGTTAAGTGACTTGCCCAAGGTCACACGGCTAGTTTTTTGTGTTAAGTGTCTGAGGCCGGATTTGAACTCAGGTACTCCTGACTCCAGGGCTGGTGCTCTATTCACTGCGCCACCTAGCTGCCCCTTCTGGTCACTTTCTAGTCATCCATCCTCAGCATTGCTTCCCAGGTTTCTGACAAAAGTAACCTTGGAACCAATTTAAATGACCATTCCTGAACCCTTATCATTCTTACAAAATTAAATAGGAATCTTGGTTCATTGTCATGATTACACATTAAAACCACTTATATTTTGCATTAATCCATTATTAATTCCTCCACCAGGAAGATGGAATTTCAGTAAGGGATTTGCATTAAGCCAACAATTAAAACAATAAAAATATTTACTAAGTAATCCAGAAAGTATCCTACTTTTTTTAACTATCTTACTTTTAACATTAACTTATCAATATTCTCACAAACCTTTGACCTAATTGTCCCCATACCATTACAAGCAACCAGAGGACCCTTATTTATACAGGAGTACCTATAATAAACACTGAGCCTAATCGTTTTATCTTATAGTAACTTAAGATGTTCTGGAATCAAATATTTAATAGATTTGTTGTTATATTTTCAAAACTTTTGATTATTGAAACTTCCCACAAAGAATAGGGACAAAACTGTAATGAAGGAACCTATTTCCCAACTTTAGAATGTAAATTTCAGGCAAAATATATACCAGGCTGCAATCTGCACTAAGCGAAGCTTAAAGTCTGCCAGGTGCTAGCAGGTAAATTGAGTTAGGAGAATCCTGCCTCAGCTCATGCAGAACAGTCATTCTCCTGACCTTTCCCTTGCATTCCATACCTGTATTTCACAGGGTCGGGCATCATGGATCAGTGGCTTGGATAGCTTTTCTTAATATTCATTCCTAGAGTTAGACTCAGAGAAGTCAGTTGATGGTGCCATCAAATCTTAAATAACAAGCTGCAACAATTAGCCTATGATATGATTACAATCTCACATTGGTTAAGGAACATCTTTAAAGTGAACCTTAAATAGACTGTATTCATTTCTGTATTTATTCTTGTTCATAAGAATCAAGTCTCCTATCAGGATTATAAATTAAGCTCTAATAGACTTCTGTCTATTCCCCAAGTGTCCCTATATACCTGAGGCTAGGCTAAATCTGAACTCATACTACAATCCCTCCTTTTGATTTCTCTCCTCTGATCTCTATTACTAACATAATTGTTCTATACTGAAATCCCAGAATAAAGAAAACAAAGAGATTAATGTCTAGCTTCACAAACTGATGAATTATGTATCTTAGTCATTTTCAATCATGTTCAACTCTTTGGGGGTTCTCTTGGCAAAGATACTGAAGTGATTTACCATTTCCTTCTCCCATTAATTTTTACAGGTGAAGAAACTGAGGCAAAGAGTGATAAATGACTTGCCCAGAGTCACACAGCTAGTAAGTGTGTGAGACCGTATTTGAACTCAGGTCTTCCTGACCCCAGGCCCAGTTCTCTGTCCACAGCACCACCTTGCTGCCATCAGGGGCAGGACCTAACCCTAGTTCTTCCTAACTCCAACTCTCTATTGACACTATGCCACAATGCCTCTAGTTTGTTTGTGTTTTATCAGTCCTACTAAATCATGAGTTTTTGATGTAATACAAAGTTCTTAACAACTGACAAGTCAAGCTCTAGACATGGTAGATATTTCTTACATGGTAGATATTTCTTTCAGATTCATTGCGGCTGTTTTTTGCTAATCACTTCTGCTAATAGTGAACTGCCCTACCACCAAAACAGTAGTGTGAGGTGGTGAAAAGGGGACTGGGCTTGAAGTCAGGGAAGATCTCTGCCACTTACTAACTGTATGACCCTGGGGAAATCACTCAACCTCTTGGGCTTTAAATTTCCTTATTTATAGAAAGGAGGTAGTAAGAGGAAACATCCCACAGGAATCAAATAAAGATTTATGTGACTGACTTCTGCCCAGCAACAATGAGAGCCTTGCCTAAAACTAAATCTGCCAAGTAAAAGTAGGGGGAGGGGGTCTATCTTTTGACAAGAAACTCTGTATATGTGACTAACCCCTACAGTTTGTGCTCACATCCTTCAGTGTTGCAGGTTAAGTTGCCTGCTTTGTGACCGCAGATCTGAACTGTTTTGTAAAGTAACCAACACACCTTCATCTCCTTTCCTGCCTCCTGTGTGAGACAGTAAAGACCCTTGCCCAAATTAAATGCAGAGGCTTCTTAAGATAGAAAGTAGAAAGGAGTTTATTATAATCTTGTGAGAAAAGGTATCCCCAATCTGACAGAGGGCCAGAAGGGAGAAGCACCATACAAAAGGCAACGGTGTGATTATAAAGCCCTAAAGTAGGAATTCCATACCCTCTCAATTGTACCACCTTACCTACCACTGGTTGGTAAGGCAAGCTCACAGTCTTCTTATTAACGCCAACCAATAGGCTCAAAGCAAACTCAGTCATTACCATAATTATTACTAATGAGGCTCTAATTTTGTTAGATAATATACATAAAACATGAGGTCCACTAAGCAAGCCCAGTAACAGCCCCAGAATACTGAACCCCCTTCAGTTCAACCTAGATGTGTCTTTATCTGGGCCTGAGTGTCCCAAGGCCACGGTCTGCTTTCTGATTCGTCAAATCTATCCACAGCTGCCACCTACTTTTATTCTACATTATTTCACTTTTGGTATTATCTAGGAGTTCTCTGGGAACTGGGAACCCAACTTCTTCCCAAGGCTACTGAATGGAATGTTTTATCAGTGATCTTGTTTCAACAATTCTTGCAGTTCTGTAAAAACTTAGCCCTTTGCTACCTCTCACACTACCTTTCCTTTCCCCAAACTAAAAACACCTCTAATTTGGTCTCGATAGTTAGTTCAATCAATTGTATTATTACCCAATAGCTCTTACATTGTCTTGAAATGCACAATGACCCCACATATATATATATATATATATATATATATATATATATATATATATATATATATATAGGGAAACAATACTGAACTTAGTTACAAAGTATAAAGAAGAAGTAAGAATGTAATAGGATGTTCAGAATGGGGAAACTTCACTGCAAGTCATCCCTCACGCTCCCCTTATATACCTGCTTCCCTCTTCCTGACATCCTTCCAAGTGGTTAACTGCCCACATCAGAGCATGCCCCACCCCCATCCCTAGCTAAGTACCCAAAACTTGTGTAGAAAAGCAAGCCCCTCTCTTATTTCAGGTTGCTAGTGCTCCTAAGAACTAGCCTACTGTTTTTGCATCACTGACCCTTTTGCATCAAAAAAGCCCCCTTGACTAGGAGAACCTCTGCCCCCTGAATTATTTCCAGACAACCCGACTCTGGACACCATCAACCTCTTCAAGGATCAAACGAGATAAAGAAACAGGAAAACTTCGTTGATTCAATAAAATTTCACATGTACTTATTAAATGCCTACTGTGGAAAAACTTTAATCATTGTTTGAACTCAGCCTTGCATTGCTGAAAAACAGAACTGTTGTTTAGAAAATAGACTGAGTTAATTCTTAACTTAAGATCTTGGTTACACTAACCACAGTCAGATCCAAAGATTAATGTAAGGATCTTTATCCTGCTATACATTTCAAGCAACCCATATGTATTATTTGGAAACCCATATGTCTCCATGCCGGCCAATCTCATACTGTTTCCTTGCTCCTTTGTTTGGTTTCTGTATGATGTGTAATTTATAGACACTGGAGTTAGGAGAATGGGCCACCCCTAGTTTGGCTCTCCTTTCTTTTGGATGACAATAATGTCTTTCTAAATTATTTCAGTTTTTGAATTTTGTTCTCAGGCACCACTACTACATGTACGGCAGTGTCAGACACTGAGGATACTAAGACAAAATGAAAAAAAGGTCCTTGCCTTCAAGGAGCTTACATTCTGCATAATAGCTACATTTTAAAAAAGCTATATGTCTATTATTATTTTAACTATCATTATTATTACTATTACTACTACTACTACTATTGCAGACCTAGGTAGCCATAGAAATCCAAAACCAAAATTAAGAACTAAAGCAATACTTTTTTTTTAATATCTTGTGAATATACCTGGAGTATATTCTCACACTTGTCAACTCCTAAGAAGATAGATATCTTAGGACTGAAGTACTTTGTAAAGTTTGTGTCTAATCCAATATAGCTCAAATATACGGCTCACAAGTTTCACTGAATTATTTACTTTTACTAGTCAGCCAGGGGACATCATTAGTTCAAAACAATAGACTTTAAATAAAGTTAGTAAGAAAAACAGCAAGAGATCATCCGCTCCTAACTTCCCCCATAAACTTGGGGCACGCTGTCTTATAAATATACATACCAGTCAATGAAAAGAATAGACTCCCCTATGATTAACAGGGTGCACATTTACGTAGTACATATAGACAGGGCACTTGCACGGGGTGGTCAGTTCATGTTTCTAACCCTGCCAGGTCATGGCTGTCTAATGGTGTTGCTATTATGCTGTTCTTGCTAGGTTTATTCTCCTCTAGAAAAGGCATTCTCCTGTTGTTGTTTGTTGTTCTTGTTGCTTCCACCTAGTGGTACTCAGCTAGAAAAGAAAGGATTGACATTTTCAATCCATCAATTAATCAAGAAATATTTATTAAGCACCTACTATCTTCCAGGCACTGTGCTCAATTAGAATTGGATAACAGTTGTATTTATTACCGGCCTGTGACAGTTTGAAAAACCACAAATCCATTAACTGTCATTAATTTGAATTTATGTTGTTTTCTCCAAATTGAATATAAACAGTCATAAGAGAATTTCTGGCTTAACTTTGTTGAACATGGATTTTTGAGAAAATATCACTGACTCCATTTTATTTTGTATTTGTCAGGTAGATAATCCCATGAATGGTAGGACCCCCATGGACCCCTCAGCTGGTTTTCTTCAGTGTCTTTCTTTTCTCCCCTAATTGGTACAAAAAGACTCCACTAATGCCATAAAAGAATTCTTTTGGCTTGGCTTTATTACTTCCATTTACTTAAGATGACAGATCACATAACTCTCTAGAGCTTGCAGAATTTAGCTAAGACCCAGCTTTAGTTCAGGTGATTAATTGGTTTGTGATAAGAGAATTTCTGCCTCAGCTTTATCACCTCTATAATTTGAGCCTTGGTGAACTCCATTGCTAATGGTTATTGGGCAAATTCTAGCTATATTCCCAGTGTTTACTGTCCAGTTTATTATTTTACCTGATATAGATGTTTACCTTTTGCTATCTGTTCTTTGATGTATAAATCTTCCCCTTCCCTTTCTGTCCTCTGTAAAATTCCATGCTATCCATCCTGCCTATGTAACTAAAATCTATATAAAGTATAGCTTAAGACTACTTCTCTGGCCCACTGGTTTTTGTATACTGTGAGTCTATACTCTGAGCATATAATAAACTTTTAAAAATATTTCTTCACATTGATAAGTGTGATTGGCAGCAGAGTGAATCCTTGGACAATTTGTTTATATACTGTTTATATAAAAGGGGAGAATTTGAGGCTCTGGAATGTTCCCTCTATCTTATCTAACTCATCAGATAGTTCTGATTCAGTTAAACCAGCTATATTAACAATTATAGATCCCTTATCTACCTCCTGTAGCTATTATATAAATTCTCTTTAACAAACATACTTTATTACTTCATATAATGCACAGCAAATTTTTTTCTTGTAACATATAAAAACTATTAGCTGAACTGTGAAGGTTATATATTACCAATACCTGCTGGTAGGTTTTCTCCCTCCCTGTCTCTCTCTCTCTTTCACATACATGTGTGCACGCACACACACACACACAGAGCATCTCTCTCATGCACACACACAGGGTATAATAAAATCATAAAATCTGTTCTGATTCATTCCGTCTTAATGGGCATTAGTTACTCCAATTGATGTCTAAATTAATGCAACACTCCCTTAGTGCGGGTAATGTTTCATTTTTATCTTTTTATCCCCAGGTCTTAGCACAGTTCCCTGCTTGAAATATTCTGTTTAATTCAGTTTGCCCTTCATTCTTGAAGAGGACTATGACATCAGGAAGATAATACTATGATTGTACTATGAAGTGAGAGAGGGCTGTGCAAAGTCACCAACCTCACTTTCTCCTCTGGAGCCATCTGGGTACAGTGGTCAGATATGGATCACAACAACTGGACATGGCCCAGCAAGCCTTTAATAAATGTTTTTTTAATTGTCTTGGATGATTGAGTACAGTGGGAATGGATTTGTAAGTCAAGGGCAAGGACTATAGGGTTGCTTTTTTGTGCATAGTGCCTGGCACAAGTAATGTTGTTGAGGTTTAGGGGTTTTGGAGTACTCAGGACCCCAAAATACCAACGTGCCAGATCCTGCTGAATGAATTTGACTCAAGCCTTCTTTTAGCCAAAGTAAAACAAAGGTTATTAAAGATTGACCATAATGGGTAGACTCTTAAGGAGACTAAGTATTTGTGATGCTTGTGTTAGACAAGCAGACCAGAACAATCTGACACAGACTGAGTCTGCATTAGATTGAATCTCAGCCCCTTCATGGAGGCAATGGATCTTATATACAGAAAGACTGTGGGATGGATCTAGGGGTGGTCTAGAGGAGGCATTTGGGGAGGGTCTTGAGGAGCAGCCTAAGGAGGATCTTTGATGGAACTGAGGTCAGACTCCAGGAATGGGATTAAGGGTGGAAAATAGCTAAAGACTATCTGGAGATGACAGACAGTGGAGGACTAGGCTAGTTTAAGGGTAACAGGTTTGGGTATAAATATTTTGATAGGATCAAGGGTGGGAAGTAGCTGGACAATGGAAGACTAGGGTAGTTTAAGAGTGAGTGGGATAAAAAGTGATGACTTCTCAAAATTTTAGTAACAGATTACCTGGAACCCAGACTTAAGTTTGTGTGAGAGAGGTGAAAACTTCGCAGACTATGCCCTAAGATTTAGTAGGAGCCAGAAGCCCAGGCTTGAGTTCAGGAACTTGGGACCCTTGACCCATTTTTTTGGTAAGTTGAAGTTTTGTCAACTACTCAGATGTATGGGAGGGAAAAGTGAAAACTCTTCAAATTTGACCATAGACCCAGACTTCCCAGACTTGAGTTTCCACTGACCACCATCTGACCTGTACAAATATAAAATTGGAAATCCTGTTGCAAAACTCCAGACAGGTCACCATGACCTAAAATCCTCATGATGCATAAAATATCTTCTGCTCTACATTCTTCTTCTGCTTTCATATCTATATTGATACTGCTGACATTTTACTTGCTGTGTAGGCAGATTTTTGTGGTTAGATTGTGAACCTAAGTTCCTGATTAATGGGAATGAAGGACAGGTGGAGAGGGGGAGAAAAAGGGGTCTTTTGGATATATAGCCAAGCTTTGCATTCTGTATCTTGCCTCCCCTACCAGACTGCCTCTGATGGGATGACACCCCTCCTTGCAAGGTTGTAGTAAATAAAAGCCTTTCTGTCTTTCCTGGAGAAACTTCTGAGTTATTGATTTTATTTGAGTAAGAGTCTTTTGTTCCACACAAGAGTAACAGAGATTTGGGCCTAGCTATAATGAAAGGCTTATGGCATTTGTGCCTCATCAAGTGGGAAACTTCAAGGGAGTTCCCGGAGCTTGTACCCCATCATTCCCCCTTCAAACAAATGGGATCCAAATTCCTTTGGGGTAAAGGGTGAAGGTCTCAGTTTCAGAAAGTGCTTTCTGGGGACAAGGGGTGTAGAGCTGTCTTTGCCTCTCTGGGTCTCATTTCCGGGGTGCATAGTCTGAGTAGTCATATGGAAGCTGACAATTTGAACCCTGGAAGAGACAAACCTGGCAAGGAGATTAAGCAAATGAAGACAAAACAGGCACAAAAGGAGTATAGAAGAAGGACAATTTCCCTAGAAAAAAAGACAGTTTTCCTGGTTGGAATTAAAGATGAATATGACAAGGCCAAAACATAAAAGGCCCTATTTGATGGAGGAATTTTCTACTGTCAGATATCCCTTTCCTTTCTGAATTGCTCCATGGGCAAGTAGAACATGCAAAGCAGGAGCAGCCATAGAGTCTAATTGTTCTGAAAAACAGGCAACCAGCACGGGATCAGGTCCTAAGGAGTATATTAGGACTCCCAGAGCCTGTCTTCTCCTTTCTTCAACATACAGAGTGAAAGGTTTTTCTAGATTGGGTAGGGCTAATGCTGGAGTGGTGGCCAATTTACTTTTCAAAGTCTCAAAAGCTTTAGCTTGGCTGGGCCCCACTCTAGAGGGAGTGAGTCAGAGCCTTGAGTAGCAATTAATGGTTGTAATCCCTCACAGGTCTTGGGCTCAGTTGGATATAGATGATGATGGGATTAGGATCCAGGAGTCAAACAATGGCTATTGTGACAGAAGTAGCTTGCTCAGGAATTTCCTAATCCCAAACAATCCCATAAACTATCTCCCTCACTTCTGGGGAACATAGGGAGGTCTGGGAGGCTTAACTAGAGAAAATTGGCTTCCCAGTTTTACCATTAGGTTCCTTCCCAACAAGGGGACAGGAAAAGAGGAGAGCATAAGGAAGGAGCAACAGATCCTCAAGCAGGCAGGGGAAAGGGTATGTCTAGAGACATCTCTTAGTTTCCCCTTCAATGCCCCTGACCTGATGGGTCGAGGGGAGAGTAGAGTCAGAATAATTGGTTAAAACAGAGAACTTGGTGGGCAACCTTACCTTCAGCCTTGAATTTTGCCCAGGGCTCCATAAGAGAGGTTGAGAAAATGGGAGCACTACCAAGCCCTAGGTTCCCCCATCATTCTGAGTCATGAGAAGACTGGAGGATAGGGTACTGAGAGGCAGCTCAACCATTTTTCCAACATCAGAGACAATCCTTCCTCCAATGTCCCTCTTGGTCATGTTGTGCAGAGAAATCAGAGTGAGCTGAGACCTGGATTCAAGATAAATTTAGATGCGGATTTCTTGATCAAGTGCACAACTGCCAGAGTTCTCACTCAAATTGGCAGTCATTCCTGGATTTTCAGATCTAGGCTATACAGGCTAAAAACCACAAAATTGTAACAGGGATGGGAGCTAGCAGAAGCTATGATGTACAGAAGCAAAGAGCAGCCATTGGTTAAATCTATATGACTCAGGGGAGTATGGTACATGACTCAGGGGAGTATGGTGTAAGGGTACAAGGGGTTGTAATGTTAATGGAATCTGAAGATCCTCCATGCCCCTTTCTATTGGCACTTAGTAAACAGGCACTTAGCACCTTACTTCTAGTTAACACCTTAACAGAAAGTGGCAGAACAGAGGGGAACTATACTGTATATAAGGAAGAGAACCAGCAAGACAGTCAGATTTTCTCTCTCTGACCACCTGGAGACGGCACCTTTTTGCTGAGATATTCCTTCTGCAACTTTTACCGAGAAATTCCAAGAACCAGGCTGAGGAGCTATCAAAAGTGAGAGAGGGACCCCTGCTTGAGGGAGGCTGTTCTATTGTAAAGGCTGGGAATGTGGATGTTCACTGCATTAACCATGTGTATCAACTTCAGGACTACTATAATGACATTGGCTTTCTGGTTCTGGAATTTGTCCTTCTGGTTCTGGGACTTGGTTTTCTGGTATCTGAATAAAGACTTTGGTTCTGCCTTCCATGTGGAGAGTTTGCTACATTTTGTGATACACAACTATGCCAGCATATTCATAAGTACCATGAGTATTGTGAATATTGCATTATTGATACAGGAGTGCAACCGTTAACTGGGTGGAGGATACAGGGTAGAGGGGCATAGGATGAGGGGAACTGGAATTTCCCAGGTTGTAGTCAGAGGGGACTGGAATTACCAGAACAGGCCAGGGTCATGTTCTGGGTGAAGGGGTTGGAAGCCTTGCTTGGTCAGCAGGGCAAGACAGGATGGTACTTAGATAAGATCCTTGCACCGTAATGAACCTGGTACACTATAATGATTCAAGGAGAAAATATGAAATACTGATTAGGAGAGACAGAGATGCCTTGAGCAATATGCCCAGACATGCCTTAAGCAGTTTCAAGCTAAAATATAACAGGGACAAAGACAGAAATACAAGAAGGACTTAATGGTGGGCTACAAGTCAGGTGGTATGTAGTGTCCTGGGATTTGGGTTTGGGTACAACAGTCACATGAACACAGTCCCACTGGCACTGGTTCCTGGGGCTCCCTCTGGGGGGTGCTATGGAGGAGCACTCCTCAGGTCTTTTACTGGCCATGCCGGCAGCCAAGAATTGAGCTCCTCTGCTGCAACTAGGTCTCTGTTGTTAAAGACTCCAAAGACCATCTCCAGTAATTGGGCCTGAGGTGTTTGGGGTCCCATTGCCAGTTTCTACAGTTTTCCCCTAATATCTAGGGCAGACTGATTAATGAAATACATGTTAAGGATTGTCGCCCCTTCTATAGAATCAGGAGCTAAATTTGTATATTTTTTTAATAGCTTCTACCAGCTGGGCTTAGAAAAAGGCAGAGTTTTCCTTTTCTCCCTGAGTAATTTCCCTAACTTTTTGAAATTTATTTACTTTTGAAATGCAGTTCTTAGGCCTTCT
>CM053594.1:247843843-247879657 GCA_028646575.1 Pseudocheirus occidentalis
AAACTTTTCAATTTAATGTAATCAGGATTATCCATTTTGCATTTTATAATGCTCTCCAACTCTTCTTTGGTCATAAAATCTTCCCTACTCCATAAACCTGACAGGTAAACTATTCCTTGCTTCCCCAGATTATTTACAGTATCAGCTCCTTTTGTTTCTTTACAGGCTTCCCTTAAAGCTATGATTTCAATAAATAAAGGCACATTCCCAATCCATGCTGTTATTATGTTTCATTTATTAACAAAACAGTAATCATTTCAATTTGCATCATGGAATATTTTAATAATGTTAAAATGATAAAAATAATTCCTGTTCACTTTGCTCAAATTCCGTGCCAGAAATAAACCATATTGTGTTGAAAAATCAGTAAAATAATTGATTTTTCAGATTACATGATGACCAATAGCAACAACTTACTTGGTTCCCATTCTCTGCTCATTTGTTTGGTGTTTTGGGTGCACAGTTTGCATGTGAGGATGCTTTTCTATACAGGAACTACATGGATGTATTTTTCCAAATTCCTTGATTTCAAGACTTTCTAGGAAAACTCATGATAGGTGGGAAAGTAGGGAAGGAGGAAATGTGACTTCTCAGTTTTTAAGCTTAAGAGCCCTAACATAAAGACAAAGTTGGGATTTGCCCTCCCAGTTGCCTTCTGGTTAAGGGATTCTATACTTGTACAAAGAAGCATTATCTTAGGTATTTTTTTTAAGTTTGAAAAATAAATCCTTTCCATCAAGAGGCAATGAGCACCAAAGCAGTTAGTTTATGCCACTAATACAAATTCATTTTGTTTCAGATTTGATAATCTTGCTCAATGAAAATAAGTGCCAGGTTGCCTATTGGTATCTTATAATGTTTATTTGTATCCAACATAAGTCAGAATTTTTGGAACCTGATTTTTAACATGAATGAGACTGATATAAATTTATCTGAAATAAACAATCATGAAATGAAAGTAGTTTGGGATGTTAAAGGACCTGATCTTTCTGCCTCAAATCTCTTCCCATTCTAGTCTATTCACTCTAGTCAGCTGTCAAATTAACCTTCCTAAAGATTCAGTAAAATTCCTATTCAATAAACTCCAATGGTTCTACCTTTTGGGTCTTCTTAGACCAGTGGTTCTAAACCTCAACACATATTTCCACTGGTCTTAGAAACCATTACACTTCCTCTCTATCAGTCTACAGGTGGGTCCACCCACATGCAGATACACCCATATACGAATATTAAAGGGTGGTGGCATTAGGAAGGTTGAGAACCATTGTCTTAGACATTATACCCTTCAATATACTCTGCAATAAAATGATATTAGACTCCTTGCTGTTACTTTCACAAGATTGTTAAAAGAAATCTAGGTTCTTTAAAATTCTTTAAACAATTAATGCAAACTCAGGAAATAAGACAGAAGGAATTTATTAATACACCAAGACAGCATAAACTGGTGGACTAGCCAGAATTTAATCTGTATTCTGCTTTTTCTAGACAGGAATAAGCAATTTCCATATAGCATAAAGACAATTTTGGTTGGTCCCTGTTTCAAATGAGGAGACTGGGTTGGCACTGCCTCAGCTCTTGATTGTTTCAGTAATTTATGACAAGATGGAATTGGGGAGGCAGTGCAGGTAGGTGGCACAGTGGATAGAGTCTGGAGTCAGGAATATTCCTGTTTCCAAGTTCAAATCTAGCCTCAGCCCCTTACTATCTGTGGGACCCTGAACAAAGCACTTGCTGTTATTTGCCTCAGTTTCCTCATCTGTAAAGTGAACTGGAGAAGGAAATGGCAAACGATTTCAGTATCTTTGTGAAAAAAACCCCAAATGAAGTGTTGAAGAAGACTGAAAAAACGACTGAACAATAGCGACAATTCCTCCCTCATTACAGTATCATGGGGAGATGGAATTAGTGACCATGTATACCACCGTCTTATATAGAATCCATGTACTCAGAGTTTTAAACAAGGTTTTAAATAGAGTCACCTAGACTGACTCAGCACAAATAGCTGATTTCTGATGTAACACTCCTTTTCCTGAATCCACGCATTTCCCTTCATTCCTTTGTTCCTTTCTTCATTTGTTTTTTTTTTATTCCTTTCTTCCTTCTTTCCTTTTGTTTCTGGGCTAGACAATCTCTCTACAACTGGTGTTCTATTTCTTTTGCTCAGTATTTACTAAGGCAAGTGTCCATCATTTCTCTCTACCTGCTCATTGGAAAATCCAAATGACTCTCCTATAGGTAATAAATTGTTGTGGTCAAGAGTCTTGATAGGGTCCTTCTTCGTGGTTATTTTCTAAATAGGCAATTTGCCCAGTCTTTCTATAACTTTTTTGGATTAGCTTTTCATTGATAAGCTAATATGTGAGTCCTTCGAATGCCTGGGCTTTTCAACAAAACTCTGTCTTCTTGTTGAGGATCTTGACAATATACTTTAACCATAGCTAAACATTAGCTTGACCCTTTGATAGGCCTTTCAGCTTCTCTTTCAACTGACCACTGTACTAAATATAAGTAGTAAAGTCACCTCTTTTGTCTGATGATCTAAAATATGTCAGTAGTTAAGCAGGGTTCTTCCCTCAATGTGAAGAGAAGTACAGCAGAGAATGTTCTAGAATAGTGTCTCGTGGGGATTGTATGGGTATAATAGAAATGAAAAACACTGAGTCTGATAGATAGATGAAAGGTGAGATGGGTGATAGATATCTTACCAAATTTTTCACTAACCTCAGCTTATCCTTACACATACTGCAAAAATGATAAATCTGATCACTCAAGGCTATAGCTTCAAAAAATACCTTCTTCACATGTAATTACATGAGGATCTATGTAGTTTCTTCCTCGGGAAATGCAAATTTTCATATGTATAAATATATGCCATCTTATTGCCATCATCTGTGCAATTGAGAGTACTGTTTGAAGTCACAGGTTCTGAGTTCCAACCCTGGATCTGTAGTCAATTAATTTCTCTGGGTCTTAGTTTCTTCATCTGTAAAATACCCACTTGGCCTCAAAACTCCCTCCTAGTTCTAGATCTATCATCCTGTGAAATTTCAGTGAAATGTCACACTGGCTAGATTTTGCAGTTGTGGGTCAGAGGCTGAGATAATTAAAATGGAATATATTTCAGATGTTAATGATTATCTTTCATATTCTCACAGCTTTACTGCCCCAAATTGAAAACAGAATAAAATGCTCTAGATATTTCTGAAGGAGTTTTTTTGAAAATAGGATAAAATAATAAAAGGTTAGATGAATCCTACAAAGTGAGATGTCAGTGTACCACAGCTCAGAGGCAGTTCTTTGACAAAGCAATCCAATTGTGCTGTACTTAGGGTTATCCAGACCCTATTCATGACCTTCAGTTACCACCAGCTCCGCTTGTTAGACTGGACTCCACCAGCCTTATCACTAGGAAACTCATCATCCTGCAAGACTGCATCAGCTTTGATACTCACACCTTATCAGGACTCATACTCTTATAAATATGAGTACCTTGATTCTCACCATCTAGCTTTTGGCCAATACTAGCATAGACTCCAACTTCCAACCTTCTGGTGTCTTACTCTCCTGACCTTTCTAAACTCACAAGGTCATAGCCACTTTCAATTCTCTTTCATCTAAAAGCAAGAAAAAGATTTAGAAACAACAGAGACAGAAGCAATACTAGGGTCATGTGCTCATGGGGGTGGGAAGATAAAGGCTCAACCCTCTCTCCTCTCTCTAAGGCTGATAGCATTCCTTGCCCTTGCACTTGAATGTAGCTAGGCAAGAAAAGAGGATGAGCTAGACTTTTGATTTGGTCCAGCTGGTACCTATTGTATGTACCGTAGTTGTGGCTCAGGCACAGTTAGTTTCTTCACCATGTGGTCAGCAGATCAAAATGGATCCAAATGAATTACTGAATGTTTACATGTGCTTCAGATCATGGAGCACAGCCCTTTCATTCCATGTCATCATGCTTTATCAGAAGCATATTCCCAAGCTTCTTTCACATGGGGACTTTATCAACAAAGCAAGCAGCCTCGAAAGGAGGCCTGTACTCTCCAAGATGACTCCACTAACCAGACAATAAACAGGCACAATTCTCTATGAAAATTAGATTCCTACATAGACCAACACTTAAGGAAAGGGGCAGGCCTTTTCTATTCCTGAATTCCACTTAATTGGAAAGGAGACAACTTGCTATATTGGAAAGATTTCTTGGGGGTAATGGCATTAAATGTTTACTAGTCTTTGTTCCTTTGTTCTATAAGTAGTCTTTTATTCCTTTCCTTCTTGTTATAAAAAAAAATAGTTGCACATAGAACAGTGGAAACTTTTCAATTCTATGTTATTGTCTTTGGGATCAGGTATATATCTTAAAGATAGAATTATTAAGAATTTCTGAAAATAGAAAATGGAGGTTTATACTTCTACTAAAGTTATTATCCATTAAAGTCTCATTTCTAAAAATCCTTAATTTGCAGAAGCCTTACAACTTAACGATGGCAAAGAATTGTTAAGGTTTCCAGATGGTTGCATAGAGAAATAGGAAAAGGCTGATACACAAATTTTCCCCCAAAGCAACCCATTTTTTTATAGCTTCTCTCAGGAGGAAAAATAAAGAATTCATTAAAAACTTTATTTTGAATCACTATCACAGTTTCTAAAATCCTCTTAGGGACCTTAAAACTTCACATTTGGCCTGAATATATGTATGGAATTTCTCCCTTCTTGGACACTTTTAGTGTATTTCCTTTAGCTGTTATTGAGTAGAATGAACATGAATCAAGTCCCCTACATGTGCTCCAAACTGTTGTCATTATTTAATGCCTGGATAACCCCAAACAGAAGAGTTGACTACACAGTCAGTACAAAGTTCACTTGGTCTTGGGCATCTGGTTTCCCTTCTTGCTGAATCTGGAAGTATAAACTCACCAAAGAAAATTAATCAGTAGTTTAGAGTGGGATCATTAAGTTCAATAATGAGGTTAATTGTGATCGAATTTGACCAAGTACCAGTTTTACCACATTTATTTTCTACAGGTTTATCGAACACTAGCTATGGGAATATATTTGTTTGAATAGCCATCCTATCAATTCTGTTACATTTTGACCTACTTCTCTGTTGCTTGGTACCAGATTGTTTTTATGATAGCCGTTTTGAATAGCTCTCTCTCTCTTCATGCTATAATTGTGTAATTATGTACAGTTATATAAATGTGCATATATGTATGTCTATATCTACTTCCATGTTTATATGTGTAAGTATAGCTATAGTGTGTGTGTGTGTGTGTGTCTGTGTATGTGTGTGTATTGTATCTCTTTAGGAGAATGTAAGCTTTTTGAAATCATGGACTGTTTTTTGTTTTGACTGTTTTTAAAATTTGTTTTTCTTTGTCTTTGCATGAGCACCTAGCACATAGTAGGTGCTTAACAGATACCTACTGGAGATTGGATCTTTTGGAATTTCACAGTTATGGAAATGAACAAAATGTACCTATGTGGTTACCTCCACGTGAAAAGATAGATGTATATGAGAGAATGTAGCTAAGGAACTGGAGATGGCTAAATACAGAATTCCTTTTGAGAATGAATGCTACTTGCAAGTATTCATGACTCTAAACTAGCAACTCAGAGCCCTGTTTGTGTGTATGATTTCTTCAGTCCTAATCAGAGCATACCTAAGCATTGCTGAAATGTGTATGTGTTTAGATATCACTGCGTCTATGGGACTGTTAAAAACCAATCTTCTATGTATTACCCGAAACTCAATAGATAATTATCACATGAAGATCTTATAAATTGTTTGAATATTTCCTTCTACCAAAACTCATATAAAAACATAATAGAGAGCCATAGTTTTATGGGGTGGTTGTAAGGATGGTCACCAACTGTTCCTGGATGTTCTCAATACCAAAGTCACTCTTCAATTTTTTTTTTGAGTTGAGCAGCACTTTATTATCAACTAAAATAGAAGGTATCTTTTGTACAACATGGGCAGTAGCTGACTATCCTGGAGATTTATTATATTCTAATACAGATCATTTATAAATGCAATTTTCATTATTAAAAAGCTTCTACACTTTTTGGTTTGTTTATAATTTGCAAAACTATTCTGAAAGCTGAATATATGTGTACAGGTTTGCAGAGTACAAATTTAGAATATGGTAAATGCTTTACGGATTGTATTTGAAGGATATCTGTAACCATGACTTTAAATCCATTATCAGTTTTTTAAATCATAAAATATTTTGATGCCAGCCTTCCTTCCTTCCATTGTCCTAAACAAGAAAGCATTTTATAATGAGTTGAAATTAAGGAAGGACTATACCTACTAGAAAAGAAGAGAAAAAAGTTCTATTGATTTTGAGGTTTCAGTATCCCCAAAGACCAGGAACTGTATCTTTGTAAGGGCTAGGCTGGGACCCCATTAAGTATATACAGGTGATATCTCTGAGAATTCAGAGCTTCAGTGGACTCTAAGTGCTCCAGGTGCATAACTCACTGAACTATCTTGCCAGTTTCTACACTGGCTTGACTGGGCATAATTAAAAAATGAAAAACTCATTTTCATTGCATTCTTCTGGAGCTCTGTGATAGCATTTAGTAACACTCCAATGGGATGTCTTCCACATATTGTCTTATGGTATTTATTCAAGTAATTACTAAAAAATACAGGGTCTAGTTGTTCTATAATACTCATACCTATTTTATCTATTCTAGATGTTCAATGGATCTATAAATCTCCCTGTTAACTGTAACCAAACCTTTGACCCCAATGTCAGAAATCAGAAGAAACCACAAAGAAATTACAATGACCTGCTAGATATTTACTTAAGAGTTTTCCGAATTCCTGTTCTTTTGATTCACTCAGAGTTCCAACCAATACAGGAATAATGATAAACCCAACCTTATGGTTTTCCATGGCTTTAGCAGTATAAGGCAAATGCATTTCAATACGGTGTTCATCATCTGTCTGCAGAGACATGCACTCAAACATCCCAGTTTTCCTTAGCTCTGGATAAATCTTTTGATCAATATGAAGATCATACAGAGGTGTTCTATATATATATCTCCACAATGGAGGGCACACATCGAGATAGAGGCAATGATGGGAAGGCCCAAGGATGAATATTCTCCGCCTAATAGATGGATCCAGTTGTGTGTAAGCATGAGTGGCACAAGACCCACAGTAAGTATATCCTGTATGGGGGGCAAGAATGGCTCTAGCAGGTCTTTTTGTGAATTGTACTTGGAAAAGCCAACCTTCTAACTGTGCATTCGTTTGAGTACCTGAAGCTGCGTACCACCTCTCGGCATGACTGGCTTCCTGGGAGACCACTCGGTTGGACATCTTGGAACCCGTGCCGCCTATGGTTCACGAGGATGAATAAAGTGGCGGCGGCGGCAGGAGCGACTTGGGGAGGGGACGAGGCACCACGGGCCCAGCCCAGGAGGAGGCTGCCGGGGAGGGGATCGGCCGGACCAAGGAGGAAGAGGAAATGGAGCCTCCCCAGCAGAGGTCTAGTTTTTTAAATTCCAAGATTTTCTAATCCAGTGAATCCTTTGGTGAGCAGGTGGGAAGACGGTGCAATTAACCGACAGCAGGAGCTACAATGTAGGAAAGGAATAAAATGAGTTTTTATTAAGTACTGAAATTTGATATCTAAAGATCACCAGCTCACTCTACAGTGATGTAAAAACTCAGGAATAAATTCTGCTAACTGTCGTCTTCTAAAGAACCTCAGAGATCACTTACTTGAATGGGAATCCCCTCTACCACACCCCCACAAAGTGGCTTTGTGCAGTCGAGAATTGCCTTCAGGAACAGGAAAATGACTCACACCTGAAACTGCTGATTCCAAAGCTCATACTGGAGGAAGCATTTCTTTATATCAAGTCTACACTTGCTTTTCTGCACCATTTCCCCTGTTGCTCCTAAATCTGCCTCCTGGGTCAAGCAGAATACGTCTAATTTATCTTCATTCATCCTCCAGGTATCTGCCCTTCAAATACTTGAATGCTGCTCTCTTACAGCCTCCTCTTGCTTCTTCTTCTTTTTAATATCTTTTTAAAGATCCCTAATTCTACCTCCTCAGTTCCTTCATTTGATCCTTATCTGGCAGGAGCTTGCAGCCCTCATCTAGATACACCAGTGCTTCTCAACCTTCCTAATGCCACGACCCTTTAATATGGTTCCTCATGTTGTGGTGACCCCAAACCATAAAATTATTTTTGTTGCTACTTCGTGACTGTAATTTTGCTACTGTTATGAATCGTAATGTAAATACCTGATATGCAGGATGTATTTAAAATGAATATAATCCATAGGTTGAGAACCACCGAGATGCACTCTGGTTTGTCAATGATCTTGCTAAAAGACGGTAACCAGAAATGCTTGCAGTGCTTCAGAGGAGGTCTGACCAAGGCTGAGGACTGCACACACTGTGTTTACTTTAGGAAGGACACTGACAAACTTCATGAGTATGGGGGCATTTCAGCTGCCATGTCACATTCTTGTTACACATTTACTTCTTGTCCACTGTAGCAACCAGATCTTTGCCCACCTGACTTACCCAGAATTTTATCTACTGTAGTATTGCAGCTAATTATTGCAAGCAGGTATGAAACTTCATTTTTTAATAGTCATTAAATTTTGTTTTTATTAGATTGTAATAATTTGGTCTGATCTTTTTGAACCCTAACTCTGTTAATCAATATAGTAATTTTCCCTTTTTGCTTGTGTCATCTAGAAATTTGATAATTTCAATAAATAAGTCTTTTTAAAAGGCATTGCTAAAAACTGGTGAACAACACATGACCAAGAACATGCTTTTGGGACCCTTCTTGTAGAGCCTTCCCTTCTACATACTTTGTATCTATTCATTTCACTAGTTACAAATACTCAATTATATTTCCAACTAGCCCACATATCTCTGTCAAATATTTAGCATTGGGATCTCTGGTTTACCATTTTTATAAAGCATATGTTATGTATTCATGTTTGGACAATTTGAAGCTGTGGGCTTTATTGATGGCTCTTCTTCATTGTTGTCTTGACTGATAACTTCTCTCCGTTATTCATGTTTGTCATGTTCTTCCTCTCCTTAAAAAAATGTTTAAAGGCCTTTTGAGGGCATGGTAGCACATACCTATAATCTCTGATACTGGGGAGACTGAGGCTGGTGGTTCTTTTGAGCTTGAGAGTTCTGAGCTACGGCAGGCTAACGATGTCCAGGTGTAGTAGCAGTATGTTGAGCCCCCAGGAGCAGGAGGTCAGCAGTGTGTCTAATGAGGGGGCAGCTGGATCAGAAATAGAGCAGATCAAAGGTCCTGTGCTGATGAGTACCTACTATGTGCTAGGCACTGTGGTTCTTAATAAAAAGAAAGACAATCCCTGCCCTCGGGGAGCCCACAATCTAATGAGGGGAGACAATATAAAAGGAGTCAGGAAATGGGGGGGGGCAGAGGAGACCTGGTATGGAGGGATTGTGTTCCATAAAACTGAAACCAGGCAAAGCAGCAGATGCAAAGAGTAAGCTGAGGGTCCAGTTTCTGGTCTCTATGAAGGAAGACATTGGGAGTAGTTTGTCACTCTACCTTCCTACCCTTCAAAGGAGAGAGGAGGCTGAAGGAAATAATGTCAACCCAATCTTGAGTTAGCAGCATTGTGGTGGGTTTAGAAACAATGAGGTTTTCCTGGAAGGGGCATCTTGTCCCATGGAGTTGAAAACAGGCATAGAGGCAGATGCAGTGGAGTGAACTAAAATCTCAGTGTCTACTCTTTATCAAGGAGGGCAATGGGAGAAGGGCCTTGAGAGAGGTCCTGTCAGTCAAGGCTTGAGTTATCAGCATGGTGATGAGATTAGAGGGAAAGAGTTTCTCCTGGTAAGGGCGTCTTGTTTGGTGGAATTCTAACAGGACAACAGATGCAGAGTGAATTGAAACTCTGAGCTGATGCTCTACTTTCAGACTGGGCTAGATAGGGAGATCCAGTTTCAAAATAAAATAAAATACAGCTAAATAAAGGCTAATAGTAATTTTTTTTAGTCATGGCCTTTGGTGCTCCTTGAATGTAGCACCTTCTAGCTGTTATCTTGAAAGAATTATTCATGATATACAGTAATAGACTATCTGAATAGTCCATAGGCCTTGGGCCTCTACATCTCAAAGGAACACAGATAGAGAAAATCTAGAACTGAGGATGTGGGTTGTTATCTAGTCCACCTGCCTCATTTTGTAGAGCAGGGAAATGAAGCTCAAGGTAATCAAATGACTGCCCAGTGTCACCACCCTTCCCTTTGCTCATCTTCACAATCAATTCACTATGTATCTAAATATATGTTCACTTAGTCTGGAGGCTCTTGGCCCTCATACAATTTCTCTATTTATTCCTCTTTAATAGCCACAAGTGCTGCAGCTGTAATTACCTTCCCTGTGATCTGTTCATTTACATTTACCATGAGCATTATAAGGTGAAAAATTCCAGTGTCCCATGAAATGACTGAAAAAAAAAAATGTTGCATTTAGGTGAAAGTAACATCATCACCTCCACTGGCCACCATTCCTATTGGGAATATTTGATATATTCAAAAGACACAGGCATGTTTCTTAAAGGGTCCATCAAGACAAATGCAATTTTCCCAGAATGTTTTGACTTTTCACTTGGTAAGATTTTTTAAAATTACAAATAAGATTTTTCTATTTATTGTTGACTTTAAATTGTTTTCTAAAAGGGAAGCTTAATTTATTTAGATAAAGACAAAAAGCCATTTTTATTGGATAAGATCACTTTCCATGTCCTTAAGAGACAGATATTTTAGGTCTCATAAAAGAACAAATGTGACCCTAGTAGAATGGATTCTGTCCATGAGAAATGATACTTCAATTCAAATTGGAATTCACATAGTAATTGAAGCATGTGGCTGTGCAACTTCGACATCTTAAAATAGCTATTACATGGGACTGGTTTTTCATAAGAAACAGAGAGTGTTTCATGGGATATCATTTTTTTCCCCCTCCACACTACTAGAGCAGCCTTTGAACAATGAAAAAGAAAAACAATATATGGGATTTGATGAAGAGGTTTGCAAATTGAGCTGGGAAGAAAATGTCAGCATATGTTTTAGCTTATTCTCCAAACAAAGGAAAGGTGGCTCTCAGTAAAAAGAAAACAAACAAACATAAGGAAAAGAACACCTGGAGAAGCTTGGTGTTTATGTTCAAAATTACTTTGCTTTTAGGATGGTTGTAAACTCATAACTTCTTAAAGTCTTTTCCTAATCAATGTGGCATTGCTATAAGAATTGAGTAACAAAGGACATCCCAGCAAATTGAGCTAGTCATCTCATAGTGTCTTAAATTTAGAGCTAAAAGGTATCAGGCCAACTAGCTCAGTACCCTCATTTTGCAGGTAAGGAAACGAAGCTCTCAAAAAAGGGAAGTAACTTGCCTGAGTACAGAGGGTGTAAAAGGCAGAGAGAGCAAGAATTTGAACTCTGATTCTTGGTCTGAGTATTAGGTCTTTTACTGTGCCTTTAAAGAAGGCTAAAGATAGCCAGTTACAGAAATTTGGGATTGAACCAGACCTCTTTCAGGAAAGGTTCTGTTCTTAAAAAGGTGGTCAACACAAAGCAAAAATGTGTCGTTGTTTTATAGTGGTCTACAATGACCGAGACTCCATGATGGCAGAGAGTTGCTAAGTGGAGATCTCAGAACCATTTGGATTTGTGGTTGGGTTGTATTAGTGACTAACCTAACTACTTTTTCATTTAGCCAGACTTTGGTATCGACTGACTGGCAGATCCTTTCACCACTGGATAGAGGTAGGGATTCTCTACTATTTACGGAATTCTTCACTGTAGATGGAGGAGGTCAAAGGGCCTCAAAGAGTTGAAGGAGCAAAGCAAAAACGGTGTTTCTGAAGATAAGCAATCTGCAGCCATAGAAAATCCTTAGGATCTGAAGGAACGAGGGCAGGCCAAGAAACTAATGAATTGAATTGAAAATGTATAGGACATTAGAGGGGGAAACAAAGATGTATAAGTCTCTGTTCCTGGCTTTAAGAAACTCGTCACCTAGTAGGAACACAGTTGCAGTGTATCAGCTGGAAAGGAAGGATTTTGATGTGCCATTATCCTAGTGAGAATCAGACACCAGCTAATAGTAACCATCTCTAGGGTGTGGGGTGGGGAGGGAGGGAAGAAAAAAAATACGTGATAATTTTGTTGCATATTTGAAAGGAATAGCAAATTGTGAATAGTAGATTGGTAGTTTCATGTACAATTGTCATTTTTATTGTACTGCTACAAAAATACTTGTTTTATTCCATAAATTAAATATAAAATAAAAAAGTCTATAGGAAATTCCAGTTCCACATTCATTTTGGAATTTCAAATAACTTTACCTTTTGAATTACATATATATATAAATAATATATAAATATAAATAAATATAAATATATATTCAAAGAGGAATATATGTATATATATAAATATATATATACACATATATTTCTATAACTCCCAGTTTGATCAATTCAAAGAAAATGTCATTTCAACTATTTCTTGTAACTGAAGAAGCAAGTACTATTTTTCATTCACTAATGGGAAAATTTTGATAAAGCAATTATGGAGTCTGATGTCATTCAGTGGATCAGCTTCAGAGGTTGGATTAAATCTCTATTTTCTGCAGCACAGTACTCTATTGTCAATCTTACCTCTTCTTCTTTCCTCCCTCCCTGCGTCCCTCCGTCCTTCTCTCCTTCTCTCCCTCCCTTCCTTCTACCTAGAAGATGTATATATTCATTTTTTGGGGGAACCACCAGATGTCACTCTTATAGGTAACTTTTCAACTCCTTTTCTTAATGGGTTCAATGTGACGACCTGGGAAAATGCCAGTCTTGTTTTGGCCTGTAAATCTGACTTTTCAGTAGAGTGATTATTGGTAGTATCTCAGAGAATTGAGTTGGATCTGCACCCAACTCATCCATTACACTATGGTGTGGGTTTGTGGGTTTGTCATTGTTTTTGGACTTAAAAAAGTAGGTGATCATTTGTGTGGTATAAATATAGAGGCTCTGGAAAGTCTCTCTGCCTCCAAACACTTTTCCTGCCCTGAAATTTTGTAGTAAAGCTTCATTTTTGGTGACTTCAGTATGCCCAAGATGGATCAATACCTTGAGCTGTATAGGCTATCATGAGTTAATTAGTACCTTAGCAAGATCAGTGTGAATAAGCCATAGTCTAGGTACTTCAGATGGATAAAGTGATGATGATAATACTGAAAAGGGTCAATATCTTCATGATTGATAATAATCAATGTAAGACTTTGATTGTTGTTGTTCTTGTTATTACTTTTTTTTTTTTTGCAATCATGCCTTCATCCATATTTGATCATGAATGCTACAGAGTATATCTATGGGGCTTCCTATTAGCTGTCACCTAATTTTTGTTTGTCTTCTTTTGATCACATATAAATACAACCTAAAACTTATTCCCATATAAAGTCACCAGAACTCTGCTGAAAACATACACTTCCAAAAAAAATATTGCTATCCATGATTATCCGATGTCCCAGTTGGTTTCATTTGCCCAGCAACAGATCAAGTGGTTTCTGGCAAGACGGGCACTTTAAGTCAGACTCTCACTGGAATAACTAATATCAGGGCTGTGATTTTACTTAGGATGGCAATTTGTTATTGAAATAGGAGCATTAAAATGTGTTTAGGTAGCCTCCTGAAGTTCTTGTGAAATCAGTTATTTCATTTTTTTTTAACTAAAGTGTTTAAAATATTTCCCTCTACTCTTTTTTAAGGGGTGGGACTAAGAAAAGAAAAAAAAGTCAGATCACATTAAAGAAACCACCCTAAGAGCATTTTGGTAATGTTGAGATAACAAGGCACAATGATAATGATAAATGTAGTTCATTTTTAGTCACTGATCACAAAAAAGTTAATTCCTTTGCCTAGCAAGTATGACTTTCTAGAAACGTTCATATATCCTCAGATAGAGAGAAGAGAATGAGAGAAATCAAATAGAGACGAAGATGAAGTAAACAGGGAGGCAAGTAGCCCTGACAAGAGCTATTTGAAGCAATCTTTGTTGTGTATTACCCCAAAGGCAATCTAACCATCTGAACTTTTTTCCTTTTGTGTCAGTACCGTGTGGCTAATTGTAGATTGGAATGTGGAGAGGAGACCCTCACAGCTGTAACCCACTCTTGCTCTACATAACACAATGGAGAAGTACTTATGTTCTGTGAAATAGTTTTGAATCAGGGGTAGCAGACATTGTGTGGAAATGGAATCCAGGCTAAGAGTGGTGTGTATCCTTCTGTCATCTTATATTTCATTTGCCCAGAAAAGAAGATAAGGATTATGAAGTAATTAATATGAATTCTAATATACATAGGCTTTGTTCAGAGATAGAGAAAGTATGGAAATAAATTATTTTCTTCACAATTCTACGAGGCAGGTTGCCATGCACATTCAGATAGAAAAGCTTAAAGTGCTATGTAAATGCTAGCTGTTAATATAGGGGCAAAATTCAAGAAGGCAGGTACTGTGATATCTGGATAATAATTCATACAAATAACAATATTGTAAAGATGAATGAAACACTTAAAAAGTCTGGTTAACATAATGACTAGTCATGATTATAGAGGACTAAAGATTAGGCATGCTTCAGGACAGAAAGTAATAGCCTCACTTCAGTGTGGAATTAGATGTCTATGTATGTATGTGTGTGTATGTATATATATATGCACACACACATATATGTTTGTCCAATTATGCATATTTGTTACAAGGCTTTTCTTTTTTCCTTTTCAATATGGTAGTGAGAAGGGAGAGGAAAAAAATGATTGCTAATTGAAAAATTTAAACCTTATGAAAAAAAACAATAAAAAGAAAGAGCACTCGATTGAATTTTAGGAGACCTTATTTTTTGGCTGAGTGACTTTGGACATGTCCCATCACTTCTCTAAACCTCATTTTTCTCATTTTTAAAATGAAAAAGAGGATCTCTTAGAAACATTCAAACTGAAATTTGCTGAGTCTCTATAATTAAGAGAAAAGGGATGGATTTGGGGGTCATTAGGATTGGGTTACAATGAAGAGGAAGGATGTAATCTGGGAAGACTAAGAAGCGAATGCAGAAATTCCTCAGACTAGAATGCAGATCAGTTGCACTGAAGTTCTGTGATGTTTAGAAACCATGGCTGCACCTTTTGGAGCTGGCAAGTCAACAATTTGCCATTCTTTGCCAGGCTCTGGACTAAGCACTAAGGAGACAATGAAAGACAGAAACGGGCCCTGTCTTCAAGGAAGTCATAACCTGCAGGGTTTGTATAAAATACAAATGACTAGGAACAAACAAGATAACAGGATAAATTGGAGATGATCTTAGAGGAAAGGTGCTAGCATAAGAAGAATCTGGGAAAGACTTCTTCCAAAAGTTGGGATTTTTAGCTGAGACTTGAAGGAGGCCAGGAAAGCCAAAAAGCACTGATGAGAAGGGAGGGAGAGAGGTCCAGGCATGAGAGAAAAACAGTGAAAATGCACAGGGTCAGAAGATGGAGTGGCTTGTTCAAGGAATAGAAGACCAGTGTTACATAATCAGTGTATGTGGAAGGGAGAAAGATTGAAGAAGACTGCAAAGGGAGGAAGGGATCATGTTATAAAGAGCTTTAAAAAACAAACAGGATTTTATATTTGATCCTCAAGGAAATGGGGAGACACTGGAATTCATTGAAAAGAGAGATACCATGGTTAGTCCTGTGTTTTAGGAAGATCACTTTGATAGCTGATTGGGGGAAAAGTTGAGCAGGGAGACCAGCCAGAAGGTTGTCAAAGGTATTTATCTAGGCATGCAGTAGTCCAGGTATGAGGCGATGAGAGCCTGCACCCAAGTGGTGGCAATGTCAGAGGAGAGAAAAGGGCATAAGTTAGAGACAGTGCAAATGTAGAATCTGCAGGGCTTGGCAAATGATTGGCTATGTGGAATCAGAGAATAGGGAGTTGAAGATGACACTTAGACTGTGAGTCTGGGTGACTGAGAGGATGGTGGTGCTTCACCACAGTAATAGAGAAAATGGGGGGGAGGGTATAACGAGTTCACTTTTAGACATGTTTAGTTTAATATGTATATGGGACATCCATTTTGAGATATTTAATAGGCAGTTGGAAACGTGACACTGGAGCTTAGGAAGGAGGTTAGGGCTGAATAAGTAGATTTAAGAGTCATTAGTGTGGAGATGATAATTGAATCCATGGAAACTGATGAGATCACTGTATGAATTAATATACAGCAGGAGAAGAAGAAGGATCCTAGGACTGTCAAGCTTTGGTGGGAGAGCCCACATTTAGTGGGCATGCTTTAAAAAGAAATCCAATGAAGGCAACTGAAAAGGAGCAGTCATCTTGTAGGAGAACCAGAAAAAAGTCTCCCAGAAACCTAGAGAAAGAGAATATCAAAAAGAAGATGGTTTTGGACCGTCAACTTCTCCAGAAAAGTTGAGCTAGATGAGGATTGAGAATAGGCCTTTTGAGTATAGTAGCATAGACATAATGATGCATTTTTGGACAGCTGGGAAGAGCAGGGATATAGAACTGGATATACTTTTTCTTTTCTATATAAAGAGAGTTTCTGGTGTGTAAATAGTATATAAATCACAACAAGCCCTTCAATTAGAACAATGGGTCAAAAAACCCAGAATTCCAAAGAACTGATTGGGTACCTTGTCACTAGCTTAACTGTTAAAGAGCTTTTCTCAACAAATATTTCTCTATGTTTCTGCTACATACATACTTCCTCAGATCATATTTCTTGCTTCTTGTAAGCAATCATAAGTCATTATACTATGCAAGATATTATGCTATATATAATATATAATATATAATTATATAACATACCGAACATTAAATTACAACCTTCCTTACTGAAGAAATATAATTTTTTGAAGAAATTATTATGATGAAGCCTGTCTACCCCAATGCCATTTTAGTGATCCCTTTCTATACTTTTTGAGGAGGGGTAGTATTGTGCAACAGATAGAACTCTGGATTTGGCGTCAGGAAGACCTGGGGTTCATACCCACCTTAGACACTTGCTGTGTATCACTGTGTGCTTCACTGTGATCATCTGTAAAAAGAAGGAGAAGGCTCCCATGGTCATTCCAGCTTTAAATCTATGATCATAGTCAGCATCCTATGCAGTGGTCTAGACTGATATACAGCGTCAGTCAGAGCTGTCTAGTATCTCTTTAGGGCATAATCCTTGATTTATAAAAGGGTAGTGGGATTATCTTTTCATCTTGATGAGATGGCTATCATTTCTTGATTCTTTTGGCCTATGGTAACCCTCTGGGGAAACTCTGTGATAGCTCCTAGGTCTCTGCTGTGCCTTGTAAGAGATGATTTCGTGTCTATAAGCCTATATAGGGAATTCGTTTCATCTCTTCTTATTTGCTTGTACTGAAGTTAATCTGCTACTTTCCTATCCACTGACCACAGCATTTTCTGTTTTTGCTTGTAAATTGAGCTGTTATTACCCAGAAAAGCTAAGCAACACAGTGCCTGGAGAATGCACATGCACACGAACACACACACGTCTATGTGTGCACACACACATACATACACTACTTTTTTTCTCCAAGGTAATTTTTAATAACAGAAAATACCCACACTCCTCTCTGAGGAATCAGGGTGATAATCTCTCTGTACTCTACCCTCACAAAATGAGATCTGCAATATAGCATTCTGTTCTGGGAGTCACAGATAAAAAAAGATGTTTGTAAGTTGGACAACATCTAGAAGAGGGTACTAGAGGAGAAGGACCTGGAGTTTATGATTGAGTACTGTTTAAAAGAATTTTGGATGCTCGGCTTAAGAGAAGATAAGACTGCATTTAAGTATCTGAGAGACTGTCATGTAGAAAGGGGATTAGACTTTATTAGATTGTAGGGGGAGTAGACAGAATGTGAAATTTGCAAAGAGGCACATTTAAATATCATGATACCTTGATGTCACATCATGAACATTTTTTCTAACAATTAGAGCTATCCAGAACTTGAAATCTTTGCCTTGGGAGGCTCCTCCTCATTGGAGGACTTCAGGCAGAGATTGGATGACCACTTTTGTCCCCATGTGGTAAAGGACACATGTGACCAGTGACTCTTGGTTGGTCCTTTACTCTTAGTGATAGGGGAAAGTAATTCAAAGTAACTCCCTCTAACTCTAAGTAGCAAAAGCTGTCAATTTGCCTTGCTAGAGGGAATTGCCTCACTTGGAATTCTCTTTATCCATAGGTATGGACAAAAATGACATGTATGTGGGAAGAGGCTCAATTTGTATTCAGAGCTCCAATATTAAAGTTTCTATTTCCTTATTTATCGTAAGTCGCAAAATAAAGCTGTCTAGAACAAAGAGAGTCTCTCTTCTTTAAGGATGTCTCTCTTCCTTCTACCTTGCTGATCACCTCTCCCACCTCCCAAAGCTGCAAGGGTCACTTAGCTACCCCTAATTATATCTGTGTGCAACAGGGCATCTCCATTTGGATAATTAGAAAATGAAAAAGACAAACATGGAGTTATTCAAAGTCATAAAGGAAATCAATAGTTGAGGCATTGTTACAACTAACTCTTCATGCTGGACCAGACTGAACTGTATTCTCATCATTAATTGGTTAATCCAGAGAGCACCTTGGGGACAGGTCAGTTTATCATCCTTGTTTTCTTTTTCACATGAGGGAAGTAAAAGACTCAGCAATTTGCATAGTTTTCTCCCAGATTGAGAGTATAGCAGGATTCAAAGATGATGCCCCCTAGAGATCACCTCAGAGCTCCAGAGTATTGATTTATTCTTTCAGCCAACATTTCTTAGGGATTGGTTATATGCAAAGCAAGAGACAGAGGCTTAGAATCAGGAACACTTAAGATCAAATGTTATCTCTGACAATACTGACTAGAAGAACCTAGTTGGAAGAATCTTAATCTGTCAGTACTTCTAGGAAATTCTTTAAGATTATAAATTCCTGGACAGTTGTGGATTTGCATTGGTGGAGAGTCTTCACTGGAAATTCTGTGTTATTGAAAAAAAATCACAGAATCAGGCATCATACTTCTCTTTTCCTAACTTCTCCCCCCAAAACAAGAATTAAAAAGGAACAGTGGAATATGCAGATGCAGGGGATGCATAGTTCCTTCCCTTATTGAACATGCATTCAAAGAGAAGAGTTAGCCTTTTCATACTATATTATATTAGCAAATATGATAGGTTTCAGAAGAAGGGAACTAGCAAAGCACACTGAGATACCAGGCAGGGCAGATAACTTCATGTTAACAAAATTATAAAAATTATAATAATTACCATTAGAGGCAGTAAATGGCTTTCATAAGTTCTTATTTGGTGACAATTGCAAAGATTATATTATATATATTATAAATCAGCATGTTACATGAACTTCTACTTTAGTAGAATTGGATTAGTAGAAATCCAATGAATTTCTACTTTACCACAAACCAGAAAATCCCTCAGGATGAGAAAGTAACAACAGTATTACCTTAGGAGGCACTTATTAGGCACAAGAGTTGGCTTTGAAGTTTTATAAGAAAGATTACATTCAGTTTAAAAAAAACCATATGAAGAGACATTTTCTGTAGCATACATGTTAATCATTTTGTATCACAATAATCCTGGTGAATTATTCTATTCATCTTTCAACCACATTTATTGAACTTGCATTGTAGACAGAACACAGCATACAAAAGAAATAGGCAATTACCTGACATCAAATAACTTAAACTTTCAATGGTGGAAACAAGATAGAAGATAGAAAAAAATGATTATAAGAGGGAGGCAGATTAACAGACTTTAAGTATTATCTTTAAATGGTAAAGAGATAAGGAATGATTCTACTAGGAGATACTAACTGGAGAAAGCTTTCTGGTGTAAATATTTCCTAATTGGATCCTAGATCATCATATTCAGAATTTGAAGAAAACTCTCATACCAACTGGATTGTTCCATTTTTATCTTTATATTATCAGTACTTAGTACTTTATAACACCAGTGCATTATAATATGGGCCTGCCACATAATAGATACTTAATACACATTGTTTGATTGGCTTCAAATAGGAGAATGGAGTTTTGATAAAAAGAGGGGGAGATGGCCATCCAGGTGAGAGAAATGATAAATATCAAGGATGGACAAAAGGGTCAGATGTATTAGCATGGGACTAATGACCTCTAAAATCCCTTCCAGGTCTAAGTCAATGATCCTTTGAGCTAAGAGGTCTGTTTGAAGAAGGGATAAATGAAAATGTTAAGGTGGGCTGGGCGTGGTGTGTGTAACAGTCAGTGAAGACCTGAATAGCCTGTTTTAATGTTATCCATTTGGAACATGGCTAATGATATGTTTGAGGTATTACATTATATACATTTCTTTAGATGAGATCTATGTGTTAAATTCTGCCTTACACTAGCTGTAGACAGATTGATATGTGTTTTTAATTTTTTAATAATAAAACATACCATGGCAACATATCACATTGCAGCCTCATGTATAGTTTGAAAATATACTACATTTTCAAAAGGGATAGTTAAAATTGACTTAGAGACACATTTCTAAGGCTTTCTGCTTTGCTATTTTTGTTCTGAGAAATGATAAGAAAGATTTTCTTCAAGAGATTGGAGAAAGTGAGGTCCTTTTTTGAATATCCTTTTAAAGAAAGGAAAATTAGCATTTACAGAAAATGAGATTTCCTTTGAGGGCTAGTGCTACATGTAGGTGAAGTCGACAACAGTCTTCACGGTGCAGAATGAGAGATATCAGGAACTTTGTCTGCCCACCCCACATGTCTTACTCCTTGATTTATACTGATGTTGATCTGAAATTTGAATGTGTTAGTATTATTCCTCTGGGTAAGACTTCAATGAAAGGTGACATCATTTTCAGAGCACTACAATGAAAATTCATTTTTATCTGGAAGTGAAGGGGGGGGTGTGGAGTTCTGAAATCTCTTCTGGGACTTTATTCCTAGTCAACTAAACAGAGATTTAAAAGATTAACTAGTTAAGGTAAGAATGAAAGATGAATATTTTGATCCTGGGCAGGGGGAAAGCCAAGAGTAACCTTGTATGTAGCTAGAGAGGATGATGACTGGGGAAGAAGTGTCAAAGGGGGTTGGGAGTGAGGAATGGAAGCTAAAGCATATCCATTTTTTAATTACATTGCACAAATTATGTAGTCTTATAATGTTATGATTTTTTTTATTTTTTAGGGGTCAGAACAGAAGTATTAACTCCCTGTTATTATAATACCTAATCTAATAACGTTATTGGCCAGGAGAAAAAAAATATAGAATGTCTGAACTGTGAAGTAATCTAATATTTTACTAAGGAGATCAGTATATTATATTATTCTTGTATATTTTCATATATTATTCAGTCCATCTAAATTGAAGGACTGACTGAATGAAACAAGCATATGGTGGTTAGAAAGAAATTCTCCTTTGTAAGCACACTATTGGAAATCTAAAAATCAGGCTCTGGTTTAGAATCACTTACTCTCAATCTCCTATAGTTTTTGGCATTCTAACTCTATCAGGTCCTATAGTTAGTAACTGTTAGAGGCTGGATTCTCTTAATCCAAATACAAAAGGACAGATCTGAGAAAAGCAGAGGAGAGGAAATTCCAGGTGATAGGGATGATAACGTGGGTTCTACTTTTCTTCTCCTTAAAGGTATGTATATGGGCTCTGTTCTACTGTATTTAGATAAGATTAATGCCTAGCAGGTAAAGGCATGGAGATTCAGTCTGGTAATGTAACTATGAAATCAGGAGGCAGAATACAGGCAGTGTCAGTTAACCGACTCTTTAATTGGTTATTCCTGCATAGTCATAGACTGGATTTTTTTTGGCTGGTGTTTGCATCTCATACCTTTGCATAGCTTGTTGCTGCTCATACTAGGAATTCTTTTTCTTCTGTTCAGAACCTTTTGCTCCCTTTAAGAATCAGATCAAAGGCCAAAAGCTTCAAGAAGCCTTTCACCCACCCAGTTCAAACATACTTGCATGTATTTTGCTTAAGTTGTGTTACTTACAGAATTCATTCTACTTATCCATTAGAATGTAAGTGCCTTGAGATCAGGACCTGCTTTTCATCTTTGTATGCCCAGGACCTCTATATTAAGTCCCAAGGTACCAAGAAGCAAGAAGTAATCCCTGAGAATGACCTTTGGGTTCCCAGACCAGAGACAAAGACTCACCCTTGGGTGAATTCACCCTTGAATTGGAATCTGTTCTCTACAGAGAATGAGGTGGTGCAAGGAAGCATATGTTCCAAGGTGTTGGAGGGAAATGTTTATACTTTGATTTTGCTATCTCTTTGAAGTAAATAACTGTTTTTAAAGGTTAATTGATATATTTAGTGGTTAAATGGAATGGAATCTCTAATGACTGGTACCTAATATTAGGAGAAAACAGCTGAGGGGAATTCAAACCAATGGCAGTAGAGAAGAGATACCCTGAAACCTCTTAGGATGTCCTGCAGCCTTCTGGGCAAGATGCAGTGGTTTAAGCTTTAGGAGAATAGATGAGAGTATAAGTTACTAGACCATGATGGGTAATGTCTTCCTTCCATATTCCTTCTATCTTCTGGTGCTCACTGGCAGAGAAATTTGTCTTAAAGTCACCACTTCTCTGTTCACCTCTTCCAAGGCTGGCTGATTCCTTTTGTTCTCATCACCTACAGCTAGGACAAAGAAGTGGAGGAGCTGATATTTCCATTTCTAAGCTCTCTGCCACAACCACTCAGTGTAAGGGTTTGGAGTTCTGTGTGAAGAACAGTAAATAGATGAGTATAGCTGGATCATAGATTGTAGACAGAATAATATGTAAGAATCTTGGAAAGATAGGAAAGGCTGAAATTATGAAAACCTTCAAAGAGTAATAAAAGAACTTTATATGTGAATCTGGGGGAAATAGGGTGTTACTGAATTTTGTTGAGTGTGGATATGACAGGGGCATACCTAGCTTTGACAGATGAGACAAAGAAAAATAATGTACTATCCACCATAAATTTATATGTCATTCTTGACTACTGGGCATGCTTATCTTTTCTGCATGTGTCTAATTTTAGTGTATGAACTGTAGAAGCAAAAACATCTGCTTTCTCAGCTCCTATTCCCAAGCTGCTAAGAATGGTGAAATTATGATGACTATGTCTACTACCAATTCTGACTTTCTCATGTCAGATGAAGTCTCAGCAGTGCTCAGTAATTCCTCTTTTCATCAGATCTAAGTACGCTATCATATCCTCCACAGTGGTTATTCCAAACTGCCTCTGTCCTTAAGTCTACAACTTTACTTCCACTCACTCAGCAGATGACCTCACTTTCTCCTGGCAAGACTAATTCCTTCACTTAATGCTCCCCTTTCTTCTCTCCTCCATCTTGTGACCCTGATAATCTTTCAAGTACTTGTTCATTTTTTTTTTACTCCTCTTTCTTGGCTCTTTCCCTACCCTCTGTAATGTGATCCTAGGGTACAAATAATCTGAACATAACAGTATTAGACACAATTTAGTTGCGATGTGTCCTGGGGCCCACCAAGGGTGGGAGAAGGTACATTATACATACCCAACTCAGTTGTTTTATCCTTGCAGGGACCTGTATTTTATTAAACCCTGAGCCTAAGCACAAAAAGTTATTCTCTTGTCCTTTACTTTTCACTTTAGCCCGACTTTCACCTCACCCCCAATCAGGAGTCTTAGGGTTTTATCTGTTTGCAAAGAAGCAGTTTTTATCCATTTAGCACATATATTAAAAAAAAATCCGTGTTATCTTTAAGATTAAGCTTCTTTGAGATTAAGCTTCTCTGTAAACAGGTAGTTTTAAGGGCATTAAAGTATGCTATTTACCTATCATCTTACTGGATAAATTATTCCTGATTGAAAATCCCACATATGCTGCATTGGGCCTGATGTCCCACTCATTGTATTCTAAGACACTTTGCTGCTAAGCTTTTAGACATAGTGATCTAAAATGTTTATAGCAGCTTTCTTTGTGGTGACAAAGAACTGGAAATTGTAAGGATGCTGGTCAGTTGGGAATGATTGAATAAGTTGTAGCACATGATTATGATGGAATACTACTGTGCTATAAAAGGAATGATGAACTCAATGATCATAGAAAAACATGAATAGAGTGCATGAAATAATGAAGAGCAAAATGAGCAGAACCAAGACAATGTTGTATGCAGTAACAGCAATATTGTTAAGAACAACTTTGAGGAGCTAAATCATTTTGACCATTATAAATGCCCAAATTAATTACAAAGGGCAAATGGAGGAAGACGTCATCTGCAGAAAGAACTGATAAATAGGTGTATGCATAGGGTGGGAGGAAAGGGAAAAATGTTTATTATATTATATATTCTGTATTACACAACCTTATTATATATTTATTTATATATAATATATAAACATAACATATTTATATATTTTATTATACTATAACATTATATCATAACCTTATTATATATTTAAAAGGAATAGTAAGTTGTATAATAGTTTGCAGTTTTACGTGCAATCATCTTTTTTAAAAAATTGGTTTAATATTGGGCAAACTATACACTTTACCAACCATGTTCATAATGAAAATTTCCCCTGAGTTCCATAACTCTATCATCTTTTGGTTCTTCATTCTTTTCCTGTCTAAATGCTCTTTCTTGGTCTTAGTTTATTCTTCTTGTCACCTAAGTGTGATGTGTGTGTGTGTGTGTGTGTGTGTCCCTTGAATGAGACTCAGTCTTTGATCCTTCTTTCTCCCCATCTCCTTCCATAAACTCATCTCCTTCCATAGTTTTGATGATCACTTCTCTGAAGATTATTCCAAAATCTATACGTCCAGTCCTAACCTATTCTTGTCCTATTTCCCAAATGCAGGCTAGATGTTTTACTAGCTCTTCAAAGTCACTATGTCCCAAACTGAGCTCATTATCTTTTCCTCAAAAGCTGAGCTCCCTTTCAATTCCTTTTTTACTGTAATGGTGCCACCATACTGTGAGTCACTCAACCTCAAAATTTTTAAGCCATCTTCGATTCTTCCCTCACTTCCTGTATTCAATCAGTTGGCAATTCCCATTGGTTCTATCTTTACAGTCTCTCATATGTCTCATTCTTCCTCTCAACTTACCCCATTTCATACCCCTATTACCCCATTTCAGGCCTTGGGTACCTTATTTATGATTATTTAATTCACCAAAAGTTTATTGAACATCTATTAAGTGCTAGTAATATAAAGAAAAATGAAAAATAGCCATTGTTTTCCTTGAGGAGCATGCAGTGAAGCAAGAAGTAAGAAGAGGAATGTATACAAACCTCCTTAAAATTGTCATTCACAGGGTCTGACTCTTTTTTCTACCACTTCATCTGTGGTCACATATCACTTTCCCATTCTTCCTGAGTCTGTTAGGGCAATGGCTGCCCCTCCTCTCCCATTCCCATTCTCTCTCCTTTTTACTCCAATCCAAGGACAACACCTTCTTGGCTACAGAAAATGCATGCCATGTCATCGTAAATAGTGTGTCATATGCTAGGTTACTTAGCAAATATTTCATTAGTACTACAACTGGCTATTACAAATAAGCTGTTTTCTGATAGGCTTAAAGTGTTTATTTTTCACCTTTATTTGAGAACAGCAATTCAACACACAGCAGGCAGAATGGCTTATTCAAAAGTTTTTAGAATTGAAACACTTGTATAGTGGGGCAACACCCTTACACGCTTACACTTGGAGTGTTGGTCACATAGCAATTAACTTTGGAATATTTAAAGCAAAATAATTCTTGCTTTCACTTCTGTATAGATTTGTTGTGTTTATTATTCTTTTTTTCTGACTGGCATGAGGCAGGAGAGTGGGATGGAAGTGGTAGGAGGAGGGAAATAGTAAGAGGAAAGATGAATGTGGAGCATATGTTCTTCTTTGGGAAGAAGCAAATGTACTCTTTCTGGCATGATGCTGATACTTTTTATGCTGCTGTAGAATCCTTGTGCATGTGACCAAACATGCTGATCTTGCACTTTGTCATGGACTAATACATCAAATTGCCGAGTGATTTATGAAGAAATCTGTGGCCCCTGCTGGGGAACTGTTCCAAGACTTGGAACTCTGCAGCATTCTCATAGGAGACTTTCAATCCAGATACATTTTAGTGGCCTCAGTTCAGGTCTTAGGCACTCATTGAAAATTGTACCGTGATTCACTATCTCCTCACGAAGGGTCTCAAATGGATGTTGAATTGGCTTTCTATAGTCTATTGTCTCCATAGTTTATATTCAAGATCCTAGAAATAAATAATGTACTTAACCAGGTTCCTTTATTGGTTCAAGGTCAGCATCAGTGATGAAAGTCTAGAACAGGGTGAATTCAGAAGGATCTAGTCTACTCCTAAGTGGATATCCTGAAACTAGAAGATGACCAAAGAATTCATTCCTATTATTAGAGTTAATACGGTACACTGGATAGATCGTTACATTTGGAGTTAAAGGCAGATGTATCTGCATTCTTCCTCTTATATTTATTAGCTTTGTAGTGAAGAGCAAGTTAATTAAACTTTGATACCTCCAGTATTCCCCTTATAGGATTGTAAAAATCAAATGAGAAATAACGTAGGTAAAATTCTTGGTAAACCTTCACAAAGCATTGTAAAAGTGTTAGTAATCGTAGATATACACATATTCATACGCTTATGAATATGTGTATATATATGTGTCCACGTTTGTGAGAGTGTGTGAGAAAAGGCCCATAATAGAGGTTGCTCTTTAGTCATGGTGAAAGCAATCCAAAACCATTATTTTTTCATTCCTCCTTCCTTTTGTGCCCTATGTCCAATTAGTCAAATCCTTTAAAAGTCTTCAGAAATTCTCACATCTCTCTCTTTCCACTGTCCTTATTGTTATTATAGTTCATGCTCTTACTGCCTCTTTTCTGGATTCTTTAAAATGTTTCCCCAATGGTGACCCAGACTCCAATTCCACACCCCTTGTCACAATCATCCCTACTGCTCACCACTTCCAAACTAATTTCTGCAAAGCATTACTTCCCTCCCCCCCCCCCTTTTTTTTTAAATGAAAGGATTTAGTGCTGGAAGAGATTGTAGAGATCATCCAGTTCACTCCCTTCATTTTATAGAATGAAGCCACTTCAGGATGTACTTTGGACTCTCTCTAACATCCCAAGGCCTCATTATGTCTCAGCTCTTCATCTTGAAGTCTCATTCCAAATCTGGAATTCATATATTGAAAGTATCTCCAGCCCCTGCAGCTTTTTCTTCTGCTTAGATGGCTCCTCTGGGAATCTCCATTAAGGAGGCACCCAGGACAGCTATGTCTCATTCCTCTCCAGGCCACACTCAGGACTTCCTGTAATAAATGTCCTCTACTTCCTCCCTACTCCCACCTTCCTTCAGCTTCCTTTTATGTTCTGTTTTCTTCCATCAGAATGTAAACTCCTTACGATTAGGGACTCTCTTCCTTTCCATTTGTATTTGATATCCCAGAATTTAACGGAGTGCTAGACACTTAATACGTGGTTACTAAATGCTAGTTCACCAACTGACTTACTATAAATGAGGGAAGCAGGCCTTGAGAAGCTGTATAAGTTGCCTGAGGTCACACAGGTAGTAAAAAGAACTGCTAGAATTTAAGGTCAGTTCCTTTCCTGAATTCGAAACCATGTTTCTTGTCACTCTCCCACGGATATCATTCCCCTGGCTGAAAAACCGTCAGTGACTTTCCCATTGATTATTAAATAATAACTCCTAATCATTTGCACTCAGTTTGTGTTATTTATATAAAACTTATTAGAAATAGTCTGGGGTTATAACAATTCTTGTATATATCTTATTTCTTGTACTGGTTTGCAAGCTTCTTCAGAACAGAAATTGTCTTGCAGATAAGGATTTGTTGAGTGAATGAAGAAATAAATATTCATAATCTCTAACTGGGCAAAGTAACAATTATAGTCTCTAGGGTAAACTTGGAAGTCACTATGAGATCAATACTTTAAGACAAATGCAGTTGGGAAACTTAAGAATGACCTCAGACCTTCACATTCAAGGACTAAAGGAGAAGAGATCCTGGGATAACTTCAGTGGGGGAGAGAGATACCCTAGGATAATGGATGGACATTCTAGGATGCTAAACATTTGGAACTGGAAGCTCCATCATAGGAGAAATGCAAGGGTGAGGAAGGGAGGTGTGTAGAGAGGGGAAAAAGAAGCATCATCTGGTAACTTCCCATTTTTAAAGCTATTAGTCTTATTAATTGGGTACTAAGTTCTGTTGTTTCTACCTACTGGGGTAGGAATACTGTTAATGGCCTTAAATTTTGAGGCCCTGTTTTAAAGTTCCATTTGTGTTGCCCTAGGTAAGGCAATATTAATTTTGCTCAATAAATAATTGTGATCTCTTTTATGTGGGTTGCTGAATGCCCTTGACCACAAAAGGCAAAGACTGTAATTTTCTGTATTCATTTCTGTATTTTCTTTTCTGTTTAGAAGTGATTGACTCATTGCTCTGGCATTCAGAGCAGTGAACAATTTAAGAAAGCAGTGTATCAGCCCAGAGCCATGTCCTGTTTGAAAACAGCAAAACATGCATGTTCAAAGATGTCAGGTTCTCTGAGGTTTAAAAAAGGACAGAGTAGCTAATGGTGCTGAAATGGGAAACTTGTATGCAATCAGTCTTAATATTGACCTCTTGTTACTTATGGAGAAGACACTGTGGGGACTTTTACCTGGAGTGTTGTTACATGGTATTGTAATGGTGGGGTAATTAGTTTATTCAACCCCATCCCCACTTGAAGTATGTGATAAAATTCTGGATAAATTAATTTCTATCCTGGGTCATGAATTAAGTATGAAAAAATTTTGAAATCCACTTGGTAATGTGAGATGATGCTAAACATGATATCTGAAGTTATTTGGAAAAGCTTTGAATTCCAGAAATTGGAGCAAATGTGACTTTTTAGCATATTGCTCAGAAAGAACCAGAAGGTATATAGGGTAGGGAAAGTGGGCGAGGACTCAAGTCCATATAGATATCCTCTACCCCTACCCATCTTGGATGGGAAGACAACCTTTTACAATTCAAATGTTCTGGAGGGTGCTAGACTTTTTATCTTCCCATATGTGGTCTCACCTTGGGAGCCACAGACAGATGAAAGCCAACATGATCTGTGAATTACTCCTTTATTACATGTGCACCGTAAGCTCTGTATTAAGTTTATCATGGATATTTATGGGGATGTTTTGTATCAAATGTTTTCATGGCCCCACCTTAGTAAATACCCTTTCTGCAAGCTACTTAAGGATAGTGGACTAAATAGATTTTCATCTGATAATCTTGGGGGAAGTACACTGCTGGGGGCTCAGACTGGTGACATTAAAGAATTACCCTCTAGGTACCTCTAGACACCTCTAGGACCCTGAAAAGGATATGAAGCCACACTCTGAGGACTTGCTTCATTAGTAGTAATGGGAGTTGGGATAAAGATCCTTAGAGCTCCAAGATCTTACAGAAGAAAAGTTCCAATTAAGGGAAAGGACCAATAGCCCAGGCTATGTAACAGAAGAACATTTGTCGACAAGTTCAAGCATTGTCTTCCTTTTGCCTTCTCTCTTTTACTGTAATATTTGGTCTCCAAGTAGATTATAAAGAATGTCATGTCCAAAACAATGCTGCCACATTATCCTCATTTGAACCAAGGTCCATAGGACTCAGTACTATTGAAGCAGAAGTTATTTAAATTTGGGTTTAAAAATTCCTTCCATTTGAGTTTGCAACCAATCTTTTATTTTGCAAATAATATGGCTGCTAGGTTTTATGTTTATACACAGAAATAAATGCTTGTGCTCTATTATGTGAACTAACCTCATTTACCCTCATTCAAACTACCCTTTGCCCCTGTTGCTCTGACCATTTTCCTAAGAAAACAGGGACTTGTGGGTAAATTCTAAGGGTAAGTGGTATTATTCCTGCTCACACACCAAACAAAAACTAAAACTAAGACAAAAAAACTCTTCTGATTGACTTTAGAAGAGTAGTACTGAGAAAAAAAAGGTATTGGATTGAGTGCTGGTAGACCCAGTAGTTCTAGTTACTACCATGGTTATATGAACTTTATTCAATCTATTAACCTCTCTGGACTCTCCATTTTCTCTGGAAAATAAGGGGATTAAATTCAGTAATCTCTTAGGGTCCTTCTGATTCTAAATCTATGCAAATGAGCATTTAAAAATTGGTCACAATCTGTTGCCAGCCTACTTTTTAGTCATATTATCCATTACTCCACATTACATATTCTGTATTCTAAATATCCTATCTGGACATTCTGTCTTTAGCTTCTGTGTATTCCCCACCCACTTGTTGGAATTCCTACTTTATATCAAGTTTCCACTCAAGAATTGCTTCTTACACAGGGTCCTTCTGGATGCCCATAGCAGGTTTTCACTGCACCATATTCTTTTGCATAAACTTTGTGTATTTCTTTGTATTTTCTTTCCTGTGATAAGGGGTGGGGAATCTGTGGCCTCAAGGCCACATGTGGCTCTCTAGATCCTCAAGTATTGCCTTTTGGCTTATGAAATTTGGCTTCAGTCAAAGGGCCACACCTGAGGACCTGGAGGGTTGCAGGTTCCCCACCCCTGATCTACTCAGTGAAGAAAATACAAAGTAACACAAATTGCCTCTCCCTGATGAGAATGTAAGCTTTTTAAGTTTAGGGATTGTTTTGACTCTATCTCTTTACTACTTGTGCCTGGAATTTAGTTTCCATTTGATAAATGCTTGTTGAATAAATTAACAGTTGATAATGGTGGGAGTTCATCTGTGATTTAAAATGCCTTACCAGATGAACAAAATGTGGTCATAGTGTTCTAAAGGTAGCACATTTATTTTTTTTAACATAAATAATATTTATTGCATTTTCTATTTACACAAAATTTTCAAAAAAAAATTCACACTTCCCAACTAGAGAAGACAGGAAACTATTTAACAGACAGAATAGTCAATCTTCAAAATAACTAGTAATTCTTAATGGGTGCAAACAGTAAAGGATCTCGTTTCAACATAAACCAATACAAGTGTCTATGACTTACTCCCAAATTATCTGACTTAGCAGGTAAGTCTTGGGAATTGACTAAGGCACAAAGAGGTTAAATGATTCATCCTGGGTCAAATAAATTATAAGCATCTAATGTTTTATCTGAAACTAGATCTTTCCAGACTAGTACTCTATCCACTATACCCTGCTGCCTCTATAAGTAATACAAATGAAAACTAATAAAAATAATGCAAAACTGGAAAGAAATAGTAACCAAAATATTTTTCCCCCAAAGGAAGAGAATAAAAAAAATTCTTTCCAAAAAGTAAATTGCACAAGATATAACTAAAGTTGATTAAACCAGTCATTTTCTCAGAAAAACAATAAAATTTTAAATAAATATCACAAGCCATGTGTTAATATTCTTTAAGAGTTTCATATATATAGAGTCATATTTAGAGAAAATAAGTTAACACAGTCATTTGAATTGGCTGCCTGCACACTAGACAAGGCTTATTTATCTTTTTTCAGCTTTTTAGCACATGTATAACATGCCATAAGATGTCCTGTCCTACCATGGACAATGGTTGGCTGTAATAGATGACACAGGGCTGTACTGTCCTAGGGGGAAGAATAGATTCCATACTTGTTTCTTTGTCTTACACTTCCTCTCTCTCAAATTCTCCAGCCATCTTCCTGGCTATTACAGATGATACTTTTAGATGTCGATGGCTGAGAATAATCCTCACTTTCTTGGGAATCTTATGTCTTTTTACATTATTTTCATCGTTTTCCTCAACACATGAATCTTGAGAGTCATTTAATTTATTTTTCTTACAATCTGGAACATCAAAGCCCTTTTCCTTCTTTGTGTGGGGCTTTCTAGTTTGCTTTTATGTGACATGTCACTCTTCTCGTCAGGAAGCCAATTCTCTTGGAAAGTCCAGCATCTGTGGCAATGTGGTGTAAGTGGAGGGTTCCCTTTATCACAGAAAGTATACTTCAAATAGTTGGCTAAGGATATTTCAGGGTCTCCATCAAATAAGTCAGTGTCACTATCCTCTGCCTGATATACAGTTACCTGGTATATCTCATCATGTTATGTTCATCTGTGAGTTCTTGTCCTTCTTCATTGGGACTATACTATTCTGAACTAATAGACTCAGCTTCTAACTCAACACTTTATTGGTCTGAAACTGAACCATCTGAATTTTTACTTAATACACCAGTATTACTATCTGGACTTGAAGGGATTTCTGTTGAGTCACTGCTACTGCTTCATTCACAGCAGATCTTACTTATGACACATAAGGCACAGCTTTCATCAAAGGTGAAGGGAAATGCTATCTAACTTATGCCGATTTTTGTGTCTTTTACCAAGCAACTCATCCGAATTTTCTTTTGTTTCATTGTGTTCTCCTTCTAGATGAAGTACTTGGTCTAAAATTTAGATTTGCTGATGCTTTTCCTTCCTGCAATTCTTGCATAGACTTTTTTTGACCACTCCCAATTTCAGGATGATATTAGTCAACTTCATTAATAGATGAATTTGGACTAACAAATTCTTGTTAATTGACTGTTACCAAGTATCTAGAAATCATTGTATATAATTTCCTAGGCTCTTTCACAGAAAAGCTTAGTACCCCAAACAGATCTCCAAGGTCATCTGTTGTTGCTTTTTATCACATAATTGTTTGATATAATATACTGGTCAACATAGAATAAAACATCCTTCATTGTGAATGTTTCCTTCCGTGTACTAGCAAACTTCAACAACTTCAAGAGCAATGGTTTTGGTCTAACCATAGCCTCCTGTTCCAAAGCTGGAATTTGTAAGGTGCTTAAGGTACCATCTGTCTCAGAAGACATTGTAGTATATTGCACATTTGCCTGGATAAGGATGGGGAGAGCTCTCTTAAGTCTGACAAAGAGGAACAGCTCCTTTGCCCTTCGAGTCAGAGACCCTTCTCAAAGCCATGGGCTTCTTCCTTTCCCTTCCACCAGTAGCCTGCAAACCGGCCCTTTTATTCCCTTCCCTCATGCCCCAGTGGGACACCACAGAGAAAAGAGGGGCCACATATAGAATGCTCCTCAACCCTCAGGTCAGGCGAGGAGCAGGAACTTATTAGAACCTCCCCAGCAGCTCCGGTCTCACCTCTGACTCGAGTTGAGGGGAGCTTCTGGCCATGCTGGTAATGACCCATACCCTTAGTGGAATGGGGCACTCCCACCCTTGGAAGGTAGTTTCTGGCTCCATGCCCTGCTCTGAGGACCCTTGGAGAGCTTTGGAGGGAGAGAAGGCCCTCCAAAGGAAGCCTGGAGCAGGCCCATGATAGAAGCCGCACAGCCAGCAGCCCAAGGTAGCACATTTAACATTTATCTTTGTGTTTCAACAAGTAACTAGAATGGTATTTTGCATATAGCAAGTGATTAACTGAATGAATGATCTATACTCTTTTGCTCTGATGAGCTTTCTGTGTTGTATATCTTTCTAGGTGGAACTTGGTAGGATTTTAAGATTTAAACTCAGAGTTAGCAAGGACCATAAAGGTTATTTAATCCAACTCATACCTGAAGTCTACATTCTCTGCCAGAATGTCCTTATTCAATCCAAGCTCCACGAGGGCAGGGACTTCATTTATCATAATGCTTGGCACATATTAGGTGTTTAATAAATGTTTACTGATTGATTTATCAATTGAGACATACCTGGGAAAAGTAGACATCCCACAAATCAGACTGAAGTAGGCTTCATCTCTGAGCTCATTACTATTAAAATCTATTATCCTATGGATGGTAGGGAAGCTTTGCTATGCACTTTTCATCTCATTTAATCCTACCAACAACCTTGTGAGTTAGCTATTATCATATCCATTTTTCATACGAGGAAACTGAGACAGACAAGTCACATAGTTGATGAATATTTGAGGCAGGGTTCAAACTCAAGACTTCTTAACTCTAAGACCAACACTACTGTCTCTGGGTGACCACGTATTGGCTGTGTTATTATGGGGATTCTTTTTGGTTATGCATTGTACTAGATGGCTACTGAAGTCTTTTTCAATTTTAAACTTCTTTAATTCTTAAATATTTGAAGCTATTGATGTGATTGAAATGTGCTTGACAAATCATATGGAAAGTAGTCTGAAATAGTTTCACTTGTGCTTTTTTTTTTTGGAGGGGGGAAGGTAGGGCGATTGTGACTTGTCCAAGGTCACAGGGCTAGTTTTTTTGTGTGACATGTCAGAGGCTGGATTTGAACCCAGGGCCTCCTGACTCCAGGGCCGGTGCTCTATGCACTGTGCCACCTAGCTGCCCCTATAGTTTCACTTGTGGATAATACAGAGAGAATTGCTCATATGTTTGAAGACATTTGTTACCAATTGAGATTTTAAAATTTTCCTATTTTGCGTATCAGGCAGCTAGGTGGCACAGTGGATAGAATGGCAGACTCGAGTCAGGAAGACTCATCTTTCTGAGTTCAAATCTGGCCTCAGATGCTTACTAGCTGTATGACTCTGGGCAAGTCACTTTACTTTCTGTTCCTCATCTGTAAATGAGCTGGAGAAGAAAATGCCAACCATTCCTGTATCTTTTCCTAGAAAATCTGAAATGGGTTCACAAAGAGTTAGACATGACTGAAAAATAACTGAACAAAAACAAATTTTTATATCAAGTAGATGCGACACCATGGATGGTATAGTGGATTGGGCACTGGATTTGGATTCAGAAAGATCCAAGTTTGAATCTTGTTTCAGAAATTACTAGTTGTGTGACCTGGAAAATTCACTTAACCTTCATCAGCTATGAATGGGGGGTAATAATAACAGATAGCTTACAGGATTGTTGTGAGAATCAAGTGAGACAATATGTGTAAAGCACATGCCAACTTTAAAGCCCTATGTTCGTGCTAGCTATTATTTTTCTTTCTGCTCAAAAATTTTCTAACACTATGATTTTGGGCAAGTCATTTCATGTGGTCCTCATTTTGGTGATGAAATCATATGTCCAGATTTTTTTTTGAAAAGGCCTATGATGTGCTTTGATGTCTGTTCAATGTCAAAAAGATTTAGAAGGTTCCTAAAATGTCATGTAGACCCTCTGCTGAGGATTTAGAGGAGGGTATGGACACGACTCCCTGACATGAGACTGTGTGACTAGGTTGGAATTTATTTCATTGGAGTTCCCATATCTATGGGATAACAGAACCATTAAATTATTGAAGATTTTGAGAAAACTCACATTAGCTCATTTGGCAGCTACGTCATGCTGCTGATTCATTCATATTGAGATTTCAGTGCACTAAAACTCCTAAATCTTTTTTTCATATGAATTATATTTTAAATACAGATCCTTCTTGTACTTTGTTTTCTTCTTGGTATGAATTTATGAGTTCACCAGTATGGGGAATTCCTAGACTGGAAACACCACTGAGAGTTGCCTAGACCTCTGTAATGTTAATGAAATCAGAAGATCTTCCATGCCCCTTTCTATTGGCACCTATTAAAGGCACTTAGCACCTAGTAAAGGCTTAGCTCCTTACTTCCAGTTAACTCCTTGGGAGTAGTTCACACCTTAACAGGAAGGGGCTGAACAGGGAGGAGCTACACTGTATGTAAGGAGAGAACCAGGAGGACCTTGAGTTCTTTTTCTCAGTCACCACCTAGAGATTGCACCTTTTCCTGAGATCCTGCTTCTGCAGCTTCTACTGAGAACTTCCAAGGACCA
>CM053594.1:247880157-247906599 GCA_028646575.1 Pseudocheirus occidentalis
ACTCAATGTTCTGGTTTCTGAATAAAGACCTTGGTTCTGCCTTCCATGTGGAGAGTTTGCTACATTTTGTGATCCAAAACTATACCAGCATATTCATAACCATCATGGGTGTTGTGAATATCTCATTATTGATACAACCTCCAAGAGCTTCAAGGGCATTCCATGGTCTTACATAAATATACCCATCTTATATATGCTAGAAGCTGTATTAAGCTTGGGTCTTCATGACTTCAAGACTAGTTCTCTACCTTGTATGCCATGTTGCCTTTCATCTTGTACTTAGGCAGTTTATTTTTATGGAAACTGCACATTCTATCAGATCTGCTAAGCATATTTTAGCCTGTTTCTGTTAATACAAATGGTAGGGTCAAAGCAGACAATGATAAAATTATGAACTAAACCCTAGGGATTTTCTTAAATTCAGAAGTAGGGAGATATTTCACCACACAAAAGCAAACAGGGCTTGCCATCCACTCTCCTGTGTCTTTGCTCATCCTCTGTTCCTTTTCTCCAGCGGGGGATGATGAGGTGGCCAATTTTGTTAAAATGATTACCTCAAATTATTTCTTTGATTCTATTCCCTCCAAATTCCTTTGGATCTTGTCCCTTTTATAATTGTTACACTCTTTCATCTTCAACTTTCTCTGTCTACTGGCTTCTTTCCCATTGCCTTCAAATAACCATCATTAAAAAGTTTCCTTTTGTCCTGGCGTACCTTCAAAATATGATTCAGTCTCTCCTTCCTCTCTCTGCCGGTCTCTGAACTGCCTATACCTCCAGCTTTCCTTCTCTTTTGTTCTTGTTCAGTCATTTTCAGTCGTGTCTGACTCTTTGTGACTTCACATGGAGTTTTCTTAGCATTGATACTGGAATAGTTTGCCATTTCCTTCATCAGTTCATTTTACAGATGACAAAACTAAGGCCAACGTGATTAAGTGACTTGCCCAGGGCCACACAGTAAGTATCTGATTCTGAATTTGAACTTGAGTCTTCCTGATTTTATGCTCAGTGTTCTCTATCCATTGTGCTGTCTCACTTATTAATCTTTTGCGATCCAATTTCCAAATGCGCCCTTATGAAAATTGATGTTTCCATAATCATGGATGTTTCTAGTGATTACTTAATACTAAATTTGAAGCCTTTTATCATTCTTCAACTTTTTTTTTACTTTTATACAACTTTTTGGCAATGTTGAGCATACTTGCTTCATAAATGCCCTCTCTTCCATTGTGTTTATGACATTGGCCTTTCATGGTTCTTGTCCTACCTTTTCGACAATTTCTATTCCATCTTTGATGGTTTATTCTCCTTCTCCAGCACAGAAAGCTACATATTTTGTCTTCTATTTTTCTTAACATCATTCCCTTGGTGATTTCATCTTTTTGATGGTATCAGTTATCATTTCTATCTAGATTACTCCCATGTCTGCACATTCAGCCCTAATTTCTTCCCTGTACTCAGTGTCAGGTTTTTAACTGACTCCAGGATATCTCTACCTAGACCTTCTATCAGCATATCAAATTGAACATGCTGAAAAATCAATCTTTGGTTTCCTCCCTAAATGAAAACCACCTCCAGACATCCTAATTTCTGCTGATGGCACTGTTTTTATTCTAGAAATCCAGGTTTTTGAAGCATCAGAGTCATATTTGGCTCTTTCCACTCCCTATCACCTCCCATATCCAATCAAATTCCATAAACTGTTGGATCTAATTCCATACTATTTCTTCATTCCCTTAATTCCATTCCTATTGTCACTACTTTTTGCCTAGGCTACCACAATATTCTTCCATTTTGTCTCTTTTCCTTTTTTTTTAACTTCTTAAAGTTATCTTCCACTTAGTTGCTAAAACAATTTCTTTAATGGTTTTAGGATAAAATGCAAAAAAAAAAAACCTTTTGCCTGGCATTTAAGATTCTGCATAATCTTACTCCAATGTCTTTCAAGACTTATCTCATAGTAGTCTCTTTTACATACTGTATTCCCATTATTTTGTTCACCAACCTTCATGTCTCCCAATCCCAGTATGTATTCATGGAAATTGTTCTCCATTCCTTGCTTACATTCCCTTCCATCTCTGCTTTTCAGAATATATTTATTTTTAAATTAGTCTCATTGATCATGATACTGCAAATCTATAATTCCAGCTACTGGGGATTCTGAGGCTGATTTCTTGTGATCAGGAATTCTGAACTGAAGTGGACTAAACCATTTGGGTAACCACACTGTTTAGTATTACTATGGTGAACCCCTGGGGTGGAGGTGGGTGGAGTATGTGACCGTTTCCCAAGGAAGGGTAAACCTATTTGAGCCTACTTTGCACATCAATAGTGAGAGGGGTCTGTGAGTTTCTCTTGCATATCTAGTCTAGAGATATGACCCAAATTAAAAAAAAAAGGTTCATAGAATCATAGAATTTTAGGAGTGGAGGAAAAATCAGCAGCCATCCAGTAAAACTTATACTTTACAGAGAACCTATTCTTTCCTCCAACTCCCTTCTATACCTGAGAAGTGGTCATCTAAACTCTTTGAAGACATCCATTGAAGGGGAACACACTCCATTGGCCCCATAAAAGGTATGGGGCCAAACAGAGTAAGTTTGTTCTTCTACATGACAACCTTTCAAATGAGTGAAAATAGCTCTCATATCTCAAATGAATGTTCTCTTCTTTGAGAACATTCTCATTCCTTCACCAATATAATATGGAAACAAGGCCCTTTATCATCCTGATTTTCTCCTCTAGATATTTTCTACCTTATCAATAGTCTTTGAAAACGTGAGTGTCCAGAAGTGAGAAAAAAAAGAGAAAAGAATTCATTTTGTAATATCTATGGCAAATCTCAATTAAGTAGAATATTCATTAATTTGATGGAGGCATGATTTTATTCAAGAATACATTTATCAATGTGGGTATTCTCTCTACCAAAGCAGAACATAACCAAGCCTCAGTTCTCTAACCTATGAAATGAAAGGGTTTGAATAAATGACTTTTAAAGTCCTTTCCAACTCTAAATCTGCCATCTTATGATGTTCCACACCTTTTCATCCTACACAGATTTTTGTCTATGTTGAAGATCTACCGAACTCACTGGAAGGCTTCATCTTTTAATATTTCATGACCACCATTGGAACATGTGGGCTGTCCATGTCATTAGAATATAATCTCCCTCTGAATAGTGACTATTTGATTCATTTTACTTGTATACTAATTATTTAGCATAGCATCTGCCACATGATAAGCACTTAATAAATGCTATTGGTTATTCTGTTATTTCTTATTTTTACTACATGACTGACCATTTTATTTGTAGCAATAACATTCTTAATGTCGTGTCCATCATTCCTTGCATGCAAGTCATCTGTCAGTAAGTCAGTATTGAAGAGGGTTCCCAAAGAGGGTTAGGGCTGCCTGAGACCCCAAAATACCAACATGCCGGGTCCTGCTGAAAGAATTCCACTCAAGTCTTCTCAGCCAAAGAAAAGTAAAGTTTATTGAAGGTTCAAGTTCACCATGTGGGGTGCTGGGCCATTTCATGGTGCTCTCACAGAGCAAATCTCTCCTAAGCTAGTCTATGGTGCTCTCACACAGAGCAAGTCTGTGCTAAGCTATCCTATGGTGCTCTTACACCACATGGAGGGAAGATGGGGTTCTATATACAGAAAGGTTGTGGGAGGAATCTAGGGGTGGTCCAGAGGAGGAGATTGGGGAGGGTCTTCAGGAGGAGTCAGATGAGGTCAGACTTCAGTAATGAGTGGTTAAGGGTGGGAAGTTGCTGGAGGCTACCTGAAGACCATAGACAATGGTGAGCTAGGCCAGTTCAAGGGTGGGAACAAAGGAGGGCTAAAGACCTGGGCAAAGCCACAACTTCAGGCTCATGACCTCAGGCAAATGTCTTTCCTGAGAAGGTTTACTTTCCCAGAGCCTGTACCTCAAAGATTCAAGGAGCTCAAGGTGGGTCCCAGAGCCTACACCTCCTCAAGTATTAAGCACCTACTATATGCCAGGCACTCTACTAAGCACAGTAGTCTATAATTATACTCACTGTGCCTCTCTTCAGTGTGTAATTGAGACATATTATTCAATTAACCAGAACTACTTCATTCACCCGTGAAAGTATACTGTGATGTTATGTAAACGAAGGCTAAATGGTAATGGAAATGTATGTGATTATATAATTAGAAGTGTGAACCTGACAATTATGTCTCTTAAAAATTCAGTATTTATAATATAAAATGTTAATAAGCACAGTAGTTTTTTAAAAATAAAATTCAGAATAATTCATGATGCTTTAAGGAAATTTCCCTTAACTTTGAAAAATTCATTCCAATCTTATGTACATATAAGCAGGTTTAACTTTTTCATGTGAGTTTTTGGGTTTTTTTTTGCTTTTTGGAGGGGGAAGGCAGGGCAATTGCGGTTAAGTGACTTGCCCAAGGTCACACAGCTAGTAAGTGTTAAGTGTCTGAGGCTGGATTTGAACTCAGGTCCCCCTGATTCCAGGGCCAGTGCCCTATTCATTGTGCCACTTAGCTGCTCCCATGCAAGATTTTTCCCCCCAAAATCTTAGCTTATTGCCATTCCCGATAGCAAAAAAAAATTTGAATTTAATAGTATTTCAACATTTGTTATTCAACTAATATGTGTGAGAAACTGTGCTAGGCAGGAAAAATACAAAGAAAAATAAGACATGGTGCCTACCCTCAAGGAGCTTATACTCTATTAAAGGATTTCTATGATACAAAATAGAATATGATGAATTTGTGTGACATATAAAATTCTATGAGAGCTAAAACTTGGAAGAGATCACTTCCAGTTGTCTGTTATGAAAAACTTCTTGGTAGAGGCAGCATTTGACCTGCCCATTGAAAATTTTAAATGCATACAGCTTGAAGCAGGGGTGAGGAACCTGTGGCCTTGAGGTCACATGTGGTCCTCTAGGTCCTCAAGTACAGCCTTTTGACTGAATTCACACTTCAAAGGGTCACACTTGAGGATGGTGGTTTCCTACCCCTGGAGCTTTGGAGATTAGAGAATCCCAGGCATAAAGAGCAACACGGGGAAAAAGAGGTAAGAGAGGTCTAGTAGACTGACAGTGTGAGAAGGATTCAGAATCATGGTACTCACTAGCAATGTCGTGAGTTTTTTTAGTAGAAGTTCAATAATAAGCAGGATTCACTGATTCTACCTATACTACTAAATTAGAAACTTAAGCCTGGCAAGAAACCTTGCTTGAAGCTTCAGGACCTAGTTGGAGGGAATAAAATGTGGATGGGCATCAACTAGTACACTGAAGACAGAATGGAGAGAAAAAAGATAAAAAATAGACCTAGAATGGAGAAAGAGGCCTAAAGACCTTGCGTCCTAGCTGATTTCCATGGTACAAGCCCTCCCCACTCCACCTCCCCCCAGTTAATGGGTAGTTATGGAGGTGAAGAAGAAGAGTTGTATAAAGAAAGGAGGGTGGCAATTGCTAGGGAAGAAGATGAAGAAGTAGGGGAGGAAGAATGGGCACAACTACCAGTAAAGAGAAAAGGAATAAACACTTGGGATCTCCTGCTGTTGGGTTTGTTGGGTTGAGTTTTCCATCAGAGGGGAAAGGGTTATGATTGAGAAGCTGTGAGGACACACACACACACACACACACACACACACACACCTAATGTGAGCAATTGGGTAGGTGGGTGGTGAGGAGCACATTTATTAATTGTTTACTATGAGCTAAGCACTTTACAAATACTGTCTCATTGGATCCTCACAAGAACCCTGAGAGATTAGTGCTGTTATTATCCCCATTTCATAGTTGAGGAAACTGAATCAGATGAAGATTAAGTGACTTACACAGGGTCGCATGACTAGCAAGTGTCTGAAGTCAGATTTGCACTCAGTTTTTTCTGATTCCAGGTTTCTGTTTTTCTTATTTATTTTATGGTTAGATCTGTCTAGGTCTGAGAGGGGTAAATTGAGTTCCCCAATTAATATAATTTTATTGTGAGTGAAGTGAAATGGAGTTATTTCATTTGAGCATTGTAATAATTCTGTGAAGTAAGTGCTGTTATTGTTCTTATTTTACAGATAAGGAACTTAAGGCTGACAGAGGTTAAATGACTTACCTGGGATCACCCAATTAGATAACTCCTAAATCTACATATTTAGTCCTCATTTCTCCTGAGCCTCAATTCTGCATTACCAGCTACTTGATGGATATCTCCACTTGGATGTCCCATAGACATCTCAAATTCAAAATGTACTCAGAAGACCTCAGAATGATCTATTTCAGAGGTTGGGAACCTGTGGCCTCAAGGTCACTATTTCAACTAAGTATGTAACCTTTGGCCAAGAATTGAAGGTAGGGTGTTATTAAGTTCAATCTCTGAGAATTCTTGAGAATCACATTTTCTTTGACCCCTGAAAACATCGGTTTGGCCCACATCTATTTCCCCACAACAAAACAAAAGAGCCATAGGTTCCCATCTGAGCAATCCATTTAACAAGTTGTAGACAGAGAGGCTGCATTTAACCTGATAGAAATATGCAAAAAAATTTATAGCTGAATCTATATCAAGTCAATACAACTCTCCTCCTTTCCCTGGAAGACTTCAACCTCCATTGGACCTATAACATCTTACAAATTTAGTTTTACTTCATATGGCCCATTTTTCCTCAAAAGAAAAATTTAGGATTGATAGGTCATTCTCCTTCTTTCTACTCCAAACCTTTACAATTCATGCTAGCAGTAAGAGACAAGGCCAGGTTTGTCCCTTCACATTTTAATTCTTTTCCAAACTACTCCTTGGCTTTTGCTCCTGCTTGGTTCAGGAACTCTTCCTATTAGCTCAACAATTTGATGTGGTCCAGAATCTTTACATGGCTTTTGTTTTGTCCTGGTATCTGGAAAGGCTGAGGGATATGTAGGCCTTTTTTTCACAGAACTAAATTCCATTTCTATGCAGTCTCTATTTTTGGATTTGCTGTTCTGTATTCAGCTCAATAGCCTCTATTTCTTTTAGTGGTCAAGCCCACAAGTATAACCAAAGTATATGAACTTGCTAGGAAGAAGCAACTGGTATTGATTACCATTGACAATGTAAATGAGGCAAGAAATTCAGAGAGAACGTACGTTTTTATCTTATCAAAGGATTTCACACCCTCTTAAGGAGAGACTAGAGCTATTCAGAAGAGACTGACTGATTCTTCCTGGGCTGTTCCAGAATAGTTTTATATAAGGGTGGTGGTTGTGTGAGTGGAGAAAAGGGAGAATATATGAGAGATGTGAAAGTAAAAATGAAAAGATTTGACAACAGATTGGATATGTGGGGTAGGTATTCGTGAGGAGTTGAGTATAACAACAAAGTTACGAGCCTGGGTAAATGATAGGATGGTGATAACCTTGATAATAATAGGAAAATTGAGAAGAGGGGAGATTTTTGCATGGAAAGATAGTGACATGTTTTTGACATGTTGAGTTTGAGAAACCTATTCCCAAAGAACTCCCAATTTAATAAGTGAAAAGAGAAGTGGGTGATATGGGACTAGAATTCAGTAGAGAGATTAGAATTGGATTTATGTATTGGGGAATCATCTGCATCAAGACAATGGGATGGGATCTAGTACAGAGCCTTGGAAAATACCCATAGTCACAAGCCATGACCTAAATGAAGAACCCACAAAAAAGACTGAGAAGGAGTGGTCAGACCGACAGAAGGAGAAAAAAAGAGTGAGCATGGCTAAGAAAACCTAGAGAGTGTCTAGGAGAAGATGGTCATCCACAGAGTCAAAGGCAGCAAAGAACTCAACTATCCTGAGGACTGAGGAAAGACTTTTATATTTGTTAATGAAATGATCTTTGGTAAGCTTGGAGAGGGCAGTTTCAGTTGAATGATGAAATAAAGATAGACTGTGGGTTTAGAAGCAGGTGAAAAGAGAGGAAGTGGAGGCACCTTGTATAGAAAACTTTCTGAAAGATTATAACTGATAAATAAAGGAGAGGTGTTAAAAGAATAACTTGTGGGGAAGGTCAGATAAAGTTAGGATTAATTTTTTTTCTTAATGATGAGGAAGATGTGTATGTTTGTAAAACCTAGGAAGGAGCCAGCAGATTGGGGAAGACTACAGATTTTAGAGAATGTGGGAAAGAGGATCCATAGTACATACAGAACAGTCTGTCTTGGCAAGAAGGATCACCTCTTTACATGAGACAGGAATTAAGGAAGAGATGGTGAGGGAAGATGTTTGAGTAATGAGAGATGAGGATTATGGGGAAAAGAGGGAGCTGTCACTAAATGACCTCATATTTTCCTGTTTGAAACAGTCTATTTCTTAGAAAGATGTTTTTAAATTGTCAGAAGAAAAAGGGGCTTGCTTCCTTTAAGAAACAGAGGCAAACACATCTGGCAAGATTTCTCTGTGGCTCCTTTGAGGAATTCAAATAATTAGATCTCTGGCAGAGTCAAAGCTGTAAAATGTAGAAGCCTGTGGATTTTAGTAAGGAAATCAGTTTCATATACATGTAATCCAAGGAAGTAGATGGGGAAAGGAGTCAGTGAAAAAAAAATGTCTTTCCTGTATTAGAAATAAAAATGTCTTTCCTGTATTAGAAATAAAATCATGGAGAAGTCATAGAAATCATGCATGTAGCTATTATTTTTCTTTGACTGTTTTGCCCAAAGAAGGTACTAGAAAAGGCCCACAGAGTGGAAAATCATGTCAGCAAAAAGGAAGGGGCTGAGGCATGGAAGGAGCAAAGATTTCTCTGAGAACCAGTTGGGGATATTACAAAACAAATGAGTAACTGAAGTCTGAGAAGATGTAATCAAAAACTTCTCAAAAGCTGAAGATATTTTTTCTTCATTATTTATTTTTAAGACTTAACATTTTCTTTTGAGTTCCAGAATCCCATTATTCCTTTTTTCTACCCACTGAGAAGGCAAGCAATATGATACCAATTACATATGTGAAATTGTTCAAAACATATTTCTATATTAGCCATGTTGCAAAAAAAGCAAGAAAAATGAAGTGAAAAAATATAAACTTCAACATGTACTCAGAGGTCTCCAGTGTCTCTTTGGAGGTGGATAGTATTTTTCATCATGGCTCCAGAATAATCTTGGATTGTTATATTGATAAGAATAGCTAAGTCTTTCACAGTTGATCATCATCACAGTATTGCTGTTACTATGTACAGTGTTCTGGTTCTGCTCATTTTACTTTGCATGGGTTTATATAAGTCTTCTCAGATTATTCTTTTGAAACCACCCCTTTCATCATATTCCAACACAATCATATACCGTTTATTTGACCATTTTACAATTAATAGATATTTTTTCAATTTCTAATCCTTAGCCATCAAAAAACTGCTATAACTATTTTTGTATATATAAATTTTTTTGTTCTCTTTGGGAAATAGATCTAGTAGTAGTGGTATTTCTGGGTCAAAGGACATGCACAATTGTAGTACCAATGCAATATTTATAACACCTCTGATCATGATAAAGACTGTGACTATAAATATTCCTGCATGGCTCTTGATCACAAAATGTTACAAACTCTCCATATACAGGACAGAAGTGAAGCATTTATTTAGACAACAGAAAACCAAATCCCCAAACCAGTAAGCTGATTCCATGATAGCAGTAAAGAAGTTAACAAGCCATAACAACATAGAGAGCCACAGCATCTTTTACCCTTACCACAAATCAATATTAGATCAATATTTATTCACCAGCCTATCTGACTCCTTGCCTAAGCATCCCCTCCCACAGACATCTAGTCTAGCTTGACTCCGAGCTTTCTGTAGGCTCTGTTCCACCCTTAAACAAACTCTTCCCATCACAGGCTCCATGTGACTACATTCAGTCTGTTAGGGGACAGAGTTTACTTTCAAACCAGGGGAGGTCTTCTAATTCCCCCTAGTCCTATTAAGGGACAGGGAAGATCATCAAATTCCCATTCCTATTACAACAGTTTTATGTCCCTTTGGGTATAGTTCTAAATCGTTTTCCAAAATGGTTAGACCAATTTACAACTCTACCAACTACAATACATTGGTGTTCCTGCTTTTCCACATCCCTTCCAGCATTTATTATTTTTCCTTTTCTGTCATGTTAGTCAATTTAATAGATGTTAGGCGGTACCTCAGAGTTATTTTAATTTGCATTTTTCAAATCAATAGTGATTTAGAATATTTTTCATATGACTATAGATAGCTTTTATTTCTTCCTCCAAAAACTGCCTCTTCATATCTTTTGACTGTTTATCAATTTGAAAATGACTCTCATTTTTATTAAATTTGACTTAGTTCATATGTATGTATATATACACATATGTATATTCCTTTATCAGAGAAATTTGCTGTAAGAATTTTCCCTCTTGCTTTCCTCCTGACTTTGGATGTATTGTTTTTGTTTGTGCAAAAACTTTTAAATTTCATGCCATCAAAATTACTTGTTGTATATCCCCTGATCCTCTCCATTTTTTGCTTGGTCATAAACAATTTCCTTATTCATAGAGCTGATAGGTAAAAATTTGCATATTTCTCTAATTTGCTTTCCCTAGTACACTTCACGTCTAAATCTTTTGAACCTATGGTGGTAAACAATGTGATGTCTATGTATAGTTTCTGCCAAACTTCTTTTCAGTTTTCCAAGCAATTATTATCAAATATTAAGTTCTTGTCCCAAAAGCTTAGATCTATGGGTTTATCAAACACTAGCTTACTATGATCATTTACTATTGTGTATTGTGTACCTAACGTATTCCATTGACCCCACTACTCTATTTTTTAGCCAGTACTGAAGATTACTGCATTGTATTATGGTTTGAAATCTGGTCCTGTTAGGCTACCCTCCTCATTTTTCCTTTGATCCCCTTGATATTCTTGACATTTTGTTCTTCCAAATGTGTTTTGTTATGATTTGTAGGTTTATAAAATAATTATTTGATCATTTGATTGATATGGTACTGAATAAGTAAATTAATTTAGTTAGCATTATCATTTTTATTATATTGGCTTGGCCTAACTATGAACATTTAATATTTCTCCAGTTGTTTAGCTCTGTCTTTATTGGTGTGAAAACTTTCATAATTGTATTCATATGGTTCCTGGTTTTGTCTTGGCAGGTAGGCACCCAAGTATTTTATATTGTCTGCAGCTATTTTAAATGGAATTTTTCTCTTTCTTCCTTCTGGTTTTTGATGATTATATATAGAAATACTGATTATTTTATGTGGGTTTATTTTATATCCTGCAACTCTCCAAAAGTTATTAATTGTTCCAACTAGTTTTTCCATTGATTCTTTAAATCGATCTGTAAAGAGTGATAGTTTTGCTTCCTTATTGCCTATTCTTATTCCTTAAATTTCTTTTTCTTGTCTTATTGAAGTAACTAGCATCTGAAAGGTTGAAGTTTAAGTGTCAAGCAACCCTAAACCAAGAGATAATCAAATACATTGTTGCTTGGAAGACACCTAACTCTAAAAGATTGTTTGCATTTTCTATTTAGTCCTGGGAAAGCAAACCAGAATCAGATTATGCAGTGGTTGATAACAGTTAAAGATCTATCAAAAGGTATTTGGTTGTAACTCAATTTTTTTTTAAATTTTATTTTATTATTATTATTTTTTAAGTAACTCAATTTTTTAATTTATCTAATTCTTGAACAAAGCATATCACTTTTTGTTTGCAGTTATTAGTGAACACAATATTAATAATGCTTTATTTTAATAGAGCATTTTAAAAACATAGTTTGTAATAGTTAAATCTTTATCTTGTTCTAATTATCTTCTTGGAGCAATGCATGGAGCATGCTATGATGTTGATGTATTTCATCTTTGTCAGTTATCTAGGCCAGACAGGTGTCAACTGTTTGGCTTGCTGTACGTGGCCCAAAACAGTTTTGAGTGTGGCCCAAATAAAATTAAAATGTAGTTTCTATTTGATTTTAACATAATGATGTGTTAATGAAAAATATATAAATATACGTGGTTTTCTAAGTCTACATATGGCCTTCAGGGATCCATATGTATGGTTTAGTGGTTCCAATTTCCACTTGAACTTGACACTACTGGCCTGTACCATGGTAAAAGCCTATCTGTTTAAACTGTCCAGTCACATCCAGGCAATACCCTTGCGACATTTATTTAAAATGTAATCATGGTACCTAAGAATAATTTATAGTTCCTGAAGTTCTAGGTGTGAAAACCTACTCCTGTCTAGTGAGAGCAAATAATGTCCCTAGATTCAGAAAGGAAATCAGTATCTTACAGTGCTTTAGGGTTGACATTATGTATATCAGTTCTCAAAGCTTAGTTTTGCATATATAGAAGGTGTAGGAAATCAGACTGAATATGACATACCCTGAATTTAGTATATACTGGATCTAGAATCAGGGAAGACATGAATTTGAATCCTGATCCTAGCTTTACTGATTGTGCATCTATGGGTAACTTCTCTGAACCTCATTTTATCAACCATCTGGCAACGAAAACACGGTTCCTCTAAGGAAGGAGTTTTGTAAATCTTAAAAGATTATGGGAATGTGAATTGTTTTTACTCTTGTAGTTATTTTTGTCTTGGAATTCTTTTTTGAATAAATTCCTGCTATGAACTTAACTTGCCTTTTGTCTGTATCACACAAAAGAACAGAAGATACCCCCCAAATCTTGTTATCTGACACTTCTGGTATTTGATCACAGATAAAAGGGAATGTACTGTATCTGATAAAACTCTCCCTAGGTTTCCTGGGAATATTGACTCTCACATTCCAGGATAAAACTCTCTCTAGGTTTCGTGGGAATATTGACTCTCACATTCCAGGTGAATAGTCATTCTAACAGGGAAAAATGGTGGTAAGACTTGTAAGCATGAGAATGGTTATGCCTTTTTGAAAAAAAAATCATTTTAATACTCGTTTAATTGTCCTCTATAGAAATATACACATGTGCACCTATGTGCTCATACACACACACACACACTCACACACACACACACCCCACACTGAATCTAGGTTTTGCAAAAGTGATGAAACCACTAGACTTTTATAGTAGCAATTCAAGAAAACTAATGAAAATGTATGAACTTGTTGTGAAATTAGTCTTTGTGGTTGTTATTGTGGTGGTATCTGAAGATACAGGGCAGTGTTTGTAATTTTAATGGTATAAGAATTCTCTTCTACCAGAGCAATTCGCAGTTGATAATTTCTAGGGAGTCGTAGAAGGCACAAAGGACTTAAATGACTTATTCAAGCATCATATGACTAGTTAATACTAGAAATCATATTTGCCTCCCAATCTTCATGATTCCCAGCCCATCACTTTAGCCATTTCATGTTGTCTATAGCACAGTATAAAATTACAACAGAAATTCAGAAAAGTTTGTGGATATTCTCTGTCTCTACTTAATTCACATTTGCAATGTCCTTGAATTAAGAAAAAGTTTAACAACTCCCTCTTCCTCCCTAACCAGCCAAGGCAGGGCCATCATTTTTGTGTCTAATTTGACAATGTGAATAGTAATAGTTATCTTTAGAGATACCACACTTTTGCCCATTGCTAAGGATCTTCTCTGTGGGGCTTCTGATATTGCGCTGAAGGAATTAAAAAAATACTTCCGTTATTTTCTGTTTCCTAGGTACCTTTCTACAACCATATGTGGGAACACAATAAGATAATTTCTGAAAGAGAAGAGAGAAATTTAGAAAAGCTAAAGCTAAGTTTTGCCAAAATATTGATTCGGTAACTGTCTTGAAGCAATATCATATTGGTCCTGTTTTATTTCTGTTTTCGTAAAGATGCAACATTTGTCTCTAAAGAGAACAATAATGTGAAGAAAATGCCTATATTTTCCTTGCTTTATTACTTTGACAACTTTGTACAATAAATGGGTTAACTTTTAATGATAGCTTTGATATAGTATGTAAATGGATCCTAGATGTAGATGCAGCAAAAGGAGACAAAAATGGCCATATAGTGATGTCCTCTACCCTCCCTCCAGTCCCCAGTTCATTAACTCCCCGCGTTTTATAGATGAGAAAATTGAAACCCATTAAGGTTAAGTGAATTGTCCATGGTTACACAGGTAGCAAATGTTTGATGGGGAATTTGAATCCAGGTCCTTTGACTTCAGAGTTTATCCTCTTCCTGCTATATTTTAAATTTTGAATGTGAATGTTTAAAATTTGTATTGTACAAATGAGATAAAATCTCTAAGGTGAAAAGTGATGTGTGCTTATATATGCTATGTTTAATGTGTCTGTATTTGAATTGTTTCCAAATTTGGTTATCAAATATTCCATATTCTAGATTCTGGTGGATGATTTGGGGGTGATGAATGAACTATTTCCAAATGCGTCATTAAAGGGGAATAAGGCTCTTTTTCTTTCCATCTGTGCCAGGCAAAATGAGTTTTGAGAACATTGAGAACTGGATTATTTGAACAAAGTAAAGACTGATAAACAGATTGTTATGAAATGAATTTACATTTCCCCTTGCTTCCTCCAACATTTGAATTCCCAACCAATTGCTTCTATTAGAGAGTATGACAGATGTGGTGAGATGAAATATGAATACATTGTTACCACCATGAATACATAGGTCAACCAATTTTACATTCCACAGTTACAATAAGAGAACATTCTTTAAGTTATGGCTTATCTGTCAATTTTTGTTTAAGTATTCATCTCAAGCATTTTCAACAGCTTTGAAAAATACCATTCTGCCATGTCTCTGGCACTATGTAGCTTTAATTGATAGCTATTTCTCCTTCTAACCTGAATGCATGTTGCATGGGAGAAGATAAATTATGAAGTTAAGAATTCTGAAGACTCATTTTGTAAGACAAAAAAACCACTATATACTTACGAGTTTGAAAAATAATGTTGAAAGTATTTCTTCAAATATTTTTAGCATAATCTCACAATGTACAAATTATGCCTTGTGATCTATGAAATCTTTGTCCTATAAATTTACTTAAGAAATGTATAGTTAATATGCAGTAAAATGAGTCTCCTCAGTCAGGCAAAGATAGATTTATTAACTGTGATAAGATTTAATGGAAGTAGGCATATACAGTAATGAAATTGTGGCCCCTCTGTACCTTAAGAGATGTTCTTCTAGATTTCTCTGACCAAAATTTCATCACCAGGTGGTCAGCCTTCTTCTGATGAGAATCATACAACATAGCTAGGCTGGATCTCAGATGACAGATAGATGTATGATTCATTGCCAGACCTACTTTGAAAGCTATTCCAAATTTGTAAGACCTTTCAGAACTGATGTGTTTCTGACATGATACCTATAAACCTATGGCCTTCTCTATGTTTCAGTGAGGCACTGAAAAATGTTTTTAATGGAAGAATAGTTTAATAATACAGATTCATAGAATCTCAAGGTCAGAATAGAATTCAAAGGCCATGTAAATCTAATCCATGATTTAACAGGATTCTCCTCTCCCTTCTCTGAGACAAGCAGTCCACCAGCTTCCATTTGATTTTCATTAAAGGTGAAATTATTATCTTCTAAAGCAGTTAATTCTATTTTTTTTATAACTCCAATTTTTAGGAAGTTTTTCATGACATTGAGATTAAAATGCCTTTATTTAGCTTCTACTTTCTGGAACTAAAGAGAACAACTTAAAATCTTTCCCCACATTACAACCTTTCTAAAACTTGAGGATGATGATCTCGTGTTTCCCAAGTCTTCTCTGCTTCAGGATAAACACACTTAATTCTTCTGATATATTCTTGTGTGACTTGGTATCCATCTGTTCTTCTCATAATTCTAGTCTCCCACTTTTGGATGAATTCTAATTTGTCAATTTTCTTCCTACTGTAACCCTCACGTCAGACAGAAGTTCAGTCTTGATGTGAAGGACTGAGGCATACTTTTAGGACTTCCACTTCTCTGCCTCATTGTTACCACCATGATAACATGGTACCTTTGTTATTAGATGCTTCCCTCTTTCAGGCCAACCAAACAGTAATTTCCTTTAGAAGGACATAGATTCACAAAGTTTTACATGGGCAATGTTATTGATAGGTCAGAAAAACTAGATATAATTCATCATAGAGTCATAGAAAATAACATTATCTTCCCTTTCCCAGAGGGCTATAAAACATTGGTCATTTTACAATATTGCTTTGGCTTAAGTTTCAGTATGGGTCTCATCAGGGCTGCTATTCCCCACTGATACTAACCTAATAGTTCTGCCTGGACTGTTATTGGTGCGTTGTTGTTTTTCTTGTAGCAGTCTCCGCCATTGTTCCCAGGAGCTGCTGCCAAGAAGAGTTATTACTTCCCGAGCACAGGTCTCACTGGCCGTCCTGTTGCACAGCTCACAGTTCCTGCATGCTTGCTCAGCTCCCAGAAGAGGACAGTCATTTTATTCTCCCCATTGCTCTCTTAACTATTCTGACTTGTGTAGGTCTTGCTTCCTGCAGCATTCCTTCTCCCTGTTCTCCTCATATGTTAGCAGATGGATGGTGTTTGTTTCTTTTCCCAGGAGACCAATGCTCTTACAGCAAAGAAACATTTTCAATTCCTACCACGCTAAAATTTGGCACCAAGTATCTGTCTCTGTCTAACCTGTTTTCATAGCTCATTATATAGCTCTGTTTCTTTAATCTTCAACTTCCTTTATTGTAACTTTCTCAGTCTTTCTGGGGTCTTGAAGAAAAATTTTTCTTGCATGTGATGAAAAATATCTCTCCCTAAATTCCATGTTGCCTTTTGGCGAAATCATATTTCGTCACTCTCTTCCCTATAGCACTTAGGACGTGTGTCTCCTGCTTGTATCACTACTATCTATGGGTCTAGAGCAGGGATATGCTAAAGTCAACTCAAACCTACCAGTGAAAGCTGATTGTTAAATTTTCATTGCCACCATTTAAAAGCTCAGGAATAAAGAAACACCACAAATTAGGGCTTGATTTATTTTCTTGTCAATGTTTAGATGTAATAAAATGTTAGTAAAGCAGATCAAATTTAAAGGTGTATCTTGAAGCACATCAATTATTTTCCCCAGAGACTGAATTTACCATTTACCAGAACCCTTCATCTAAAGACTAAGAAGAATATACCAAACTTTCATCAAGTACTTCCAGTCCATTATAGTTCTTCTGAGGGATCTGTGTAAAAATTATTTAAATGATTAAATTAATTAAAATCCCTAGTATTGCTTCATGTTTCATGCTACAGCTAAAGGGAGGAAAGGCCTATCACACACTAAGGAAGGAAAGATTTTTAATCTTTGTTGTACTGAATTGTGGCACCAAATAGCTGCAACATTTAGTGTAAGAATGATGGGTCAGTGGAGTAAATTAATCAAGTCACTGTACCCTGTTTAAAGTAAATGATAACATTGTATGCCCTTGTACCTTGACCAGGTGAAAATAAGTCTAAACCAATAATAATCAGACTTTTGATTAAATAGAAAAGTTCTTGTATGAACTGGCATGACATTGACAGACAGCGTGTTCAGATTGGTTGAAGAAATCTGGTCATTTTCTGTTGGTTGTCTATACAATGCCAATCCAGTTCTGAAACAGAAAGATGTGAGAGTCTAGTAGCAGCACAGAAAGAGTAGGGACATCAAGAACTGAGATGGAAAAAATGGCAGTACAGGGTAAATGTTAAGAGACAGAAAAGGAAACAAGACAATGTAATTGAGGACGGAGGGAACATTAACTCTACAGGCACTTAAGAGCAGAAGACTCAGACTGAGGACACCAGTTGTACTCAGCCTCCTTAAGGATTAAGGGAAGTTCAAAGAAAGATCTGTTCTTTTCCCATGCTTTCCTCCTGGTGCCTGTCTGTTAACACACTGAATTGCACTCTGCTTCTCCTTGACCCAAACATTTCTGATAGCATAAATTTTGACTCAAAGAGTCTGAAGGTCAGCCAAAGATGAGTATAAGTATAAAAGAAGGCACAGAGCCTTCATTTAGGCATCTCTGCCTAAATGTTCGAGATTTTCCTAACTGGAAACTCAGAGCAATAGTGATCATATTCCAAATTTGCTTAATAGAAATTCTCTAAAACAACCAAAGAGGGAATTAATGGATCCAAGGGGCCGTTAAATAGTCCAAAGGCTTAAAATAAGGTAATTACAACAGGATGTTACATTTCTATATATACATGTACACACACAATATACACATATACTCATACACACACATACACACATATGTACACACACATATATACTTTCATCACTGGAAATCTTGAAGAGCGAAACATTACATAGGGATAGATCATAAAATAAAATAATGAAATTATATTGAAGGGAAGTAATTTTTATATAGTTGCCATTTCACCTTTTAAAATAATGAGATTTAATCTGCTTGCTTTATATTCCTTCTTGGTTCTTGAGCTGTTAACATGCTTTCCATATTTGCCTACCCTCATATGCATCTTCTCCATCTGGCTTATTATTAGTAAATAATAATCATTATTGGGGCAGCAAGGTGACACAGTGAATAGAGAACTGGCCCTGGAGTCAGGAGGACCTGAGTTCAAATTTGGCCTCAGACACTTAATACTTATTAGTTATATGACCTTGGGCAAGTCACTTAACCCCAATTACCCTGCCTCTCCCCTCCAAAAAAACAAACAAAAAAAATCATTATTGAATCATTGAAAGGTGTGTTATTATTGAATTAATTTATATAGTGTGCCTCTCATAGGTTCGTTAAAATAAACTCTTATTGCTTGTAGAACTATAAATATTCCTTCACATTTGTCAATTAACTTCTTCTTCCCTGCTAAGAAAGCTTCTTTTAGACTCTTAACATCTTTTGAGTTTGATTCTCAAGAGAATTTTGTGATCAAAAGGTGGTTGATAAACCAAATTGTGTTATATGGAGCATCTTTTGCACTGTTATGAAAGGGGATTAGATGTAGCAATATTAGATGTTGTCAGATCTCAAAAATCTCCTGCTCCTTCCTTTTCCTAACAGTGAATTGCTTTGACTTTCCTTCCATTTTCCATTAGAGGGGGGACAAGGTAAGTAAATATCTTTATCCTAATGATTGCCACAGGCATCTGCTCACTTCTGAATTTCACAAATATTGTAAAACTCTACTTATAAACATGGATCTATAAAAACATATTCTGGTCAGTGAGGCTGAGACAATCAACTTTTCTTCATCTGCAAAGAAGTCATTTTTATCTCCATGCTCATTCTTAGCCTTATAAGGGCTATTAGGTTCAGTTAGTGAAAGCACACTACAAAATCATTATCAGTGACTCCGGTTCAACTGGTAAAATGTCCTTGTGAAGCATCTGCATTTCTCTATTTGAATATACTTAAAAAGAGTTTAGAGAGTGGGCATATTTCCTTTGGACAATGACTCAGGTGATAAAATCTTACCATACAGCGTTTCTTATTAAAAAGATACATGGAAAAAAAAAAGAGATACATGAATAACTTCTCCTTCTATAACACTTTACCTGAGACTCATTGAGAAAAGTCAAGAAATGGGTCAGTTCATGGTGAATAGTGGGTGGGGAGGCAGTGGAAAGGGTACTGGGCTAGAAATCAGAAGCCTGACTTCTAATTGTAGCTCTGCTGTTAGTTTCATATTGGAACTTGGGTGGATCATCTTATGTCTCATTTTCTTCATCTGGAAAATGAGTAACTTGGGCTAGGGAGAGAAGATCATTGGTTTAGAGATGAAAGGGACCTCAGAAATCATCTAGTCTGGCCTCCTCATTTATAGAGAAAGAAACTGAGGCCTGGAGAAATTCAGTGATGTTCTTGCCCAAAGTAGAATAGGTAATAAGTAATAGAGCTAGAATTTGATTGCAGATTCTCTGCCCCCAAATCTGTGCTCTCGCTCCTGCACCATGTTACATCTTTGTCTATCTCTGAAGCCAAATATAATGGCAAAGGGGCAGCTATATGGAGTTGTAGTGCATAGAGGGCCAGGCCTAGAGTCAGGAAAACTCATCTTTCTGGGTTCAAATGTGGCATCGGACACTAGCTGTATGAACCTGGACAAGCCACTTCACTTTGTTTGCCTTAGTTTCCTTATTTGCAAAATGAACTAAAGAAGGAAATGACAATCTATTCTAGGATCTTTACCAAGAAAACCCCAAATAGGGTCGTGGAGAGTCAGACACAACTGAACGAGTCTTTTGTAGCATTTACTATCTTTGCAACCATTTTGTAAGACAGACCCATTACTCCAAATGTATTTCATGCTCATAGGAAATACTTTTTTTTTGAGAGTGGTGGGAGTTAGCATGGGGTGGGGTAGAATGAAATAAAAGGAGCAAGTAAGGAAACAGACCAATATTGCCTTTAGAAAATAATGAAGAATCATAATAAGATAATCCACTAGGAGATCAGAGGAAAGAATTCTATTAATAATACGTAATGTGAAGATGTGATAGTCTTTCTGATACTGGACAGCAGCTAACATAACCACTTTGTCATAAAAACCCCAAACAAAACAACCCCCCAACAACAACAACAAAATACTTCTCTTTGGTAGCTTAACATCCCCAATTCCTTCAATTACTTGTTATACAGGATGAATTTGAGGCTTTTTGTTTTCCTGATGGTCTTCCTCTACCTTTCCTAAAATGAGGTACCAGTAACCAAACCTAATACTCCAGATGTGATTTGACCAAGGCAAATTTGACAGACTGTAGTTAAATCCTCCCTTAAAGTAGCCCAAGTTTGCGTTAGCTTTCTCAGCAGCTGTATTATACTGATGACCTTTATTGAATTTCAGTCCCTTTAAACCCTAAGATCTTTTCAAACAGCAATTTGTGTGCCTATTAAGCACACATTCTCCATGTTGTATATTTGAAGCAGATTTTTTGAAACCAAATATAAGATTATATTCTTTTCCTTACTAAATTTCATCTTATTAGCTCCAGTCCCACGTTCCTAGGGGTGAGGAACGTGCAGCCTTGAGGCCACATGTGGCCTTCTAGATCCTTAAGCATGGCTTTTTGACTGAATCCAAATTTTATAGAACAACTTTGTTGGATTCAGTCAAAAGGCTGCACTTAAGGATCTCAAAGACCAGAGTGTCCTGAAGGTCTCAAGTTCCCTACCCCTGTTAGCTTATTAAGGTCTTTTTGGATCCTGTTTCTCTCAAGCAATGTATTGACAATACTTCATAGTTTTGTGTCATCTGCAAGTTTGATGGAATATCTACTTATTTATTCATGGCATTGAAAAACAAAACCTCAACATTATAATTATACATAAGATGAAGCACTAGTTCCTGGGAAAATCCACTGGTATATTTTTTAGCACTCATGTTTACTGTTTAGGTACAGTCAATATCTTACACCGCATAACAAGATAAGGTCAAAATGGGTACATGATTTACACATAAAGGGTGATACCAAAAGCAAATGAAGAGGGCATGGAATAGTTTATCTGTCGGATTTATTGATAAGGGAAGAGTCTGTAACCAAACAACAGATAGAAAACACTATAGGATATAAAATGGATCATTTTGATTACATAAAATTAAAAAGGTTTTTGCACAAACAAAACCAATGCAACCAAAATTATAAAGAAAGCAGAAAACTGGGAAAACTGTTTTTACCACAAGTATTTCTTATAAAGGCCTAATTTCTCAAATATATAGAGAACTGAGTCAGATTTGTAAAAATACAAGTAATTACCCAATTGATAAATGGTCAAAGAATATGAAAGGCAGTTTTCAGACAAAGAAATCAAAACTATCTATAGTCATATAAAATGCTCTGAATTATTATTAAATTAAATTAAATTAATTTATTAGTTTCAAATTAATTAAAACCAATTAAAAGAACTCTGAGGTACCACCTATCAGAGTGGCTACCATTACAAAAAGAGAAAATGTTGAATGTTGGAGGAATGTGGGAAAACTGGGATATATTTAATGTATTATTGGTGAAGTTGTGAATTGATTAAACTATTATGGAGAGCAATTTGGAATTATGCCCAAAGGGTAATAAAAACTATTCATGCCGTTTGACCCAGCAATACCACTGCTAGGTATATATCCCAAAGATGTTAAAAAAAAGGAAAAGGATCTATTTGTATTAAAATATTTATAGTAGAGCTTTTTATGGTAGCTAAGAATTGGAAATCAAAGGAATGTTCATCAATTAGGAAATGGCTAAGCAAAGCTGTGGTTTATGGTTATAATGGATTATTATTGTGCTGTAAGACAAGCAGGATGATTTCAGAAAACAACTGGAAAGACTTACATGAACTGATGCATAATGGAGTGAACAGAACAAGGAGAAAATTGTACATAGCAACAGTGATACTGTTTGTGAATGACTTAGCTGTTCTCAGCAAAACAATGATCTGAGATAATCCCAAAGGACTAATGATGAAGCATACTGTCCACCTTCAGAAAAAGAACTGATATTGATTGAATACAGGCTGAAGCATGCTATTTTTCACTCTTTCATTTTTTCTTTTATTCGTGTTTTCTTGTACAAAATGACTAATATGGAAGCGATTTGCATAATTGCAGAAAGAGGGGGCCTGGTTCTAACAATTTGTATATGATTTATATGTATATGTGACTCTATTGTCTCCTTCAGGACATAAAAAAAAGAAAATAGAAGCATGCTTAAGAAAAAAGAGCACTGGAAACATTCAGCATAGGGGAAGAAAATAATTATAATTTCACTGTTCTAAAAAAAGGGGAATTAAATTTTTAAAATTGATTTTTATGTTTTAAAGGAAAACTAGTCTTTCTACTTAATTATTTTAAAGTTTAAGATGTCAAAAGAATAAAAAATTATTTATCTTTTTCCCACCCTCTTCTCTCCTTTCTTAACTCCATCCTTGTGATTTTAATGTTAGGGTACTACAATGGGCAGGGCAATGATTTATATTCACTTATTTAAAATAAAAACCTGTCTTATACCAAGCAAGGGAAGACAAATGAATCCTATTATGTTTAGGAGGGACTGCCAACTGCCTAATCAGCATAAAGAAAGGGTAGAGAAATACCTAATTGGTGCCTTAATGCATTTTGAGACATCATCAGTAGGTCAAAGATTAAGACAGAGAGATAATTTAGTACAGAGAACCTAGTAAGGTAGCTAATGCATCTCAAATGAGCATAATATGAGCATGATGTGTTTTGAAAATATTGATGACTTTTACTGGAGGGTCATTGCAAGTCTTTGGACTTACCTTTCATCATCCAGGACTGCTAATGGCAGAATCATGAAAGTCTGGTAATGTGATCAATTCCAGAGGTATTATAATTTCCATCAGATTAAATTTTTATTGTTCACTGAACACTGAGCATTAACTACTTTTTGCTTTTATCCAGATAGACTGATAACTCTGAATTTTTTTTTCCAGATACATGGAAGTTTTGTTTTTCCCTCCCTTTAGATTCCTGTTATTGGTGGGCTATTTTCAAAAAATTCCATTTGAATCTAGTAAATTATAATTTGAGGAATAGTTGTAGTTGCAGAACAAGTTATCAAAATTTACATTTTTTATTTTGAAAGCAAAGTAGAATGAAAGAGACTTCTAAATTTCTGAATAATGATTAATACGAAGTTGGAGTTGGTCTGGTACCTTTGGGAAAATCATTCAACTTCCTTAGGCCTCGATTTGTATAACATGGGGTTTGTTTTACAGTCAGGCCTTGTACAGAATGGCTTTTCCCAGAACTTCCATTTAAGGAGGGCTCCTAGGTCAGCCCTCTCCATTTCTCACCAGGTTGAAATCCAGACTTCTCCATCATTGGCCCCATTCGTGATTACCTTTCTTCCCTCCTTGGTTTTTAGCTTCCTTTTACGGGTTGTTTTTTCCTGTTAGAATGTAAACTCCTGGAGGGAATGGGATGTCTTTGTTTTTTGTGATTGTCCTCCCAGCTCTTACCCAGGTGCCAGACACATAGAAGAGGCTTAATGAATGCTTCTTGATTGACTAGATGGCCTCTGAAGTCTTTTCCAATTCCATCTCTATCAGCCTGTGACCATTCTGGCTCTATAGTTCCCTCTCTTTTTAGAAGCAATCAATATTCACTTGTTATGAAATACATTTCTTTCACATTTACTGTGTTAGGCCCCAGTGATATGAAAACAAACTTTTACCTGCTTTACATGCATAATAACTATTTAAGTATTTGACTTGGAAAGTACTTTCTAGAGCCTTGTCTTCCTAGGTTAAGTATTGAAAGTATTTTTATTCCTTTTTTATAGATGGGGAAATGCTATTCAGATAGGCAATCATTCACTAAAGTTTTAGTGCAGAGATCTGAAAGCAAGTCTAATGATTTTAAGTCCAGGGTTATTTCTACTATATCATATCACATTATCTCTACTATGTATGTGTGAAAATGATATTAGAGGGGAAATAGTAGTAGAGGAAGATAGAATTCATTAGATTGACCATAATTCATGTATTTTGTCTTTTGTGCTCTCTTTTTCAAAAACTCTCTATCTCACCCACACTAGAAGTACAGGGTCTATACTCATAGGTTGATTAAACTCTGATCAAAGCTTTGACTCACTCCATTTCTGACCTGAGTTTGCTTTTCACTTTACCTTTGATTCTTGGGCATCCACCATGTTGATGCAGAATTAGTCCATAACACTGATCACTGTGGTCCCCTGTAGCTCAGAATTACTGAACTCAAGAGATATATAGCAGCCTCGAATTCCCTATAATTGAAATTATAGACCAGAATTACCGCACTCAGTAGCCAGAATTAATGTTGAAAGAAAATGTTTTGTTAGAAGTTTTTTTTAACAAGCCTTGAAAAAAAACATTATTTATTTCTTTGCTAGAAGCTTAAATGTATGTTTCAGTGCATAATTTTTATATTTGGCTTCCACTGGAGTTGTCAGCTGATGTCTCATGGTGTTGTAGAAATAAGTGACTAGTTTCTCGAAGGCTGGAGCAGCAGAAGAGAACCTCTAGAAAATCCTACTAATCTGGGTTAGAAGACATGGCTAGAAAGTCAAAGCTAGGCGTATAGTGGAGCAGTCATCCTTTAGAATCATTGTTTAGCTCTCTTCCTGTTCTTCCCATGGCCCACATATCATTCTGCCTATGATCCAGCTATTTGTCTTGGGTGGATGCTTTCCTTGGCACCTGTGCCTCTTTGCTCTGATCTCTGCTCCTTTGGTGGGTTAAAGTGCTCAAATAAGGATAGCTTGCATTTAGCATCACTAGCTAAATGTGTAACTCTTTTGCTTATGCTTTAAAATGTCGCAAATTCCACTTCCTTGAACTTGTCTGTAGTTCTTTTTAAGTTCTGTTTTAAATGGTGAAACTAGAGATTTCAGTTCTAAGTCAGGGGACCCTACTACATAGACTTCAACAAGCCGGGATCTATCTTTTACTGGTTCTTGTTTGGTTTTCTCACTAAAAGTAGATCTTTCCTATCTATTCTTATGATTTCCCCAGATATTCCTTGGTGACCTACTACTTCATAATCATACTTTAAGAAATTATAGGCAAAAATCCCTTTTGTGTGAAAACAAAGCATTCTGTTCATGCAGCTATTTTCTGGGTTTTGTGTGTGTGAGCTCACTGATCTCTAATGAAATGATCTTGTCTAACAAATGTATTTTTGGTGTCCCTATTCATGCAGTATTCTTTAAATTCTTGAATGTATGTGCTTTGCCTTGAATTCTACAGATGTTCATAGGGAGCTTCTCACTTTTAAAATTTACTAGGAGGGCTAAAAGTTAGAAAGGAAGGGAAGGAGGAAAGAACTAAGCTGCAACTGAACAATTTATAGCTCTGTTGTGAAGTCCTTACCTTTTATTTTCCGATTCCTTAATTTTCTGACTATTCTTAAAAATAAAAATATCACTTCAGCTGCCATGCCTGGCAAAAGAACAAATATATACCAGAGATCTGAAAGCAGAGAGATGGAAAAATGGGTATTCTGGTGTATGCATGACACTGTGCACGTGTACCTACTGCCTTTGGAGCAATTTGTCTATCTGCTATCTCGTCACTAAATTCAGAGACAGAGATGCTGGATTTTGGCCTACTTTTTAACTCTGAGTATTTGCCACTGTTTAGTGTTGACCATTGCCAAGGAGGCTTATTGGGAACTGGAATTCTCCAATTGAAATGAATTTAGAGGAAGCTAGAGGGCAGGGCCAGTGGGGCTTGTTGTGGGTTCTAGACTGATTCATTCTCATAGGGTAATTGGATAATTGGTAATTGTGTCATTATAATTTGATCTTGAAACATAAGCCTGTGAGCTTACATGCTCTTGTGGCATGTTGGACTGGGGAATATGGAGTAGGGAATGAGTTAAGCCTTATGTATTTTAGTTTGCCAGTGTTATGCCATAAAGCTTTTTCTTTTTTTTTCATTGACTTGTTTATTTACTTTTAGTTTACAAGATTCAGTTCCACAATCCCTTGAGTTTCAATTTTTCTCCCCTCCCTCCCCCCCCATGGTAGTGTGCAATCAAGTATAGGATCTGTAAATACTT